>OZ010592.1:89858928-89866354 GCA_963932145.1 Acanthosepion lycidas | reverse complement strand
AAAGAAAAAGAGAAAAAGAAAAAAAGAGAAAAAGAAAAAAGAGAAAAAAGAAAAAAGAGAAAAAGAAAAAAGAAAAAGAAAAAAGAGAAAAAGAAAAAAGAGAAAAAGAAAAAAGAGAAAAAGAAAAAAGAGAAAAAGAAAAAAGAGAAAAAGAAAAAAGAGAAAAAGAAAAAAGAGAAAAAGAAAAAAGAAAAAGAAAAAAGAGAAAAAGAAAAATGAGAAAAAGAAAAAAGAGAGAAAAGAAAAAGGAAAAATGAGAGAAAAGAAAAAGGAAAAATGAGAGAAAAGAAAAAGGAAAAATGAGAGAAAAGAAAAAGGAAAAATGAGAGAAAAGAAAAAGGAAAAATGAGAGAAAAGAAAAAGGAAAAATGAGAGAAAAGAAAAAGGAAAAATGAGAGAAAAGAAAAAGGAAAAATGAGAGAAAAGAAAAAGGAAAAATGAGAGAAAAGAAAAAGGAAAAATGAGAGAAAAGAAAAAGGAAAAATGAGAGAAAAGAAAAAGGAAAAATGAGAGAAAAGAAAAAGGAAAAATGAGAGAAAAGAAAAAAGAAAAATGAGAGAAAAGAAAAAGGAAAAATGAGAGAAAGAAAAAAAGGAAAAATGAGAGAAAAGAAAAAAGAAAAATGAGAGAAAAGAAAAAAGGAAAAATGAGAGAAAAGAAAAAAGGAAAAATGAGAGAAAAGAAAAAAAGGAAAAATGAGAGAAAAGAAAAAAAAGGAAAAATGAGAGAAAAGAAAAAAAGGAAAAATGAGAGAAAAGAAAAAAAGAAAAAATGAGAGAAAAGAAAAAAAGGAAAAATGAGAGAAAAGAAAAAAGGAAAAATGAGAGAAAAGAAAAAAAGGAAAAATGAGAGAAAAGAAAAAAAGGAAAAATGAGAGAAAAGAAAAAAAGGAAAAATGAGAGAAAAGAAAAAAAGGAAAAATGAGAGAAAAGAAAAAAAGGAAAAATGAGAGAAAAGAAAAAAAGGAAAAATGAGAGAAAAAAAAAAGGAAAAATGAGAAAAAAGAAAAATGAGAGAAAAAAAGAAAAATGAGAGAGAAAAAAAGAAAAATGAGAGAGAAAAAAAGAAAAATGAGAGAGAAAAAAAGAAAAATGAGAGAGAAAAAAAGAAAAATGAGAGAGAAAAAAAGAAAAATGAGAGAGAAAAAAAGAAAAATGAGAGAGAAAAAAAGAAAAATGAGAAAGTAAAAAGAAAAATGAGAAAGTAAAAAGAAAAATGAGAAAGTAAAAAGAAAAATGAGAAAGAAAAAAGAAAAATGAGAAAGAAAAAAAGAAAAATGAGAAAGAAAAAAGAAAAATGAGAGAGAAAAAAAGAAAAATGAGAGAGAAAAAAAGAAAAATGAGAGAGAAAAAAAGAAAAATGAGAGAGAAAAAAAAGAAAAATGAGAGAGAAAAAAAGAAAAATGAGAGAGAAAAAAAGAAAAATGAGAGAGAAAAAAAGAAAAATGAGAGAGAAAAAAAGAAAAATGAGAGAGAAAAAAAGAAAAATGAGAGAGAAAAAAGGAAAACATTTTTAAAAGAATACTGACAGTTCTATAATAGGATTGAATATATAGTGCTGCTCGATAAAAGTCACTCACCTTATCCTTTGAATTTAGCTCAACTTTTGTAATAGTGAGCCCATTCAAGTCTCTTGGCTTTGTTGGCTTTGCTGATTAGTGGCTTAAACCTTCATGTACAAGATTTGTAGCCTTGTTCTAACAGCCACCAACGGACTGTTGAAGAAACAAGACTAACACCTTGCTCTTCACTTCGACTGGCTGCAATTTCTTGGCTAGTTATAGTCCTATTCTTCACAACTTCTCTCTTGATCACCCTGTTAGTTCTATCATCAATCTTTTTCTTTCGTCCCCTTGTTTCCTTCCTTGGAGCAGGAGTGGCATCATTATGTACCCTAAGCACTCGAGGGACAGTTGATTGCAAGGTTATAGTAACTTCTGCAATTTCTCTCGTAGACTTGCCTGCTTTTGAGAGGGCAAAAATAGTTCTGATGCATCTTTGTATCCTTTCAACTGATTAGTGACTTGAGTGGCTATTTCAAGCTGTTTTTATACTGCATGAGGTTTTCTGGAATATTCTGGAATACTCTAGATTTAATTTAAGCTGTTCTAGAATTCTCTAGAATATTGTTCTGAGTGTATTGTAAAATAATTTTCAATATTTTGTCAAAAGTTCTTTAAATTTACTACTTTAATCATTAGAATGCGATATCAGAGTCACTTTTTTTTTTTTTTTTACCCGAATCTCATTTATATCCAAATTTATAATTATCAATAGAATACCTTACGGTGAATAAACTTTTTTTCCTAGGTGGTCCGGAAAGGGGTCTTAGTAAGATTAAAAATTATTTTAACCCCAAAAACAATAGACAAAAAATATTTTTAGTAAAAAAAATCAGGTGAGTCACTTTTATCGAACAGCACGATAGTTACTGCATAGAAATAATCCTATTAAGTGATAAATAAAAGAAAAAGTAATTTGGGTGCTGAATCTGATATAGTTTTGAAATGAGAAGTTCTCAAATAGGACAGCATCTTTTTGCATATCAATCATTTTCAATTCCTTATAAAAGTTAAAGTACATAAAATACATGTAGGCTTTTGAAACTTTTGTATCCAACAATAAATGTCTCGCTATTGGTACCAGGTTTCGAATCTATGCATGCAATATTCTTGGAGATATGAATATCAGAAATTCTTTGAAAGCCTTGTTTAGCAAAATGCAAAAAAAAAAAAAAGAAAAAAAAAGAAAACTTCAAGATGCTCTTATTTTGAAACTATTTTAGGAGACAGATCTAATATTTGAGATTTATCAATAAATTTCATCAACACCTGTGAATTTTCACAGATTATTCTGAAAAGCTCACTAATGGTTGTTGGTTGATTTGAGATGGAATGACACGCATACATGCACAGTTTTCAAAATGATGGATTACATTCTTTTAAAAAGGAAAATGTTTTTGTCTAACACTTCTGATTCTCCCACCACCTTTTTCCAGTTTTGCTAATTTGATAATTTTTCTAACAAATCTTTTTGAAGAAGTGTTGGATAAAAAAAAGGATCCTTTAAAAGAAAGTGCTCAGTCATTTTAAAACCATAGATTAATTCCGTGGTATAAAACTTTTGCTTAAATGTGTGTGTATGTATATATATATATATATATATATATATATATATATATAAATATATATAATGTAATGAAAAACAAATCACTTTAATGTACCATTACGATAATTTAGTTCACCTAAATCCTTTTTTAAGGATTCAGGATCATCAGGTAAATCTTCCAACAACGAAATGAGAAAATTTTCTCATTTCGTTGTTGGAAGATTTACCTGATGATCCTGAATCCTTAAAAAAGGATTTAGGTGAACTAAATTATCGTAATGGTACATTAAAGTGATTTGTTTTTCATTACATATTAGCTCTGTCCTAACATTGAGATCTCAGGATTTCATCCTCTTTGGATTTACCAATTCGGTTTACCAAGTTCCTTATAACTTAATTATATATATATATATATATATATATATATATATATATATATATATATATATACACACACACTAGTATAGACAAAGAAATCAGTGATACATGGTGCGTAACTGCCAATCAACATTCAGTGATGATTTATATGTACACACTGTTTATATTTACAAATCTTATTTTTTCAACATTTCTTTTACCTAATTATGTTTTAAATCCTGAATTATATATATATATATATATATATATATATATATATATATATATAGTGACGTAGCCACGATTTCATTAACCATATAGGCGTAAGGCTAAAAAGTGCCCCAAAGTAAAATCTCAAATTTTAGTCGGAAATTAGATTATAAAAGAAAAATAAATAAATAAAAACAGAAATTTAATCCAATCCTTTCGACTTGCAAGCGAATATGTTACATGATCAGCCATACCCTCCTCCTCCTCTTCTCTTCACAAATTCTTTTCCTCTTTACCTACTCTTCCACCCGTGAACTTTGAAGTGACCTGACGCGAGAATGACCTGATTCCAAAAATTCGCAGCTATCAGACGGCTGACCATAAGTGAATTCCAGGCACCATCAGGATCTACTGCCACGATTCACGTGATCAGAACATACTAAGCGTGTATTGAAATTTTGGCCATCACACAAACATTGTTTTGGCATAAGAACTCTCACTTCGGCAAATCAGAATTTTGTGTGAAAATATCAACTTGACTAACAGATAAGTTGATTTTCTTGGTTTGATCTGTTTTTATGTATGTATGTATTTGCTCGTGCCTTCTGTTCTTTAATGATCCCCTTCCCCTTTGTTAAATGAATTTTTCTTTTTTTTTCTTTCTTTCTTTATTCCTTTATATATATTTATAAATGTTTTATTTTGAAATCCATCGACTTGTGTCTGTTCTTCGTTGACTCCCTTGTGTTGCTTCCATTTCTGAGTGAAGACAGAAAAGATCCCACGTTTTCCTTTTTTTTTTAAACCCGTGGTTCATCTATATGCTACAAGTTCGTAACAATGTGTGTGTGTGTGTGTGTGTGTGTGTGTGTGTGTGTGTGTGTGTGTGTGTGAAAAAACAAACATTTCCAGTGGTTACATTTGTTTGAGCTGACATCAAGGTTATTTTTAAAATATTAATGCCGAGACCTGCTTAAGGAATACAAATTTTTCTTTTTAGTTTTTTTTAGTAAGACTTCTCGATTCTAGGCTAGTTGACATTAATTTCACTATTTAAAATAAGAGATGTTGAATACATATGCACCCACTAAAAATAACCTTTATTGTAATAATTAATAGTTAATAACAAAATCCATTAACTACTTAAAAAAAAATCTTTTCACCATTTGCACTGTTGTTAGAGGGCCAATCAATGCATATAAATTCATTATACTTTACGGGTACAATTTTAGTATTTATAAATTTAAAATTACTATGAAGTCATTTTTTTCTTACTGCAAATGCTCTTTATACACAAGAGAAAAGAGTGTCAGAAAGAGAACTCCCACCCAGCCAAGTATCTGCCTTGATTTTTTTTGCCAAAATATTTACTTTTTTTTGTTTCCGAGAAGTCATTTAATACTTAATGATTTCACAGAGGCTTAAAAAAAAAAAAATAATAAAAAAATAAAAAAAATCAACAGCTTATCTTCCAGTAATAACACACAAAGGAGAAGGAAAAATTCCCAAACTGTAGCAATGACAATAGTAGTTTTGTTTAAAATAAACTGTTACAGTAAATGCGGAAGAAATTAAACCCCCCACGAGGTTAACGTAAAGTTAAATGTTAGAGGTGCACAATACAAAGTTTGCTGGTAATTGTTAGTAGGGAACTAAGAAAAACTAACAGTACTGTCTTTTTATTAATTAATCAACTAATCTAGAAAGAAGAAAATGGATTAAAAGGATTATTGTAGACATAGTGCAGGATCCAAAAGTTTGGCAAATTTGAATTGATCAATCATTCTGACAAGTCAATCTTGCTAGATATTTAACACTTGTTTCCTTAAATAACTATCGGAAAATTTGCTCACAGTGATGTCATTATGTAAAATAAATACCTGGAACTAGAATGTATATAATATATGCATTATTATTGTCACTTAAAATAAACCAATCATTTCTTTTTATAGACAGGCTGTAAAGGGAAGACAAAAATACAAAATTAACTATATATATATATGTGTGTGTGTGTGATATATGTGTAAAATGAATAATAATAATCAACTTACGATCCATTTTGAGATTCTTGATGAAGCTTCTGCAGTTTTGTTGTATGGACAGTTTTCTCGCCTTCCATCCTCAAGAGTGGTCCCATGTCAGATCCTAAATGTTTTTTGGCATTCTCATCAGCACCATGACCCAGTCTCTGGACAGGTGGATTGTCAGGAACATTCTCATTTCCATAATTGTGGAAAAGTACGTCTAATGTACCATGGTTCCTTTCCGCATAGTGCTGAGCATCCTCACCCTTCAGCTTTGGAATCGGTCGGTCTGACAAATCAATTTCACCATATTTTCCCATCAGAGTGCGCATGGCTTCTCCTTTGTTGCTTTCTGCAGTGCGGAAGCCTTCAGTCTTGGTGGGCATGGCGTGTGCTGAATCACCATTCTTAGACACCCCACCCATCATTGCTGACATGCAACCTTTGTTCATAGCGTAATTTCGCTTAGCTTCTTCTGTAGGCAAGCGAACACCACCTCTTGGAGAGCTGTTTCCGTTCTGGGTGCTACCATTAGTGTCAAAAAGGTTACCTGTACCATCACGGACTCTCAGGGCATAAGCATGAGCCTCGGCACTACGGCGGGGGTGGCTTTTGGGTTTGGGTACATATTCAGGGGTTCCGTTTATTGTAGACATTTTTCACTTTGGGTGTGAGCATCCAATAATTTTTTGCACTTGAACAAGATGATCTGAAAAAGAAACAAAAAGGAATTCAAACATTAAGTTACCAATTTCATTGTACACCACACTAATCTCTCAACTACTTTGATACAAAGTTCTTGGAGCACCCAATGAGAAATGTCTAGCATTGGTTTTGGAAACTAATATACTAATGACTACTTTACGGTAAGTGCTTCCTTCATTTCTTATTTACTTTAACAAGGTTTGTGATGATATATAAAATGTTAAATATGAACTTATTGAAGGAATAGTGGCAAAAATATTGATAAAAATAAAAACAGCACTGGTTTCCCCCAGCAGAAAAAGACAAGAACAAAACTTAGTTTATGAAACAAAATGGATTATATATATATGAGAGAGAAAGAGAGAGAATTTTATAATTTTTTATCAAAACTGGTTCCATTTTACAATAAAAATTATTTAAACTGTCTGAAATTCAAAAGATGAAGTGGCATCATTATTATTCATAGCTTTTTCAAACTAATATTTTCATCTTGGCTGTTATCACATTTTGGCCATTTTAAGAATGGTGGCAAAGATATTAGTCTAAATAAATCATGGTATACAAAAGTTTCATTCAACTACAAATTTTAAAAGATGAACCTTAGTTTTTTTTTTTTTTTTTTTTTTTTTTTTTTTCATTTATTTTCTAAATACTTTCCCAATGTAGTAGCTATGCATGTTAAAGAAAATAAGGCTGGGTGCATGAAAGAAGTTCTTTTCGCCTACTAAACAGTACCAATAAGCCTTATCAAAAAATATCTTTTTACCAGTTACTATTAATTGCAACCATTACCAACCAACTGTTTTGATTTTTTTCAGATTCCTGTTTCTGAATTTTGCCAGAAACTAAATTCTGAGAACAAGCAAAGAATAATATTCAATATCAAGATGGTTTCAGGGCAGCAAGAAGCAACCCAAGAACAAAATATGGAAGGCAAACAAACAAAATCATGACTATTTATTCCATTTTTTTTCTTGGCAGACAAGCCTCAAAAGAACCAAAATACCAACAAACTCGTAACTG
>OZ010592.1:89723928-89853928 GCA_963932145.1 Acanthosepion lycidas | reverse complement strand
TTAATTTTCTCTCACCTTATTTTTATTTTTCTCTCTCATATTTTCACTCAGTAATCCTTGTGTCTTAGTGGCTTTTATTGCCTTGCTTGGGGTGAAAGGATTAAAATATAAAAAATAACTTGGACCCAAAGGCAAACAGTAACAGAATAGTAGTAAATAAAGATAAAAATGATGAGGATATTAGTCCAACTGGAAATAATAACTATCCCAGAAATTCAGGTATAAATTAAAAGTTATTTTAAAATATAAAACACAATTTGTCAGTCCAAGGGAAATACATTCTAAAACACACACAAACCCCTGAAGTCTTAAATATGAAAAATAGTATTCAAGAAAAAAGTTAACATTTATGTAAGAAGAAAAAAATGCCTATGACATTAAAAAACAGTTTTTATATTTCAAAATATGAGGGGGTGGTTTGTCATGAAATGACAAATAAGAAAATAGCCTCGTTTCATGACAACATTACTATTTTTGTGAACGCACTAAATGTTTGGTTACATATACACAATATGGTGAGATCACAAATCTTTCCAACAAAAACCATAAAGGATTTAAATTATAAAAAAAAATTAAAAAATTTAGTAAAACAAATGCATAAATCTGATATAATTATTTATAAAAAAATGGTCACAGCAAATTTAGGAATTTTATTTGACTAAAAGAAAAAAATAGCATCTGTTCTTTTCCAATTACAAAACAAAAATTTACTTTATTTCTTTTTAATTAATTGAATAAAAAGTGAAAAACTCCCAATTTTATTTTTGAGTCTGCATGTGTAATGGCAACAAAATTCTAACAGGATCTTTTTTATATGAAATTGTATCTACTCTTCAATTGTTAGTTTCAATTAAACTTAAAGTTGCCTTAAACAAAAACAAAAACAAAAAAAAAAACAGTGAACACTGATGTTTAGTAAAATATTGTAAATGTTTTTTTTCTCTCTAAAGATGACATCACATCAAATCTACATGAAAACAAAATTTTAATTGTTAACAGAACTTGTAAGAAAACATTGTAAAGGTACATGTAGGGAAAAAAAAAAAAAAAAAAAAAAAGATATTGCAGTTTTGAGAAATCTGTGTTTTCATATTTCTACACTGACCCAACCAAGAGAAGAGATGGGTAAAAAAAAGTTCCCAGAAGGTGACATTCAACTACTGTCACAAAACAATACAACACAATTTTGCCGACAAAACAAACAGGCTGGAGGTGGGGTGAGAAAGAGAGAAAAAGACAAAGTCTCACAGCAACTTGCAATGACTGGTGGTTCTTTACTTGGGGAGTTTTTTTTTTTTTTGGTAAATATAAAGCAAGAGTGAGAAACTGGGGTAACAGTGACATGTGGTTAAAAAGAAGGAAAGTCGAGGAGGAGGATGATAGAAAAGAATCAAATTTTGAAAACAGAATATACAACAACAACAATAATAATGAACTTTCTACACAGCAGCACATCCACTGGTTTCAAAACAATCCTACAGAAAAGGGGTCACTGACTGACTTTGGCAGAGAAAGAATGCAGAATAGACAATGTAGAAAAAAAGAAAAAAAAATTGTGTGCATTATTATTATTAACAACATATGAGGTGGTGGTGATAAATTTTAATCTGACCAAAATAGAATAAAAAGAAAAATGTTTGATCAGAATTTAGAAGATGGGTTTTAACAGTGTTTACAAAAATAATATGCACGCACGCACACACACACAAAAGAAAAAAAAAAAAAAAGTGAGAGAAAAGAGAAAAAGGGAAGCAACCTAACTTCCAACTGTCACAAATTACAAACTTAGTATAAAGATAATGAAAAATGAGAGAAGAAAAAAAAAAAAAAAAAAGAAAAAAAAAATGGCAGCCAATAGCTGAAATCTTCAGAGGAGTGAACTGAACAATTATATAAAGTTCACCTTTATTCAAGGTGCTGAATACAACATCAAGTCAACTAAGTGAAAAAATTTTTATTTATTATTTATTTTTTTATTATGTATAATAGTCAGAATAATAAATAATGATGAAATCAAAATCTCAATAATGTGGCACATGGGAACATCAAACCCTGTTGTAGTTGGAGCCCTCAGATTGGTTGGAAAAGATTCCAGTAGATTCCCTGAAGGAAAACCTTAAAGAAATACAAAAAAATTGTTCTCACATGTACAACCCACACCTTACAAAGGGCTTTACCTACATCAAATATGGAAAGAAGTGAAATAAATGTGTACACACCAGAAATCAAAGAAAATAATAATACCAAAATCTATTACTCAGAGTTTCAGGTACCAACAATCATCAGGTGGAACTACTGATGATTGTCGTTTAATAAAACCGAGTAGTGAATATTGGTATTGATGATAATTTTATAATTAAGCTCTGTCGAATTTGGCATTGAGTACTCACTTTATTTTATATTTTAAGCTGAAACTTTTATTCTTATAGTGTCTGATTGTGTGTGTGTATTTTCGAGAGTCAATAATTTAATAGTTCAATCAATTCATCTTTCAACCAATTAAAAGTTTTAGAGACTGCTAATCAGGATCAGATAAATCTATTGAATTATTACTAAATATATTCACATTCAACATGCTAATCATAAAATCCAAACAAATTTCAACTTTATACTTGCTAAAGTCCATTAAGAACGCGATAACATTTAAATATTCAAAACCAGTTTCATATGACTATTAAAATATTTGATTTTTATAATTTTGCTATTATACAATATATTTTCCTAAAACCTTACAGAATTACTGTTAAATAAAATTAATATATAATTATTTTGTATCATTGACTGAGCAAATATCAAATCTTATATTAAAATCATGACTGCATTTAACTGTAAATTTTATAATTGTATATATAGATAAGTAAATATTACCAACAATTATATAATTGCGATCCAATTTTTTATTGTAGTTCCAATGTCCAGTGCTTAATTTAGCAAAATAATTATTAGCAAATAAAGCTCATCGGTTGGAGCACTAGCAGTATTGCCATGTTGGATAACATTAAGCTATACACAGGAGACCAGATTAATGAGTGCATGGAATGCATACCAAAAAAAAAAAAAAAAACAAAAAAAAAAAAACAAACACATACTAAATAGCAATCACTAAGAGAAGGTATTTAGGCCATAAAATATAAATAAAGATACAGACTTAAAAAAAAAAAAAAAAAAAAAAAAAAGTCAATGTAATCAGTGATATCACATGTAGGAATTCACCAAATGTAAAAAATATTCAAAGGATCACTATATTTGCTAGTCGAAACAGGTATGGTTTACAAGGTCATTTGTGGGGGTGGGACAAGGCAGGGGAAGGGGTGCTTACTACAAATTATTCAAACACTATACTAATTAATTTTGAGCTAGAAGGTAGAAAACCTCCTTGCCATAATACCAACAAATCTTAAATGTGCAGCAGATATGCTGCCAAGGCTTATGGCTACATTACTTTGAACACCGGTTCCCAGTACAATCACTACAGTTAAGCAACATCAAGCCTGGTCAGTACCTAGATGGGTGATTGCTTGGGAATACTAGGTACTGTAAGTTTGGATGTGTGAGTGGTGTAATGGATAATGGCTCAGAATTGCTAATTGGAGATCAGAGTCCCAATTGGGTTTGTTCTAATTGCTTACAAGCAAATAACCTTGGGAAAAGTATAAATCATTCTCTTCTAACAGATATAAGTTTGTTTTGTTTTACATCATATCAAACCTCAAGGAGTTATTTAATGCCAACAATTTTTATTGCTGGTAATATTTTTTTTTTTTTTTTTTCAAATGTAGTGCTGGTAAAAAAAAATTTCCTTCAAAAATCTATTTCTGGTAATATTTTTTTTTCAAAAATGTATCACTTGTAATCCCCCCCCCCAGTATAGCTGGTAATAAAACCTATTTTTATACTTTCATTGTGTTTTGAACTAATTTTACGGGTTAACTATTTGCCCATAGCTGGGACCCTAACAGGTGCTAAAACATGGGTCAGGGTGGACCTGGGAACACCAGCAATTAAGAGGTGGTTCCACGCTCCTCAAAACCTCTTGATCAGTGGCCTTGCTGTTGGACATAGTTTATCATCTTACCCAAGACAGTTATTTCGTAAGACTTGTTTCACTAAACCATTATTTCCAAAAATAAGATAAAGTAAAATTGTATACAAAAAGATTTAGATTTTGGTATTAACTAACCCATAGAGGTGTTGATATGCTGCTAAACAAAAACAGCCAGCCAAACTATGCTGCCAAGTACAAAGCACGTATGCCCACATAAGCACAGGTTGAGGGAGTGAACCTGAAAAGTTCTTGAACTGGCCTACTTAAAATCTGACTAAATATCTATACATCAAAATTCTTAAAATCCCTTCTTTGCCAGGCTGAGAGCTTTTTCAGTACATAAACATATGACAGCAAAATGCTGGCAACAGTGTGTGTGTGTGTGTGTGCACGTGTAATCAATAATCCCAGTTGTGTTCTAGCACCTGATGTATTTGAACCCAGCATCTTCAGATAAGTCTTCAGGTTTTACTGGTATCTGGCCAATCTCATTATTTAACAGATAACCTTCCAGACTGGTACACCAATATGCCTTCTATGTACCATATCCCTGCATCATGGCTCTCTACAACCTACCCCTTATAGCCTTTAACAAAGTTTGTTTCTGCACCAAAACTCCTATACTCCCATTTTGTTACCCTTTCACACAAGCTTGTCAGGGAGGTAGACTGCTGTCTTGTCCCTCAATGTCATGTGAATATCAAATTTTCCAATCCCTCTTTCCTCATTATGTGTCCAAGAAATTTCAGCTTTCTCTTTCTGAGTCTGATTAGATGTCCATTTTGTTTCTATTTTCCTAGAGTTTATTTCTTACATGCTCCATCCATGAAATTCTCAGCATCCTCCCGAAGAAACAAGTCTCCAGTTTGCAGTCACAAGACTCGAAGTCAAAAATAAATAGATTAAAACATGTAAAGCAGCGACAAACATTCTGGAACAAAGTGCTGAAGCCACTTAAAAAAATATTTGAAAACTGCTAACTTACAAAAAAAAAAAAAAAAAAAAAAAAAATCCTCATAAACAAAATTTATTTACAGAATACAAAGTATCACTGATTTACAGAATACTAAGTACTAAAAAGAAAAGTATGTAACATGGAAGACATAAGATTATAAATGCAAAACATTTTCTCCTCTACAATAAACATCAAAATGTCAGACAAATAAAATAGGCTTCCATAGAACACAAAACATCAATAGCAGTGAAAATGATTGGACAACGAGATAGAAACATTTCACTTTGAAATGAAATAGAAAACAAAACAAAAAAAAAAAAAATCTCAAACACTCCAAGATCTATGACAACTGCTCAATGTTTATAAAAACTGGTGCTATTTTAGTGGTAATAATTATATGCCAAAAAATTGATTTACATTTTGATGAAACGCAAATTACCAGCTTGGACACTTTCTTTTTTTTTTTTTGTTTACAAAATTATCTGCAATTGTTTGAGAACTTGACTATTTCCAGTTGTCAATATTCTTGTATATATTTCTTGAATAGAAAAGATGTTGCTTCATTAAATTAAAAATCACTGAATCAATAATGAATATTTTAATATTTTTTATCACCAACTTTAATTTACAAGCAACAACTAAATAGAATTAACAATTAAATGCTAACTTAGAGCAGAGAATATGCAATAGTCTTTCATTTATCTAATAAAGTTTGACATTTTTTTGTCCCTGTGCAAAAGGTTCATATCATAAAGCTGAGAATGGTTGATAAATTTACTTATAGAAATATATAAATACTACTATCTCTTCCCTATAATAATTGTTACAGATAGGGTCTGAAAAGTGTATGCAAATATATTAACTCTTATGGAACAGAGCAAATAAAAAAAGGGAATACTGAAAAAAACCAATCAAGAATGGTAATATTAGACTGTATCCTTAAAAGGAAACATTCGTTGAGAGGGAAGTCACAGTGCTATTTGAGTTATGCTTCTTTTGTCAGCCTTCAGGTTGAGATCAAAGTGTAGTATCTGTTTTCATACCTAATGGTGATATTAACCACTTCCTTAGATGGAAACATGCATTGAAAGAGACAGTGTTACAGTCAATTGAAATTTATTAAAACAATTCAAGAAAAATATTTTTCTCTAGTCATCATTCATTTCAGTACTGATGGAGGTTTCTTTCCTAACCTTTTGTTTGAAGTGTTGTGGAATGTCAATGATCTTGATTATGTCATTATTTTATCTTCAAGTTACAGGTGTTCTGCCTATTTTAGTTCTTACTGAGGTTTAAAACCGTCAAATGATTTTTATTTTGGGGGATGGGGGGGATGATGGGGTGATTAAGATCTTTTTTATCCCAACTTTTGAATGACCATCTCATCAAACTGACCCAAAGATGGAAAAAAAGGAATACTGTTTTCTATTAGAAATATGTGTGTGTGTGTGTATATATATATATATATATATATATATATATATATATAAATAATGATTGAAACATTTGGTCACCTGGTAAGACTGAAAAGTTGGATGAGAATTTTTCACTAGCTCCCGAGATATAGTAAGTGTGGATGTCAGTGTGTCACACTTTTTCAACTTTACTCCTAGAGGCTGTAGCCCAACATATACCATTTTGGGATCAAGCAAACTGTGAGCAAATTAAAAATATTTCAGGTCAGATCTGAATCTGCAATCTGGAAATTTTGGATTCCCAAGTTTCCATGACTGATTGTTTTCAGTGAATTTTGGTGAATTTTTTTTTTTTTTTGTACAATACCAATTTTTATAACTTGGAAATAATTTTGGGTATAATCAACCAGTGAAAGTCAACCACGAAATAAAAATAATTGTACATAAAGTAAGGACCTATGAACATCAAATTGTTTTTAAATTAAGTGGCAGCAGGGAATTATTGTTGAAATTTTAAAAAGCTAAGCTTAAATATTAATGCAATGCTTAAATGCAGCAATCAATTTTGAGTTCTTTTGTAGTTTACTGTTGCCTATTGCATTTACTCCGCCATAGCTATTGTGATGAAGGCTGAATCAAAAGCATTCCACTGGAGCTAGCTTAAATACCACCCAATAAGGCTGCTTTTAGCCTAGTAAGAAATAATTTGCTCCTGCATATAAGTAAAGAAATTTATATTTTTGGAATCCTGTTTACTTACTATCTTGTGTGACTGTCACATTCATACTACATGCTTGGTCATTTGTAATATCTCATGATGGGTATTTTGGTAAAAACCAGTCCATCATCCACATAGGATCATTTCTCTCCGTAGATTCCTTTTCTTTATTAACCATGGAGTACTTGAGAAAGATAGTGGAGTGATTTTCAGTTGCCTTCTTCACCGTTTTGAATTCAGAGTAGTTGTTCTGTTAGACCAGCAGCGACTCAAGGCTTTATATCCCATTCTCCCTTGCTAAACCAACAATTGAGGGAATGACAGTCATTCCTTTCCCAAGGCTATTAGAGCAAAGTTAACATAATAAACAAGGCAGAAACTTAGCTTGTTGGTTTCACTCCACATACCATTATCTACCACACACTTAAAATACAGCAGTAGAGAAAGTCCTTTGAAGAAATTATATATAAATCAATAAAATAAATACATTTGAATCAGTGTCAACAAAAAAAAAAAAAAAAAAAAAAAAAAAAAAAATCAGACACAGGTTCAGTTTATACCAAAACTTTCAAGTATTCGTTCAAAACATAAGCCCGTTTGGGGAGAGGGATGTCTTATCTTTCTGCAATTTTTATCAAATCAATATTGATTGATTTGTTTTTTTTTTTTTAAGTTTTATCAACACTTTATTTGGTTATTTAAAACTGAAACATACTTTGAATTCTATGAATATTTTTTTTTTTTGTGAGTGAACATTGCACTAACAATGTTTTTAGAATAAATTTTCCTGCTACTATTTAACCCATAGCTGGGGAGGGAGTAGATGTATTCATACCTTTCACAAGGATATTTGCGCATACGTGAAGGCAATGAACATAACCAGAATTTAAGCTGCCATCTAAAGGATGCAGTTGGTTTATTCAAAGGCTCAACAACAGAGCAGTAGGATTTTAAGGCTTTTGAAGATACATGTGCCTATTGTTAAATAAGATACAATATTACAAAAAGAGGGAGGAGAATGTTCAGGTAAATAAAACATTTAATAATAATAATAATAGAATTCCACTGATGAGGAAATGCTGCCCTCTTCAGATCATTTTCATCACTATTCTGAACTTATCACTTGCCAGTAAGTTTATACATACCATTTCCTTGGTGTTATCTTTATAGTACTATTATTAACTTACCTATACCACAGATTTAGACCCCTACCTTTTCATTTGATGGAAATATGTGCTCCTCCCAAATTTGTATCTAAATAATATGTGGCATGAATGAAATGCTATTCTCTTGATCTTATTTTCTTAATGTTATTCTATCTCCATTAACTGCTATTTCTATGTCTCTAACTCTCTCATATTGAGCACTGGTACTAATAAAGTAGAGTTGTGCTACTGGTGAGGGAAAAAAGTGTGTGTGTGTGTATATATATATATATATATATATATATATATATTACATACACACACACAATTATTTATTAAAAAAAAATTATAACATAAATATGTTATAAAATCACTACAAAAATAGCCATTTTGTTTCAACACCTCCGGTGTCTTATCAAGTGATGATGTTGAATGTAAAATAAATTGTTTATTTTACATTCAACATCATCACTTGATAAGACACCGGGGGTGTTGAAACAAAATGGCTATTTTTGTAGTGATTTTATAACATATTTATGTTATAATTTTTTTTAATAAATAATTATATCTGCTCTACTCTGTATTGAGCATTCTTTTAAGAATAGTAATTGTTGGTTATTGGAATTCATTCCGTATACACCAATTATATACTTGTGTGTGTGTGTATATGTATATATATATATATATATATTGGGGGTTTATTTTCCGCGAAAACAGACAGAAAAACGACATGACCTACTTGAAACAGAAATTGCGCTTTTGGAATGGAAATTCTAAGAAATAGATTTTCCAACTGTCATTTTTTATTTGTTACTATGTTTGCCTTTCCTAATTCACTTGTACGACAGACATCAAAAAGGTAAAGCTGGTAATGTTTTACACCCCCTTTACCTATTGTCCCCCATACAGTTCATGGCATGTAACCAAATTTTATAAAGTTTGCTCGTTTTAATGAGAAGATCAAAAAGAAAAAAAAAAAAAAAAAGTTGTCTTTTTTATCCTTTCTTTTTCCTATCACATGTGGTGATGGGGGTGGGGTAAGGTTGTCATTTCAGAAAGCCAAATTTTATGAATTTGGCTGTTCAGAAATTTTAATTTTATTTTCAATAACATTTATATATTGCTACACTTTCTCATTAAGTATTATAATGAAGCAAAAACAATTCTATACTGAAAACAGAAATAAACAGAAAATCAGTCCTCTATATATATATATATATATATATATTGGGGGTGGTGGTGGAATGTATGACAAAGTGGGAAAGTTTTTTGCATGACAAATTTCCTCCTTGAGGACTTCATTGAACTAAATTTGTTATGTTGTTGCAACTACACATGCACATGAATGAGGGATGCTGGGAATTTTAATTTTTTTTTTTTTTTGCATAATCTCAGAACTTTAATATAGATTCTTTCTCTTTGTTCCCATCACTTCTGCTATTAGATCTCTCACTTAGATCTGCAAGGAATGGTGAAATGTTGTAAGAACCAAATTTACTGTGGATGACCTTGAGATCAAGACACATCCTAAACATTTTTATCTTAACGAATTGTTTTCTCCATTGATCAGCATTTAAAATTCCCAGCATCCCTCATTCATGCACATGCATAGTTGCACCAATATAACAGTCTGAGGCCTTGTGGGAAGATGAATGGAGTCATACTGTTGCCATCACTGGTAATCACACCATGATGTTGACTGAATATTTGGGTTTCCATCACTCTTGGTACATCTTTTAGAGACACAGCAAGCTCACAGTTAAAAACAATTATTAATTATTGATAATATCAATTATGAACATGACCACAATGTATTGAGTGCGTTTGAGCAGGGGAACCAAAAAAAAAAAACCTTCCAAATTAAAATTTTTTTATAAACTCATCATGACCTGAGTTCCAAAGCTAACTTTACTTGGTTCCCTTGTGTCAAAGAAAATTAGTTGTGTTTTAATAGCCAGATACCTACTGTGCAGTCAATATTAATACCCAGGTTGCTAGTAATTCTGTCTCATTCCAGTTTTATCCTTGCAATGGTAATATCTGTAATGATCCAACCACAGTGAACCATGGGTCCTCCTAAAAAGTGCAGAAGAGAAAAAAAAAAAAAAAAAAGAATGCTGTGCGTTTAATGAAGACTGGACCTACAAATATTTCTTCAGTAATTCAAGGAATAAGGCAGTGTGATGAGATAGTATTTATCAATCCACCCACGGGGATCGAATGTGGCACAAGGCCTTTTTAATGTGGGTATCTCTGAGCCCGTAGGCCCAGCCAAATATAAATAACCATCCAAACCCGCCGAGGCGGGCCAGTTCCGTCAACCTCCCCCAACGAAACCCTACCCTTCGGCGAACTTTGTCCGGGTTCCTCTATGCAAGCAGAGAGTTCGACAGACACCCGACCCGGCAGCTCACAAAGCACAGATACTACACTTTGATCCTAGCCACCGGGCCGAGCGGGTATTCTTTTTAGAGTGTGTGATGAGATGGTTGCCGTGTTCAAGAAATACGATATGAAATGATACCACCAAACAAAACATGACTAGTTTGGTAGTGAAATTTCCCAGGAAGAATGCAGGAAAAAAAAAATGCAGAGTGTGTTAAGCAACAAACTATATTTACAAAGCAATAAACACTTTAGGATAGTGTTACTGAGGCAAGCTTCATCGTAGCACACAACTTCACTAAAGACAGCAAGCCATTTTACACAAATGTCCTGTGCTCTGATGCAAGAAACAAATTCAAAACTATTTCATTATCGAGGACTATAGTGCAGTACATGGACTTAATCAGTAACAAACTAACAGAACAGCTGAACTCTACAAGCAAAGATTTGGCTTGGTTTTCTTTAGCACTGGATAAGAGCACCGACAATCAAGACACTGCACAGTTACTTATCTTTATCTGTGGAATTGATAAAAATTGTCATCACAGAATTACTACTTGATTTGTAATCGATGAAAAATACAACCATTGGTCAGGACTTGTTTGAATGTGTTGCAGATTGCGTGGAGAAAAGTGCCTTGTGATGGAATAGAATGGCAAGCATTACAACAGACGAGGCCCGAGCATTTACTGTAAAAAAAAAAAAAAAAAAAAAAAATTGTGGCTTTGATTAAACTTTTAGAAAACAAGTTAAAAGCAGAACACCCAGACAGTGATATCTTGTCTTTTCATTGTATTTTGCATCAGGAAAGCCTTTGTAAAGCTGCACTGGACATAAGGCATGTAGCAGATCCTGTAGTGAGTGTGGTGAACACAATGAGAGCACGAGCGCTCAACCATTGACAATTTAAATTTCTGCTTGAGGACATGGAAGCAGAGTATAGAGATGTGATTTACCACAACAGTGTTCAGTGGTTGAATCTGGGTAAAGTCCTAAAACAAGTTTGGGAACTATAGAATGAAATCCTTCTCTTTCTGGACATCATGTGATTTTGTGACCAAAATGGGATGTGAGGAGTGGCGACATGTGATGACGTCTGCAGTTGATATGTTTGAGAAATTAAATGAATTGAATACGACGTTGCAGGGAAAGGGGATATTTGCACGTGAAATGCTGAAGCATGTGAGCTCATTCAAAACCAAACTGGGTCTATTTGCAAGGCAATGAGGGTGAATTTTGTCACACACACCCCTTTTTTGGGGGAAAACAGAAAGTGCCTGTAAGTGTTGCTTCCAAGTTTAGGGATCATTTGCTGAGTTTGAAGGATGCAGTCACAAAAAGATTTCAGGACTTCAAGAAAATTCAATTTGCTATCCTTACATTACCGATATTGATAAAGTACCTGCGAAGGTGCATCTTGAACTAATTGACACGCAGACAAATCGCACAATGAAAGGAATGTTTAATCCTGTGACATTGATAGAATTTTACAAATCTCTATCTACTGATAATTTCAATGTGTGCAGAAATTTGCTGGGAAAATGTTTTCTATTTTTGTATTCATATATATTTGTGAGCAAAGTTTTTCTTGCATGAAAATCAACAAGAGTAAAAATAGATCCTCTGTAACTGACAAACTTGCAGGTAGTGATGAGGATGTCAACAAACAACTTCACTCCTGATTGAGCGTTTACATTTGTCTCATTAAATTACTACTGCTTGATGTGTAATTTGCACATAAATAAATTTTATGAAACCTTTTCTGTATACCATTACTGTTTTAGTTATGTTGTTGTTGTTGTTGTGGCGGTGTTGATAATATTTACACTTCACATGCAATGCTAACTAATGAATATATTTTAGATGATGCAGCCCGCTGCTAACCACAGACCTCTCAAAGTGGCCCCCAAGCCAAAACAATTGCCAACTCCTGGTATTAAACAAATATATTTTTCTGTGACGTTTACCTTTCGGATTTATTTAGAAATCAAAATTTAAAAGACTTATTTGCATAATAAATTCAGACACCCACAAAGCAAAAAAGTTATCAATATTTTAAATAAAAATATACAGGAATCTCTTGATTAATGTGTTATTCATGCACCAAAATATTTATTTATACCAAAATTCGATTAGTGTAGTAAAACATTCGGTTTAACAACAGTAACTGAAAATTTATTTTATTTTTTTATTTACTGATTAAAAAGTTTCTAAAATTTAAAAATAGATAATGAGTAACTATTTTGCTCCTATTTTGCGTGTATATTTGATTAATGTTTTTGAATAATGTGTATCTTTTAATGTAAACATTAGCCACACTAATCAAGGAGACTTCTGTATACCATAGGTTGACACAATAGATTGCTAATATCAGTAAAAGTGTAATATAAAAAAAACTTAACCAATTTTTTTTTCTTTTTTTTTTTTTTTTTAAAATCATTTCACTCCAAGCAAGGCAATAAAGCCATTAAGAGACAAGGGGGTTACTGAATATGAAAGAATATGAGAAAAAGAAAAACATTATTAAGGAGAGAAAACAATGCTACTAATCTAGTGCTCTACTTAGACTCAAAGTTGAGGCATCAAAGAGGAAAGCTCATCACAACAAATACCATGAAAGTATTTCTGGAAAAGAAATAAAGTAACATTACAGCACTGGGAAATTGACTGAAGCCAAGATGCCTGGTCAGGACCAATAACATTGCAGAATCTTTGGGTTTATCAAGAATCTCTAAATACATAAAAGCACCAGACCAGATGTGACCACAAGATTGAATGAATGAATGAATGAATGGTAAAATAACTTTCCATGCCAGAATCTATCAATTTTATTATGACTGGCCATATTAATGATTATCTAAATATAATCTATATTAGAAAATTTCGGTTGAATTGTACAATAGGCACTGTGAACAGAAATAACATTTTTTGTACTTTTATATTATTCTAGATTAAGCACTATAGAGTACAAAAAAAAAAAAAAAAAAAAAAAATATATATAAAAGATAATTGGGGGAGGGGGGGTCATTTCCCTATACAAATTGATCCCTATGAATCCAAAACAAATATGTTCATGTCTTTAAATTTTCAAAAAAATTTTTTTGAATTCATAATCAGGAATGCTTAATTGATAGTGTTATATATTATGAAATGGACAAAGTCCGACAATTAGTTTAAGACATTTTTATTTGTATCTATAAAAAGAATGTATAAACATAAAAATGTCATTTATATATATATATATATATATATATATATATATATATATATATAAATACACACACACTTTTGTTTTTTAAATCCAGATTATAAATTTCAATTTTATTCTCCCCCATTTTAAGAAATCATGCAGTATGGGTATTTTGTTTTGGCTTGGGGTTCAAAGTCACAATGAATTTACATCACAAGCTGACCCCCCCCCCCCCCATTAACTTTTATCTAATTAAAAAACAAAAAACAAAAAAAAACAAAAAAAAAAAAAACAAAAACAAAAAAAAACAACAAAAACAAAAAAAAAAAAACAACAAAAACAAAAAAAAAAAACAACAAAAACAAAAAAAAAAACAACAAAAACAAAAAAAAAAAAAACAAAAACAAAAAAAAAAACAAAAACAAAAAAAAAAAACAAAAACAAAAAAAAAAAAACAAAAACAAAAAAAAAAAAACAAAAACAAAAAAACAACAAAAACAAAAAACAACAAAAACAAAAAACAACAAAAACAAAAAACAACAAAAACAAAAAACAACAAAAACAAAAAACAACAAAAACAAAAAACAACAAAAACAAAAAACAACAACAAACAAAAAACAACAACAAACAAAAAACAACAACAAACAAAAACAACAACAAAAACAAAAAAAAACAAAACAAAAACAAAAAACAAACACACACATTATATATGTATTTTATTTAAACAGAACTGGATGAATATAAAAACCGAGATTATCCCTGTCTTTCACACTTTAACAGTATCTTCTCATTCTTCTCTTTATTCCTTCCAATGTTCTTTGCAATTCTATATAAATATGGATTAGTTTCATGTAAGAAAAAAAAAGAAAACAACTATTTACTCCTGCATTCTTCCTTTTTTTTTTTCTTTCTCTCCATGAAGAATTTGAATGTATCAGTTTTTATGCCTTCCCATCCACAACTGCCTGCAATCTTATTTTTATAGTTTTGATATCCAGCCAGCAACCTGATCTTTTTCATCACTTCCCTCTTTATTTATGTAAATTTATTTTTTCCTTTCACCTGCTTTCCTTTTTTCTTCTTATCTTTCCTATTTCATACACTGTTGTGCTCATCTCCAACCTCTTCCCACTCATTTCATCCAATTCCTTATTGTTTCTTGAGTCAGGAATTGTAACTGATTCTGGTTACAAAGAGCTGAGACAACAATTTCAACAAAAAATTGTAAGCCAGCACAGCTTTGTCAATTATTGACATGCCAGGCAGAGAAAGACGCATTTTTTGGGGACTTTTTTTTTTTTTTTTTGCATTGTAGCCAAAAGCTATCGATAACTGTTTTAGGTAGGGGGTTATATATGAAGGCATACGTATCCATTACAAATGTATATATACATTTGTTGTGAATGAAAAGGATTGTTTTATCATCATCTGTGTTTGCAAGCTACGAGTCAACCTGGCACTTCTGAAGCACTGGCTGCAGGAGTCTAGACAATGTTTTTTGCTTTTACCCACATATTCCTCATGTTACATTTGCACTCCAATACAGAGAACCAACAAATTGCAGAATAAGGCAGTAGTGGTTTAGAGGTTAATTAACACGGTATCAAAACTATGCAACCTTAATCAACACAGTGTGATAACATTCCTTTACAAATGATCCATAAATAAAGAAAATATCAAGAGATAAGTCAGATGTTACCATCCCCTTTTAAGGGATCATATCCCAAAATTAATGATGTGCAGATGTTAAGGCATCAATCTAATGAGGACATGTTACATTTTGTAAAGGGCCACTTACAAATCCAATGTTTTCTTAGACATCTACAGCAATCAGATGAAAAAAAAAAAAAAAATACACAGCAGGGTACTTGATAGTAAACAAAACAATTTGTAGAACATGAAATAGCAACTAGATAGGAATCGTGCAACTTTCTTGTCTTGAATTGCGTTTCCAGAATGATCTGTGACATCCTTGGTTGTCAACAGAGGTTAAATTGTAGAGCAAAGATGGAAATAAACACTAAAACAGTCAATCATTAAATGACAAAAATGGAGGATTTGCACACCCTTCTGGTTAATAAATTAATCTTTTGAAAATAAATATTTAACATTTTTCAATCAATGGTTCACAGTCCTATTGAAAATAAAAAGCATGCTTCATGATTCCTTTGAAGAGTAGTTAAGCAAAGTCTCTAGATGGATAAAACCAGTAAGATGATGTCTTTCTCACCAAGCTACATGACACTTATACTTTCCTTCTCATTTTCTCCCTTGTTTCTTTTTTCTGACACATACATGTGAAGAAATTAAAATTTCTTTTCATCTTAATCTACAAACAAGGAACTTTGACACTCATACATGGTAAGAAAAATTTAGTTATAAAAACAAAAAAACAAAAAAAAAAAAAAAAAAAAACCCACTAAAATAAAAATATTTTATATTTAAAAACCTTTTTTTGTTGTGGGTTGATTCAAATCTGCAACAAAATAAATGATATAAGGGAGAATAACAAATGAGAAACACAAAAAAATATTTTTTTTTTTTAAAAAGAAAATTCTTGATGCATAAAATTTCAACCATTTCAGTTTTTAACCTAATTTAATACATAACTGAGAGAGAGAGAGAGAGTGTGTGTGTGTGTGTGTGTGTGTGTGTAAGGAGAAAAAACAAAATCTTTATTTCAAGCCATTTTAAATAAGTTAGGCACCATAAAATTAGCAAAAAGAAAAATGCTACATTTTTATGCTTGGCTTTTAATGAAAATAGAAAAATAACCAGAAATGTGCAGTCTTTAAAAAAGCACCCAGAAATTTTATCAAACCAATCAAAATTATGCCTATTTCATAAAAGTGGTATAAGAGAATAGGCAATTAGAGAGAAAGAAAAAGTGTAAGTTTGATTAAAGTTATAAAAAAAAAAAAAAGTATTGTCTAAGTTTTCTTGTTTATATAAAATAGAATTTATGTAGGGAAGCAATGGAGGTAAATATTCTAATGTTTGTTATTTAGCACTTTAAACCACAACTATTTGCATTCATTGGATTCAGAAAGAATTCTTGTTTAAATAATTTAAGAAAATTCTCCGTCTTTAATCAAACTGGAATCAATGAAAGACATTTGCTCAAGCACAGACAAGATTAGGCTGAGTATTTTTCAGCACAATCAATATGTTCAAAGAAAGAAAAGAAAAAATTGATATTTGGTCAGATATTTTAGGAAGTAGGCCAAGCTGAAAATTTTTCAACACCACCTTTTTGTGCGCGTACATAGATATCAACACTGCATGGTGACTGTCAGTTTCATACCTTGTTCTATCTCCAATATTTAAGCATTCTCCACCACCCCCTTGTAAATATAGCAAACATACATTGTAGTGCAAGGACACTATCATGGTGTAACGGTGAGTAAGGTTCAATCCCCACAACATGCCCCATCCCCCTAACACATATGAGGCCTTATGCCAATACTATGTTGAGTTTAAGAGATAAAATAAACCCATAATAAATTCTTTCCAAAATCGTTACTCACCTACAAAATGTCTGCAAAATTCAACAGAAAACACTTCCAAAGTCAAGCAGAAGTTTCTGATCCTCTTAACACGAGGTGAAACAGTAAAAATCCAAGATAAAACCCAAAGAGATTATATGCCAGCTGAGGGCAGAAGAATGAAAGTTAAGGTCCAGAGAATTAGCCAACTCCTTGCCTCCCAGACTTCTGGTGATAAACTCATTGCAGCAGAATGTCTAATACCAATCTTTTATTTGTAGGCTGTAACCATTCCAAGATGTCACTAGTGAGTGAAGGTGCTTTGCGTTTGCTCTGTTAATGATTACAGACATCATCTTGGCTTGAAGATGTTAGGAACAGGTGAACTCAATGGGGACTGGCGTAATGTGCACACACACACATTATATCTTCCTCTTATTTTTAATCTTGCCCTATCAAGTTGAAACTGCTCGAATATGAGGAATTGGAAAGAAATGGCCTTTATGAGATGGAAAAAAAAACAAAAACATGATAGGAAACAAGGAAAAGCTGGAAAGTAAGGATGGTAAACAAAGATTGGATGAATGGGAGACAGATTAAAAAATATCAGTGAAATCAAAGGAAGCAATATATGTAAGAGGAGAAAGGGGAGAAAGCGAGACAGGAAGTTTTTATAGATGTGCATCAAAATGAAAAAGTAAAATAAAAGACTGCTAATCTATAGCATGTAGCGAGCAGTGAGTAATGGTTAAGAAGCAAGTCTATCAGTATAGTGAAAATGTAAAAGCTTCCTTTTTATGTGTTGTCTTTGTATATTTGTAAAATCTGCAATCTACAAAGCTTTACAAAAAAATACCATGAACCAGAGGATATAGGACAAAATGAAAACCATCAAAGTCAATCTTGTCTATTTTTAGTGATGATGCCTGCTTGAGTATTTAATGTGTCCCAAGAATTCTGTTTAATAACTTGGGAATAAAAGAGGCAAAGGCTAAGAGAGGAAACCTGAAGATCTTAGAGAATAATAATAATAAAAATAATAATAATAATAATAATAATAATAATAATCTGGGAAATAGATTTAAAAAAATGATGAGAATCTGAACTTGGGAATAGAAAAATAAAAATAAAAAGTGATGGGATATAATAGGACCGATTGTATAAAAAAGGATCGCTCATAACATCATCAGCTGTAAGTTTCAGGTGTTTTTAATTACTGTATTCATCTATATATAAATGACACCTTTAAGAAAGAAATCGATTCTAGAACATTTATTGAAAAATAAAGAGTTATTTACATTATTTACAACTCAGACTATTGTCCTCATCTTTGCTATTAACACGTCAGTTATCATACCCTCTAGTTTTTGTCAGATGTTTGTTAATCCAAATACAAACTAAAACAAAAAAATAAAAAAACTAGCATATGTAGGGTTTAGTAACACCTGCAATTTCACTCATTTGCTGAAGGGTGAGGGTGCTTAGAACATATCAACCAGAGATAAGGAAATTAATATTTATGGTTTACTAACAGTATAACCTGTCTTCGACCGGGTCTTTCAGTACTGGTAATTTTTACCATTCAATTGGAGCAGTTTAAGTTTAAAGACAGCACACCTGAAAAATCAATATTAGTAACAACAATTGGGTGCAACTGAGGCATATACCCAAATGGGGGGGGGGAGCAATTTGAATGGGAGGTGGCCCTGAAAAGGGCTGTTTTTGCATTGTCAATCTTGTTTCAGCCTCACACACAGCAGCAGTTGAAGAGATGTTTCTCCTCAACCGTTGAGTCCTTTGATCAGCATTTTCAGCCTCGTGTGCAGAAGCGTTCAGGTATGCTCTTCTTGAAAGCTGATGGCTATGTTGATCTTCAGAATCAGTGGCCCTGACTGGAGCATTCCAAGAGGCATTTTCAGACAGGTGTACTGAATGTTCGAAAGACGATTCATTATCCCTTATTTGCATGGTGGACCTGGCGGCAGTAGTTTTGTGATCTAGGCAAGTACTTTTCTTTGATGGCATGTCTTAGGCAAGTATGAATTGTCAAATGGAATGCATGGGCAAATACCAGACGAGAACACTGTAAAGCTACAGGGATCACTAAGTTCGAATAACTGTAGGAAAGGTTGGGAAAATAAATGCTGAGTAATAAAAAAAAAGCAAGCTTACTTATTATTACGCTGAATGCAACGCAAAAACTGGCAGGACAAAAATTTTTTAAATTGGTTACAACTATAAATGACAATGAAAGCAACACCTTAAAACTGTAGTAGTACTAGTAGGCTTTATGCAATGGAAAAGGCAACCTCACTTGAGAGAGATTGAATGCTTGGCCATGGGAAGGGGATGCAAAACCAGCACTGAAGAATTATCTATCAAACAAAAAAATTTCATCAAAATCGGATGAAAACTGTGGAAACAAACAACATCAGATCACACACAAACATTGATATTATATATATATATATATATATATATATATATATATAAGCAAATATAAATGGATATAAATCCGACAGAATGGAGAAAAATATTTGGAAAAAACAAACAAAAATCCTTAAATGCAATTATGTTGTTTTAATATGAATGAAATGTCAACGTTTGACGTTTCGGTTTAATAAACCTTCTTCAGGACAATATTCATTAAAATACAATTAACATAATCAGTTCAACATGACAAAGACGATGGACATAAAAACAAGACTTATCCAAAACAGATAACTGAAAATTTTAAATGATCAGCTTTCCGTTTGAGCGTGGTCACGTCGTCGTCAAATGGGTGACGCTTTCAAAACGTATTCCTAAAATTTAAGTATTTTGAATGAAAACGAAAAAAATGAAAAGAATTCTATTATGATGGAAAATTGTATGTACGCTTGTCGATCATTAATCTCGCTAAAAAAGGGGAAATACTAAAGAAACCAGGTCTAGTATTCACCGTGCGTGAGATGGATATTATACCTGTTTCATCTGATGCTTGCATCTACCAAATCTCATGCAAAAACTGTGACCTAAAATATGTGGGTGAAACATGTAGGTCCGTAAAATCTAGTGTTTTCGAACATAAACGAGATATTCGCCTCGGAAATTTGAACAATGCTTTAGTTGTACACATAACTAAAGCAGATCATAATTTCGATTTTGATTCCGTGAAGATTTTAAAATATTTTCATAAAAATCTTAGGAGGATTTATGAAGCAGGTATAATATCCATCTCATGCACGCTGAATACTAGACCTGGTTTCTTTAGTATTTCCCCTTTTTTAGCGAGATTAATGATCGACAAGCGTACATACAATTTTCCATCATAATAGAATTCTTTTCATTTTCATTCAAAATACTTAAATTTTAGGAATACGTTTTGAAAGCATCGCCCATTTGACGACAACGTGACCACGCTTAAATGGAAAGCTGATCATTTAAAATTTTCAGTTATCTGTTTTGGATAAGTCTTGTTTTTATGTCCATCGTCTTTGTCATGTTGAACTGATTATGTTAATTGTATTTTAATGAATATTGTCCTGAAGAAGGTTTATTAAACCGAAACGTCAAACGTTGACATTTCATTCATATTAAAACAACATAATTGCATTTAAGGATTTTTGTTTGTTTTTTCCAAATATTTTTCTCCATATATATATATATATATATATATATATATATATATATATATATACACACACACACACAGAGGAATAATTCTATCAGTCACAAACTTTTTCCATCAGAACTGAAGAAACTTTTGGATATTAATCTATTTTATTTTCACTGTGTGCTTTATCAAATGATAACATTGCAAATCTTTATGGGCAGATAGTGTAATGGGTATCAGCATAAAAGTAGAATCAGTTAGGCAAATTTAAGTTCTGGCTGAGTGTGTTGCATTCATTTTCACATTAATGAATTTGAGAAAGATATGAATCCATATCTTCTCCATCTATGGATTAAATAGTAGGGTAAACTGGACTCTCTAGCCTGAGGTGGCAGTCAGTCTAGGAGAAAAATTCAAAATTGTGTAAAGGCAACTAAAAGCATTTACAAAAGTGAACAAAAAAAGCTAATATCTGATATGTCATTTTAAATATGAAGGGATCCACTAGTTGATTTTTCTCATTTTAAAGAAAAAAATAGTTATGTTCATATGCAGACAGACATACAAAAAATACATATATGCATTATACGTGTATGTGACACTTTTGACAGAGTGCACAGATACAACTGACTTCAAACTGAAATAATTATCAGTATGTAAATAATGCTGTCATTTTTGACAGGTAGTATGCAAATATATATTTTGTATAATGTAATTGCAGATCAGAAAGGTGCTGCAGTCAAGATTAAATATTAAAGTATTTTATATCAATTTTTACTTATGGAATAGTGAACTGATATAGGATATAATATTAAAAAATTACTTTACCCAATATCGATTTTTTCGATGTAATCTCTTGATTTGATTGATTCATTTTTAACAGCACATCAACCCTTTGCAGGTTTATTTAAAACAGGAAAATATTTTTTCTTTAACAGACTAAGATTTTGAGATAACCCATAGCTGTGGGGAGGGTTAGGGTTGAATGTAATAAATCCAATTTCAATTGAAACTCTGCTCTCTGATTAAAAAATCCAAGCTATCAACCATTGCACTACTTGCACATCCAAACTAACAGCACCTGATATTCCGAAGACGTCACCAATCTAGTTACTGACCAAAGTCAATGCTGCTTAACTTTGTTGACCGTATGATGTAGTTGTAAGACAATCCTTTGTTAATGAACTGAATTCAATTGTGTATACTAATCACATTAAAGGTCTGCAGACTTATATTGATGCATCCCTATATGGTAAGAATATATTAAATAGGTCTATATCTAGAAGCACTATTGCTAATATTGAATACTATTCAGGCCACTATAAATAGACTCTTTGGTCACTGAACTGAAATTATAACATAAATATCAATACAAGCATTTAGGAAGACAAATGATTTATTAATGACTGTATTAATTTCTCACTTGAAAACCATTTCTAAAATGAAGAAAAAGAAACAGAATGCACTTTATTTTTAAAGAGATTTTTTCCCCACCTTTAAAGAATGCATTTTCAGGCTTTTTATACAGATTTCTACTCAATTGAGTAAATGTGGAAGCCCTTGACACACACAGAAGTATATCAGTTATCAAAACAGGGAGAGACAGAAATAATAAAAGTTATTATCATGAAATTGCAATGTGTCCAAACATGCATACCAAAACTAAACAGACAGAGAGAGAGAGAGAGGGACAGACAGAGAGAGAGAGAGAGAGGGACAGACAGAGAGAGAGAGGGACAGACAGAGAGAGAGAGAGAGGGACAGACAGAGAGAGAGAGAGAGGGACAGACAGAGAGAGAGAGAGAGGGACAGACAGAGAGAGAGAGAGAGGGACAGACAGAGAGAGAGAGAGAGAGGGACAGACAGAGAGAGAGAGAGAGGGACAGACAGAGAGAGAGAGAGAGAGGGACAGACAGAGAGAGAGAGAGAGGGACAGACAGAGAGAGAGAGAGAGGGACAGACAGAGAGAGAGAGAGAGGGACAGACAGAGAGAGAGAGAGGGACAGACAGAGAGAGAGAGAGAGGGACACGGAGAGAGAGAGAGGGACAGACGGAGAGAGAGAGAGGGACAGACGGAGAGAGAGAGAGGGACAGACGGAGAGAGAGAGAGGGACAGACGGAGAGAGAGAGAGGGACAGACGGAGAGAGAGAGAGGGACAGACGGAGAGAGGGAGAGGGACAGACGGAGAGGGAGAGGGACAGACGGAGAGGGAGAGGGACAGACGGAGAGGGAGAGGGACAGACGGAGAGGGAGAGGGACAGAGAGGGAGAGGGACAGAGACAATTGTAACATCTATCCCAGTAATAATTAATGTGTTAAATGCAATTGTTAAAAAGATGAACAGCAGCCATTTTTACTTCCTATCACGCACCCACAGAGGAAGGAAGAAGAACTATCAAACTATGGGTTCGGACAAGCGTAGGTTGTATGGCATGGAGATAGAAAATGTCACCCACATCATTAGCACTTGTAGAATGTTTATGCAGAAGGAATACAAGTGTCATCATGATAAAGTGGCCTCTTATCTGTATTGGTGCCTATTTAGAAAAAGCAGGAACTAGAAATCAGACAGAAATAATAGTTCCAAAAGCTAGAGAAGGTGATCAAAAATGACCAAGTCAAGATCTTATGGCATTTCAACTGGCCACATCCGTGAGGTCGTCATCAAATAGTTTGTTTATATTCTTATTTTATTTTTTATTTATTTATTTATTTATTTTTTTTTTGGGGGGGGTCCTCATCAATGTGGGTGTTCCAGATAACCATAATATCAAGGTCAAAGAAATTGAAAAGCTTAAAAAGTACACTGACCTCCGGATTGAAGTTGCCACAATGTGGGATGTTCAGTTCACTATTGCCCAGATATCATTGAAGTCTTAGTATCTATATGACTGAACCTAAAGACATGTATTATGAAAATCGGGATAAAACCGGTATCCCATCACTTCAGAAGTTGGCTTTACAAATATTTGAAAGGTACTATCTGACTTGATAGGGAACACCCATGATGCAAAATCTCTGAAAACAAAAAACTGCAGAAAATAAAATAATTTCTTCCTCCTAGTGCCTGAGTGCAAAGTGTCTCAGCAAGAATTTAAATACCATTTTCATTTTCTTTGGTGTTAACTGTTTGCTCATATTTCTTTATTCTTGCTTAGCCTATCTCCATTAGATGCTAATTTGAGAAAATTTATCACTGGAACTCAATCTATTCTATTAAAAAAAAAAAAAAAAATATACATATATATCTATATATATATATATTATCAGTGAAAAGAATACTGACTTGGGAGGGGGGGGTTTAAAAAATATATAAAAAAAAAATTTATTATTTTTATTTTGAATCATTATAAAGCCTACCCACTTCTGGCATCCATTGAAATTGATAATTTAAAAGCAAAATGGAAAAGTTATCTTTATTTTGAATCAGTGATTCTCAACAGGAGTCCATGTAACATTACTAAGGGGGGTGGGTATACACAAAAACAATAGCAAATTGGGGGGGCAGGGGGTCCATAGAACAATTTCACTTCAGAATAGTTATTACATCTGAGAATTGAAATTTCTACAGTAATTTACACCATATTAAAATAGAAAAACTCCTAAAACTAGCAGAAAATGGGATCAGATCAAGCAATGTAAGCGTCCCTTTTACTCTACCAGATGTTTTGGTTGTAAAAATTGAAAAAAAAAAAAAAAACTGAGGATATATATATATATATATATATATATATGAAAAAATACAAATTTAATATATAAATTATATAAGGATTATATATAAAGAAAGGATTAACAGTATTAACCTCTCCAATGGCATCAACCACAGGGAACTCCTTGAATAAATCTACACTTTTTTAAAATTTTAATTACTCACATATTTTAAAATGGTTTATTTTGAGTTATTTTACCAATATACACACATGACCAATAGAATATAGTTAAATACGACCTCAATAAATTAGTTTTACTTCAAAATAAAGCATATACATTTACTATTTCTATAACACAATTCCTAAACTTATCTATTAGTATAAAAAAAAAAAAAAAAAAAAAAAGTTGAGAAGCACTGTTTTAAATGAAAAAGATGGAAGTTTTTCAACATATTGCAATGAAATTTTTCACTTTACAAAATTAGTTTATAATTGCAGTTTAGATATATGGAGAAAAAGGTGGCTTCAATTTAAACTGATGCCAGGATATGGGTTAAACAGAAAACAGCATAGTTGAAATGTATGCCTCCCCCCCTACACGTTAACACATTAAAACTGCTAAGTATTGGCATTAATGTTAAAAAAAAAAAAAAAAAAAAAAAAAAAAAAAAATTTTTTTTTTTTTTACATGTCCTTTGGAGAGAGAGGGAAAGATTATAGATCCTTGAAGATTTTATTTTTTTTTTAAATCATCATGTTTTGAGTTTAACTTTTTTTCTGCTATGACTTATGACTATCTAAGCTTGAAGAGAGGATTTTTCTTCCCCCATTCTTTAAAATAGAATGCTACTAAAAAAATTAAGGGTTTATTTAACAACAATCAGATGCTGAATATTTCACTTCCTCTCAAGACTAATTACCAAATTTGTAAAGAAAGCAGAGAGAAGTCTTTAAATTGAATTCAAAACTATTTTTACAAATAGCTGAAAGTTTCACTGTAGTAATCTATATATTTTGTAAAATTAAAAAAAAAAAAAAAAAAAAAACTTTAAGCAAGGCAATAAATCCACTAATGCACAACGGGGTTAGTGGGCGTGAAAGAATTAGAAAATAGAGGACATTATGAAGGAGCAAAAACAATAGAAGAGTAATCAAGAAAATGGGAGATAATGATCGATATTGCATTTAAATTTTGTGAAAATCAAAGTTGATTGGAAAGCAAGAAGCCAGAAGAGAGTTCCACAAGTGAAAAATGCTAGTAAAGAAATTGTTAGCCTAGAACTTATAGTGGTTACATCTAACCAATTCAATTACAAATTGACAGCACCTTGTTGCCAATCTAGTACTGCATTTAAATTTATAGTCTAGGTACTACAGTGAAGAGCTCATCTGAACAATTACTGTGAAAGTATTTATACAAAAGTTGCCAGGCCAGGGCCAATAATATTGCATTGGATTTTATAAAGAATCTCTAAATAAATAGAAGGATCACTAGATCATATGTGGCAGCAATATTCTAAGCAGGAGAGAATGGTAGACCTAGATATGCAAAATAGATTCTGGAGAGAAATATTGTCTGGTACAATACAGTGAACTCACTATTAGCAGCTGACCTAGCAATGGATTCAATTTAGGGTTCAGTTCACAATTCTCAGATAGCTATCTGTATCAACAAAGACATGAAGGTCAAAGGGCACAATGGTCAAAAAGTTGTAACCACAACATTAAGACCATTTTAGACTAGAATGTGAATATTGTAAATAGTTTGACTATATCATACATCTAAATATACCCCCCACCTATTCTGTGGGGATAGGTGGGGATTATATCCAGATTGTAAAATACCAGTTAATTTTTTTTTTCAAATTATTTTTGTGAGTAAGTCTGTTACCAACACCTGCTTCTCACCCCATATCAATTATACAATTACAAACAATTATCACACACCTTGTACAGGTAACAAGTCTACACAGCCAAAGGAAATTGGCAACTAACAAGCAGAATAAAATGGCTTCAATTTTGTAGGTCCCAAGTTTATTGGCTTGACACAGACCTTATCACCCTGAAGAAAATAATCAATTTAAAAAAAAAAAAAAAAAAAAAAAAAAAAAAAAAAAAAAAATAATTTTTGATAAAAATGTTGTACTTGGCTGATTTAGAAGATTACAAGTTGTAAAAATATGCGACTAACCCATTTGATTTTATTTCTTTTTCGTCAATGGTAGCTGCATGCTTATTAATGACAGACATAATGCTGCCCAACCCCCAACCATGTTACATGACTCACCCTTTTTTGCCTGTTCTTCCTTATTCAACTCAGCCATCTTTTTTTCTATTTCTTACAGTCGAAGATTTTAATTCCATTGCTAGCCACTACCAACTCTTAATTCACCTTTGACATTAACCTTTCACCTTTTGAATTTTAATATTACTGGTTTCTCAAACGTTTTATTCAGATCTATTTTTTCTTCTACATGTCAAACAAAGTAAAAAACACTTTCCTCAAATAAGGTTGCCTCAAGAGTTGCTAAGAGTTTATTTTTTAGTTAATGTTCATTTTTAACTTTTTATAAGCAGTTTGGCTTTAAGAACTTGAAATTTTTTTAGCTTATACGACCATTAGTGATTGACAACTTCAATTTTTACCTCATCATTGAGTAATGGTGATTTAGTCTAATTGGCTATTACTGTTGTGTTGTGAGTTTATTCTATTTGTAGCCTTGTGCCAGACTGAGTAAAGTTTAGTAAATACTGCAAGAATTTTAATGAGAAAAATTTTGGTATAAAAAAATTTCAAAAATACAAAATAAAAGATAAAATCTTTAAAAAAAATTTACAGAATATTTTAATTGAAAAATAATTTTAGCCTGTATAAATGGAGACTGAACAGGGACTGGGAGTATGAGTAAGTGGATAAACAAATAGAGGAAGTTGTGGAGAACCATGTTTGCACACATCTGAGAAGGTATTTAGTTTTGTAAATAATACTATTTAAAAAAAAAAAAAAAAAATCTCTGGCTACTATATCTCTTCAGTCATAACAAACAGAAGCTATTCATTTATTAGAGATGTTAAAAATATGCTTACTACAAAGAAAATCATATAATATATATATATATATTACACACACAGTGAAGCAAAAGTCACACACCCCAGGGGTTAATTAATTATGGTTTAAATGAATAATTTGTTTTGATATTTTCTTATTTTGCATAAACAATTTTGACAAAGATGGCTGAAAAACTCTTGGAGGATGAACAATTTACTTTACAGGGAATGCAGGTGCTACACAGAGATCTGTTGTAGGCAGAATTCATGGGAACTTCCTATTAATAAGTCAACTGTTGGGCATTCTGAACAGCACATGTAACAATTAAATAACTTGTAAATAATGGCTTTTGCGTCACCACACACACATATTATATATATATATATATATATATATATATTTGTAACCCAGATATAAGAGTGTTAACGGGACCGGAGAAGAAGTCTCTTATATCCGGGTTTGGTCTATTTTCTTTAGGTAAGTATGGCTCTAATTTGGGACCAAAGAAAATCTCTTATATCCGGGTTACACTGTATATATTAGGTTGGTACAAAAATAATGTCGGTTTTTGACGTTAAAAAATACGTCAAAAACTGATATTATTTTTGCACCAACCTAATGTATATAGCTCTCCCTAGATTAATATCCTTCTTGGAATTATCCCTACAGTCACAAATTCATATATATATATATATATATATATATATATATATATATATATATATATATATATATATATAAATAATGTTTTCTTTGTTCAGGACTTCTCTATTTGACAAGCATTACAAGAACAATCTCAAGCATTCTCACTGCTAAGCCAAACCTAAAACATGCCAATAGTCATACAACACTTATTCCCTGCTACTGCTATTTGTGAGCAGCCTATTTCAAAGCCAATATAAAAAATAAAGAAAAAAAAGAAAAAAAAAAAAAAAAAAAAAGAACCCATCATTTTTACACAGAAAGGTTTTACTTCCCAAACCACAAGACACACTCAGTACAATTATTATTGAGGATAGACCCAAAAAGTTATTCCATTTTGAGAAATTTATACTCTGTCAATTCCTTAAAAACAAGAGAACAAGAGAACAAAATGAATACATCATCTTGCTGCTTGGTCAGGAAGGCTGTAGAATGAATAAGCTGAAACAGTGTGGTAATTGTTTGTACAAAGATAAAACAAAAGTTTAAGCCAATCAGTGAATAGCTAAGTAAAACAAACCACACTTACAAAAGGTTATAATTTTAAAACTACAATGGGAGACTACAGAAATATATATATATATATATATATATATATATATATATATATTGGATTATTATAATTTTGAAAATAAAATTGCCAAGATAAAAAAAAGGCTCATCAGAAATATATTTTTAAACTAGTTCCCATTAAAAAATTTTTAAACAGGTTCTCATTACAAAAACAAAAAAGAAAGTTTCTTAGATTACCTTAAATTCTTTCATGGTAGCAAAGGCACTGGCCAACAGTCAGGTGACAAAGTGCTTTTTTTTTTTTTTTACATAAACTGAACTAATCCCTGGCAAAAGTTGAAAAGAAACTGACTTGATTTTTCTTAAACAGAATTGTAACTTGCAACCATCCAGAATTAAGGAAGAAAATACAGTCAGGATATGAATTTGACTACCATCCTTGCCATTTGCAAGCATTTAAAAAAATGCTGACTGCCTCAGGACAATGTCTATGTACAAAGCATGGTGACAAAGACACAGCAACCAATCAGTTAAAATAGGAAATAAAAAAGAAAAGGAGAGAGAAATGGTGACATCAATTAGTGTACTGATTACACAACATACTCAAGTAGATTGTCATTTGTCATCTGTCTGACAGATGACAAAAACAAATATGGCCAACCAAGAAAAAAAAAAAAAAAAGGTTCTTTTGTTCACAAATTTTACTTTCTATCAACCTGAAGCAAACTTTTGAAATTCATTCTCTTTAATTCCTTGAAAGCGAGAGAGAGATACATTGTTATGGCCTCTGCTCTCAGGTGTGTTGACATCTCAAGTTACTGAGATGATGCTAATCTCTTTTCCAAATTTCATGTGATAGTGTCTGATCACAAGGAAGAAATTCTGACCAACAGAGCTCTCTTCTATTCCATACCCCCCCCCATCAACCATTGTGGAATAGCAGAAAAGAGACTTTGGTCAAAACAGAACATGTAAACATACACCATGATACCCCATTCAATCAGTTTTTCACTGAGTGGACAGCTTCACCCCACATGCAGTGGTGTCATGTGGTGGGGGTGGGGGTTGTGAAAAGAAAGGAAAGAGAGCACAGTGTGTACAAAATGAGAGATGAAAAAATACCACAGCTATAAAAGAAAATTCCCATTCCAAAGGGTTATTGATTCATGGATTCACTTGACCTGATGTGGGGGTGAGGTAGATAGGTAGGTAGGTAGGTAGGTAGGTAACACTTGGAGATATCTTTGCTGCTACTTCTGTCTTCTTTCACTACATGTTAAGTGAGCAGATCTTAGAAAGTGAACTATTTTCCCTTTTAAGCAAAGCACAGAAACTTAAAAAAAAAAAAAAAAAAATGTTGGATTAAAAATAAATTTATTAATTCTTTAGGAATTCTTTCAGATGCTGAACTTAGCAGATATGAGCTTTCAAGAAAAATATTACTGTGAAAAAGTGTGCTTTCCTTAAAGAGGAAAATAGATACTTTCTTAAATGCAACACCCTCCCTAGACAAGTGGTAAAGCATGCTGGATCAAAAGGTGTTTGATCCTACAAAGGGGAATACAGGTTCGATCCCTGCCAGAGAACATTTACTTAATTAGGATTTCTCAAGTGCACAGGTTGATAGATGTAATATACACTGTTTAAAATAAAATAAAAAGAAAAAAAAGAAAAGAAAAAGGAGAACCTATTTCAAATACAGGATTTCATTAAAAATAAAATTTGATTAAATATATATCTAAATAAAGACACTGAATGGCGACAATCTGTTTCATACTTGAACTCAATCTCAGGCCAAAGATTGCATTCAAGCATATTGTAGACTTTCATTGCATTGACTTCAGTATCCAACTTGATATTGGGCACTTTTACACATAAATGTAGCATACCTCTCTTATACATACTTACATGCGTGTGTGTGTGTGTGTACATATAAACTCACTCAACACCATTTCTGGTGCAAATATGCACTGCATTAATGTTTGAAATAGTATTAGTTAATTTCCAGTACCTCCCAATGAGTGGATGGAGCAACCACTAAAAAGTCTGTTTACAAATCTCTAGAATTAATTGCTGAATATGACATTAATCTAAGACAAATTTTACATGGCCGAGTGGTGAGGTACGTCAGATTCAATGATGGTTCACCATGTTGGGCGTGTGTGTGTATATGTCTATCTCTCCCTATATCTATCTCTCTATACACACACAAACACACAATGTCCAGTTTTCAAGGAAAAAGCTTAACAATAAAAGCATAAAAGGAAATAAATATAACATGTAAAGTATAATTTTTCAGTTTCCATCTGCCACACAATTATATGCTTACCATATTTCTCCAAGAAAAGTCCACTGTCCATGCAGACAAGAAATAATTGTCCCTATTTTGTAGGTCTCTGAAAATAGTTCATTTCCTAACTTGATTAACTCTTGTTACCATAAAATTTCTTTTTCTTTTATTTTATTATTCCTTTATTTAAATGGCCAGCTTTTAAAAATGTCTAATATCCAAAAGTTGGTCAAGTCATAGAATTGCAATGATGGAAATTTTCAATCATCCTCCATTAATTGGTTAATGTAAGACTCAAGAACAAAATCATGACAACTTTTTTCTAACATCAATATCTTGAAAATATTACTATCATTATGTTCATTATTCTTATTTGCTAGGTTAAAGAAACTGCCAATAAATAAATTGTATGTATTTAGAAATTCTTGATAAAATCCAAAGAAATCTTCAATATTATTGGTCCTGGCCTGGCATCTCCATTCAGTCACTTTCCCACTACTGTAAAGTAGCTTCCTTCTGCTATATTTTTTATAGTGATGATGATCTCTCATCTTTGCTATCTCGACTTTTAAGAACAGGACCAGATTTTTACAGTTGAAATTACTTGATGTAACTAAGTTCTATGCCAATAGTTTCTTCTGACAATTTGATTGTGGAACTCTTCCCGCTTCTTGCTTATCAGTCAACTTTGATCTTCAAAAATTTAAATGCAATGTTAATCGTTAATTCTTGTTCTTTTATTGTTCTCATGTTTTTCTTTTTCTCATGTACTTTCACATTCAATAAGTCCTTGTATCTTAGTGGCTTTATTGCCTTACTTGAGGTGAAATGATTAAATAAATGAAATAAAATAAAAAAAACCATTAATTCATTATTATCATATTTATTAGTTTTTCCCATGCCAGTCTTTAAATATACTTTTAGTAAAATTATTATTATCATCATCACCTAAGCTATAGCAATCATATTATAAGAAAGATAATAAAATTGTTTTTAAAAAGGTGACTCAATAACTTCATAGCCTGAAAGCGTTTCCTGCATTTTGATCAAAAATCCCCAATGTATAATGCTTGATCTATATGATTAATATACACAAGGAAAGAGATTATGTTGCAGGGAGAAAGAGAGAGGAAAAAAAAAACCAAAAAAAAACAAAAAAAAAAAAAACTTAGGATTTATTTTAATTTCATGGTTCAAACCATTTTCAGTTTATTTTTAGGCTTAAGCCATATTTAGAACACTAAATGATAGATAAATATAGACATGCCATTGGCCTGAAATATCTGAATGAAAGTTTTAGGCTATATTGACGACAGAAGTGAAAAGAGAAGACAGAAGAGAAAAAGAGAGAAAAGAAAAAAAAGTAAATTCTCGTGACAAAGGAAATCATCAGATACAATTTCTTTTCTCTTCCTTTGTACAGACATGAAACATTTTCGATCATTCTAAAGTAAATTTGCTTTTTAATCATAACTCCCCGCCATCATTTTTGTATCTTCTGTTCATAACATGTCAAACAAAATTATCAAAATTAACAACGTCCAACCATCTGCTGCTTGAACTGCAAAATAAATTTACTTACAAAATCAACATTGCGTCTAATTTCTATTTATTGGAGTATGGGCAAAAAATTATCCCTACAACCAGTCACTGGAATACTGACAGTTCCTTATTATTGTAATGAGGAACTGGCCAAAGGCAGAAACACAACAATGCCCTTTAGTATAGGGGCACATCAGAGGTAAAGAACAGATAATACACTTTGATCCTAGGCAGTAGGTTGGAAATAAACACCAATCTTCAGTGGCTGTGTTTATCCCATTTAAAAAAAAAAAAAAAAGGAGTGAGATACTATGCTAATTACAAATTTAACAAGATACCAAAAATTACTGAAAAAAGAGGTGGGATAATTAAAAGAAATTGTGAGGGAGAGGGGAAAAAGTGGTACAAAATCTATTAATAATAACCAGAGGAATTTTGAACGTCAGATTTTCTAACGCCATAAAATGTCAGAAGGCATTTAAAAAAAAAATAAAAATAAAAAAAGTACAAACTGCCAAAGCAAAAATATCTTCCACCATCAACTGGTTGGGTGGAGTGCATATGAGAGGGCAGAGAAGCTGACACAAGTTCTGACATTTGTAATGGAAGTTGGCAAGAAACAGGAAAAACCTAAACTCCTCCGACTTTTAGCCTCGTTTTGGTTATCTGGTGATAATTTGAAGAGCTCTCTCTTCTCTTAGCATGACAAAAATCACAAATTTGACTGAAATAAATTGAAGATGAAATAGTGTCAAGAAAGTTGGCTTTCAAAGCACAAGGACTTGCAACCCTTTTCAAACTCAGTTCCACATATAGACTCATATCATCATCATCTCCACCCTCGTTATCACATTTCATACCAATTCATTCCTTGAACTTCTGATTATCTATACAAATGACACCTGAATCTAGAACAATCTCTTAAAAACACACACGCACACTAGAATGAATTACACATCTACTTTAATAAGTAGATGTATAATTCATTCTGGTGTGCGTGTGCACATTGTCATTCAGATCATGTCACAATATCTGACATTGTACCCTTTGGCCTTTAAATGTTTTTCGTATTTACTATGAATCTTGAAGTGAATCCATTATTTAATTTCCATTGTCAATGCTAAGAGAGGTCTTCTCTCTTCAAAGTTAATTTATCCTTGTCATGACACTCCTCCCATCTCTTGAACCAATGTGTATGACTTTCAGTGTCTTTATCAGGGATTGAACTTATAACCAACTAACTAGATACACTGAACTAATACTTATGTAGGCATTGTCAGTTGACTGGTGAAATCTTGAAAAGAAAATGAGAATAGTCTTCACCTATTGATTAAATAAAGGGTTGGGTTAAAAAATTTTCCTAACTAACAAATCTAACAGGCACCTGAAGAAGATCAATGTACATATCTGAAACATGACTACATCAACTAATATTAGGACAAGTGTTTGATTAGATCAATGAATAAAAAATACCCCGATGCTACACAAAGCCTAGCTCTCATGGTCAGTAATTGATTGGGAGTGTATGTATGTACACGTTTTGTTTTTGGTGAATTAAGATGGGCTATAGTAAATGTCCAATTCAGTACCAGATATTTGCTTCTCCATTGCCTGACCATGACCAATTAGGTATGTCTCTGGCACACTGTGCGCCTATGTTCTTGGGTGTAGTAGAACCATGGCCAGGTATTTAAAGTTTGAAGGATGAATTGGCCATGGCACCTTGAGAGCCAAATATAGATACTTGTAAACACCCTCAATCATAGAACAGATTGGATTACCTTACTTGCAAGGTTAGGTGCTACTTTTAATCAGAACCTGTCATCATATTGTGCACATTTGGTTCTGATACGTGTACCTGATATGTCCTTATCAGACTTTTATGATGAGGTTTATTGGACTTTGTATATTTATACCCCAGTGTCACTTTGTTGGCATGATGTTCTCTAATTCAGTAATAATAATAAATTATTACTCAATCCAGAAATTTAAACAGAAATTATCAATCTGACAGATCAATCAGCTTGATTGTTATGATGAAAACAAGGACAATTATACAGGGTGCGATGGATAAATCGTCGTCTAAATCACGCAAAAATAAGAATAACACTGACATTGTCGATTTATAATAATAATAATAATAATAATAAAAAACATGCCATTGGCTTTAATCACCATGGCCTCCAGAAGACAACTTTAGCATCTCCTGCAACCATGTCACCATGTTGGTGAATGCTGTTGTAAGTCTTGCCTTCAATTCAATTTTGATATACCAAGGAGTTTTGTTGGTCTCTCACTCCACTGTTCCCCCCCCCCCACACACACAAAATAATCAAAGAGGTTGCACTCTGGGGAATTAAGTGGCCATATGTAAGCGGTGATGTGGTTACAGAAATTGTCTGACAGCCATGACCGAGTTCTCCTGCTTGTGTGGCATAGTCCTGTTGCCAGATATAGGGTCTTCCAGCAGCCATCCTCTTGACTTGGGGCAAAACTATCTCAAGGCACCTGATGTAGGCCTCTGTGGGAAGATGAATGGAGGCATAATGTCACAATAAGTAGTGATCACTCCAAACACCTTCGTAATGGCCATTAGACTCAGTGAACTCTTTTTCAAATCCTCTGAACTGTCCTCAGATTGACACTCTGAAATGTTTTTATTTGGGCTTCCAGTTCAAATGTCAAGCAGTACAGTATGCAGTTTCTAAATTTCTGGCTCAATGAATTGTGTCATAGTGCTCATTTTCTCATAGACAGTGTACAACTGACCCTACTATACTATGCATGTACAAAAGTAAAAAAATAAAATAGCAACGCTTTACCCATTGCATCCCATATATTTCTCAGAATCACTTATTTAGTGATAATGACCAATTTTGTGCTCAATATTTTTTGGCCCAACTCACTTTAAGGAGGAGAAAAAAAAAAAAAAGTGTTTCAATAACCAAGCATTAAAATATTGTTTTTAGAAGTTGAGTTGAGCCAAGAATTTCTCATCAATTCCTTGATACTGATAACAAAATGCAAATGTCTTATTCAAAAGCAGTTTGCTTTGATACCAAGTCAAACTAACCTTTCATAAAATTAATTCAAATAGGTATTAAGTAAATGATAAAAATGAAAAATAAGATACTCCAATTCTTAAACACATTAATCAAAACTCAAAATACTAAAATGTAGAAAGTGTTTTAGTAAAGAAATCATTGTGATAAATTTTACTAAATTTATTCCATCATCAAGAACAGTTTTGACTTGAAGCCTCATTGGATATCAATGTGATTTCTCACCTTCAATATGGCTGCTCAGTTTCTTCAACTTCCTCAGAACCAACCAGTGGTTTATACAACTATGCTGAGTGAATCTTTGTTACAGTTCAAGTACGAGTCTTCATCAGACCTATCTGAATTTTATTTTTTGTTCCAAACATCAGTTAGTATCAATTTCTTGATGGAGACGATATTAAAACATTGCAAACAGCTTTAAATCAATTAAGAATGTAGCTACCACCAACAAGTTATTACAGACAGAATAAAGTTATTTTATGCAGAAATGATAATAGCTCAGACGTCCTGGGTATGACGATAAACTACATCCGCGTCCTGGGTATGATGATAAACTACATCCAACACCAAGGCCTCAGATAATGTTTTCAGAAAAACAATGTTGCCAGCTATGCGTTTTTGAAACAATAATGTTGCCGGCTATGCGTTTTTGAAAAAAAACAATGTTGCCGGCTATGCGTTTTTGAAAAAAAACAATGTTGCCGGCTATGCGTTTTTGAAAAAAAACAATGTTGCCGGCTATGCGTTTTTGAAAAAAAACAATGTTGCCGGCTATGCGTTTTTGAAAAAAAACAATGTTGCCGGCTATGCGTTTTTGAAAAAAAACAATGTTGCCGGCTATGCGTTTTTGAAAAAAAACAATGTTGCCGGCTATGCGTTTTTGAAAAAAAACAATGTTGCCGGCTATGCGTTTTTGAAAAAAAACAATGTTGCCGGCTATGCGTTTTTGAAAAAAAACAATGTTGCCGGCTATGCGTTTTTGAAAAAAAACAATGTTGCCGGCTATGCGTTTTTGAAAAAAAACAATGTTGCCGGCTATGCGTTTTTGAAAAAAAACAATGTTGCCGGCTATGCGTTTTTGAAAAAAAACAATGTTGCCGGCTATGCGTTTTTGAAAAAAAACAATGTTGCCGGCTATGCGTTTTTGAAAAAAAACAATGTTGCCGGCTAAGCGTTTTTGAAAAAAAACAATGTTGCCGGCTATGCGTTTTTGAAAAAAAACAATGTTGCCGGCTATGCGTTTTTGAAAAAAAACAATGTTGCCGGCTAAGCGTTTTTGAAAAAAAACAATGTTGCCGGCTATGCGTTTTTGAAAAAAAACAATGTTGCCGGCTATGCGTTTTTGAAAAAAAACAATGTTGCCGGCTATGCGTTTTTGAAAAAAAACAATGTTGCCGGCTATGCGTTTTTGAAAAAAAACAATGTTGCCGGCTATGCGTTTTTGAAAAAAAACAATGTTGCCGGCTATGCGTTTTTGAAAAAAAACAATGTTGCCGGCTATGCGTTTTTGAAAAAAAACAATGTTGCCGGCTATGCGTTTTTGAAAAAAAACAATGTTGCCGGCTATGCGTTTTTGAAAAAAAACAATGTTGCCGGCTATGCGTTTTTGAAAAAAAACAATGTTGCCGGCTATGCGTTTTTGAAAAAAAACAATGTTGCCGGCTATGCGTTTTTGAAAAAAAACAATGTTGCCGGCTATGCGTTTTTGAAAAAAAACAATGTTGCCGGCTATGCGTTTTTGAAAAAAAACAATGTTGCCGGCTAAGCGTTTTTGAAAAAAAACAATGTTGCCGGCTATGCGTTTTTGAAAAAAAACAATGTTGCCGGCTATGCGTTTTTGAAAAAAAACAATGTTGCCGGCTATGCGTTTTTGAAAAAAAACAATGTTGCCGGCTATGCGTTTTTGAAAAAAAACAATGTTGCCGGCTATGCGTTTTTGAAAAAAAACAATGTTGCCGGCTATGCGTTTTTGAAAAAAAACAATGTTGCCGGCTATGCGTTTTTGAAAAAAAAACAATGTTGCCGGCTATGCGTTTTTGAAAAAAAACAATGTTGCCAGCTATGCGTTTTTGAAAAAAAACAATGTTGCCGGCTATGCGTTTTTGAAAAAAAACAATGTTGCCAGCTATGCGTTTTTGAAAAAAAACAATGTTGCCAGCTATGCGTTTTTGAAAAAAAACAATGTTGCCAGCTATGCGTTTTTGAAAAAAAACAATGTTGCCAGCTATGCGTTTTTGAAAAAAAAACAATGTTGCCAGCTATGCGTTTTTGAAAAAAAACAATGTTGCCAGCTATGCGTTTTTGAAAAAAAACAATGTTGCCAGCTATGCGTTTTTTGTAAAAAAAACAATGTTGCCAGCTATGAGTTTTTTTGTAAAAAATAATGTTGCCAGCTATGCGTTTTTGAAACAATAATGTTGCCAGCTATACGTTTTTTTATTCCATACAAAATAGGCATTTAAAATTCACATAAACTGGATTTGGCATTAAATAACCCACAGTGGTTGATATGCCATAAAACCCAAACAAACAAACAATAGCTCAGAATAAGAAATTGGACAGCATTCAAATTCATCAATACTGAGAATCAAGATGAAAGGATTGTCAGTGGTTGGGAAGACACCCCCCACTCCTACACACAAACTTTACTGGCCATATTTACAATTGTTTTCCCCAATATCTTCAACCATTTTTCAAGCAATTTTAAAATTTCATACTTGCAGAAATTTTTTTTATATTTCTAAGAATTGCTTTCAGTGCCTTTTGAAGCCTTCCAGGATTTTCCACTGCCATTAGAACTTTTTCGTTAACTCAATATGGGCATTTTTTTAAAAGAAATAACAGAAAGAATTAATATAAAAAAAAATTGTGGAAAATGATATTGACAGTTGTACTCATCATTACTGGAGCACTTGGAAAAATTCCTAGAAAAATTGTAAAGTAATTGGAAGAACCACAACCATCCCAATGACAGCATCACTAAAATCACAATACAGAGAAAAGCTTGTTCACACTTGATCAATAGTGAAGGCAACCAGTTTCTTTTGGGGTAGTAGTAGTAGTAGTAGTAGTAGTAGTAGCAGAACCAGAAGAAGCAGTTGAGGAGAGGGAGAAGGATTAGAATAGTTTCAGCACAAATTGAGAGAATCCAGTATTATTAAAATCAGCTAGAATACAAGGGTGAGTTGTAGAGAGATTTGTTGTCACTTGATCTATAGTTAAAACACAATGAAAGCAAAACACTGAATGACCAAAATTTTGGCATTTTCTCAGAGTTTCTTAAATGTTTGTCTATTTACGATTCAATGAAATTAGTCACCAAGATTGAATAGATGCCTTACTTGCAATGGATTTTGAGATTGACTTGCCATCTGTCACTATAGGCACCCCAACAATATATGAATGTAAATATGAGAAACCTTAAAAACCTATTCCCCTTTCAAAAGCCCTACCCAAATCGCAGAAGACCCACTCAGCAGAATCAAGAGTTGTATTTACCCGAATGTCTTACAATGAAAGCTTAGTAAATGACGCATATCATGCTATCTCCAATAACATTATGGTGCCCACATTTATGGAGGGTCGTCTTGACAGTTTCAAAGAGGAACAGGGAGGAATTTATTTTCTTAAGATATAAAAATAGTAAAGAAAAGCCAAAAGAGACACAAACATTAGGCACCATAGTGCTACTGCCAGCCAACCATAAAGTGTTATAAAAATCATGCCAAGAAAGTTAAAATCTCTAAAATTTAGCAGGGGACTTGATAGACCATACTGAAATTAATTTCTATTCAAGTAAACTAGCATGAAAAAAATAATAAAATCCTTTTAAATTCCTAAAGATTTAAAAAGAGAAAAGAGGTTTAGAAAATAGAAGTTTATTTACATTTGGACTAATATTTTTCATCTTTGTTATCATAGCAACATTTTAGGCTTTTTGAACTTTGGTCTTCAGGTGTCTGGCAATCCAAGTAACCTTTGGTGAATTTTAGATTGTTCCAGTTTCACTGTCTGGAGATATCTCATCTCATTTAAGTACTGCTCAGTTATTGCTCTCTGTCATACCACTCTATCTGAGACTTTACTACCCAACCCAGGGATTGAACTCACAATTACACAATTTTTCAGAGAAAAATTCTCAACTGAGCCAACCCACTTATTAAAAAGTTGATCAAATAACCAAACTGTATTTAAAAAAAAAAAAAAAAAAAAAAAAAACAAAAACAAAAATAGATTCCTTCTTGGTTAGGTCAAGAACTTTTCAGCACTTTTGTGTGCGATAAAAATATAGTTTTAAGGTATGCTATATTTATGAGTTAAAGTGCTCAATATCAGGGATAGAGCCTATGTAAATAGGAAAGTGGACATTGAGGTCAACACTCAGAGGCAACAGTGCTGAACTCAATTTTCACTATATATATATATATATATATATATATATATATATATGACACTGTGTGGTGTATGTGTGTTATTATTATACATATATTTAATGAATACAACTGAGAAGACATCCATTTGTTTTGTGTCTTTTTTTTTTTTTTTAACCATTGCCATCGACTGGCCTGGGTTTTTGAGGGTCTTTAATATTTCAGTAGGTTTTGAACATGTAACAACCTTATGTAGGGGACATCATGATATGGCCCAGCATGCTTATAGATCATGCAGCCCCAAATGACTTATGCTTAAGCAAGCATTAATTCCCCTACGAGTGAAAGCACATATCTTGCTAAGATATTTTAGAGTCCATATCGACTAACTTTCTTTTTGGATCCAAAACAAAACAATTTCTAATGATTTTTAAAATGGACATTTTACTTATGATCTGCCATTATTATTACTATATATGTAGTAGGTAAACATGTATAGATTAAATAACATCCATAGTAATAAGAAATATTGTGGAATCAGAAATAAAAGCTCATAGAAATTCCATATATATTTATTTACCAGAGATGTCGGATCAATCTAATTTTTGTAGAAATTGCTTTGTTTCAATTACGAAACTGAGTAGATACAAACTTCTTGGAAACTAAACAGGAAGGATGCATTTAGAGGCAGTATACAGCCTTGCTTAAATGTGATGCTCTTTGTAGCAGAGTTGGTTAAAGCATGTTGGATCTAACAATAGTTTCTCCTGCAAAGGGGACACAGGTTTGAATTCTGTCGGAGGGTGCATTTTTCTTTACGATCTCTCAAATATTCAGGCCAGTAGATCAAATAAAATCTACTCAAATATGGGTATCCACTAAAAATGGTAAAAATATGTATGAATATACCAAGAGGTCAGTCTGAGAAGTATCTAGTCTTAATATTAAAGAGCCTGATGAAGACAATGCTGCCCTTGCCCACTTCAAAGTACTCCCATTATACACTTATCTCAGTAAACTGTCCTAGTTTTCAAGAGTCTGAAAAAAAATCCCATTTTGGGAAAGTTATAAGCTATCTTGTCACATTCTTAATATAGTACCATTACCAAGAAAACCAAAATTGAAATACTATACCCCAAAATTTCAAATTTGGAAGATGTAAAACCTATTACAATTCATCTCAGATTAAAGTACTTATTAAAAGCCAAATCCATCAAAAATAGATTTAATAACTGGAAAACTTTTTAAAATAACAAAATCCTAACTTGAAAAAAGCAGCATAAGTAAAACCCAGGTATTATAAGGAAAACCGATAAATCAAACGTTTTTGTTATACTTAATAAAAATGAATACCTCACAGAATTACACTATCCTGAATGACAACTAAATTTAGAAAACTTAAGAAAAACACTAGCTCACAATTAAAGAAATTAATTCTCAGTTTAGAAAAAAGAGGATGGCTAAATTTAATAGACATGGAACATCAACACTTTTCAATAAAACATGTTTAAAAGAATAAATGATGTCTAATTACACTAAATTCTTATTCTTGTGCAAAGCATATTAATTGAAACCAGAAGTCACAATAATCCAATTTTATGCTAGATCCCTTACCATTACAGCAGAAATAACTGATCCATGATCCATGTGCCAAAAGTAGGACATTGCATAATTAAATGTTAAAGTGATTTTCACCAATCAATCAGTTTACAATTGACACTCATATTCTATGAAGTTTATTAATTCTTTTTTGAGTAGTTGCAGTTTTGTACTTTTAGAATTTAATTACTCATTACAATACAAAAATAAGATAAAAGCAGCAAATGACCGTTACTAGTGTAGACATGTCATAAACTCAGTGGGAAAATGAGTTAAGTTTTACTGAGTCTTTCAAGTAAACCATTGTGTATTGCTTGAAATTACATTTGGTTCTTGGGTTTCCATTATGAAAAGAATAGACGATTAAGAAAAAGGAAGAAATTAAAATATATTAGTCAAAAAAATTGCCTCTTGCATGTATTCTTGCCCTATGTAAAAACAAACATTGATAAGAAATTATTAAACTTCCAAATATTTGCAAGATATCTTGGCGAGATAAATATCAAAGTATCAATTGATTTTGAAGTTATTTAAAGCCAGATAATATTTTTAGACGTTAATTTTTTTTTTTTATGATAATAATTTAGTGATGCAAATCTTACTAATTAACCTACAGCTAGTGGGGAGAAAGGCGAGGGATCATAATTTTCTCAAGGGTATTTGGGCTAAGTGAATATAAACCCAACTGGAATTGAAACTGCTCTACGATTAACAATTCAGAGCCATTATCCCTTACCCCCCCACACACACACATCCAAGCTTACAGCACCTGGTAATCACAAGTAGCCACCCATTTAAGTACTGACCAAAGCTTGACATTGCTTAACATTGTGATCATATGAGAATTGGTGTTTCAACAAAAAACATCTGAAAGAAGTCTACAAAATAGTTGAGAGACGGAAGAAATCTTGAAAAAAGTTGCATTTTGATAGAAACATTTATGTGTATTACTAAATGACAAATTAAAAAAAAAAAAAAAAAAAAAATAAAATAAAATAATAATAGTTTACTCATTGCAATTTCAATTTCTTTAAGTGATTATTCCTCAATAAAGAGAAACTTTCATTGTGCTGAAGTTCCTAAAACGAACAAGAGAAATCTAAAACAGAATATGAAAAGTGAATTGTTCCTATCCTTGCCTTTCATGCTTAGCAGACAGTGACCCGAGACTTGACTGCTTTAATGAATCATCCAAGGTCAGAATATAATTCAGACAATTCATTCACTTGTCTAGCTTCATTCTTTCTTCTCTCTTTAAGTTGTTATCAACTGCAGAACCTTGTCTCCTGCAACGTACTTTATCTTCAGCCACCCAAATAAACCAATAAAGGAAAAACACATTGGAAGACTGCAAGGGTGGGGAGGTCCAGACCCTAAATAACAATTATTTACACTTGCACTAATATTTTTATCTTTGTTATTATCACAAAGTTTCAACTATTGTTTTCCATTCTTCTTCAGGTGTCTGTTGATCTGGGTAACCTATCGGGAATTTGGAACTGAGCACTTTATTTAATCTACAAGTGTTGTTCTTCTGCTGTCTAAGTCTAGGGATCTCTCAGCAAATCATAATATTTAAATAATCACTTAATTGTAAAATTGGATTTTTCGAAAAATATTAAAAAAAAAAAAAAAAAAAAAAAAAAAAAAAAGCCATTTGTTTACTCAAATTTTTGAAATTCTTAAAATTTTATCCAAGAGACATCCATCACAAATAAATACATTGTTATCCAAGAGCGCAGGAAGAAAAATCAACAAATAAAGACTACATTCTTTGAGTTGAAATCGTCTCACGAGAAACATCAGAAAGAATTGGTAAAATATAACCAGAAACAAATAGCACTCAAAATGATCCGTGTACAAGTTGAGGGAAAATTTCAGTGGATTAAAAATGGATGTCAATTTTGTAATTAAATTACAAGTCAAAATAGTAAAAACAGAAACTGAAGACTTGATAAGACACTAAAGTTTCACACCTAGGAGTATTTCATTACAACCAATTTGATGCTACAATCCAGTGACCAGGGTAGGGTGGGGGTACCAATCAAAGAAGTGGAGTCCTTTGTATACCTGGGAAGTGAGATTCAGGTAATGGTTAGTACTGATCAAGACAGTCTGAATGAGCACAAACAGACTTTATTAAGCTGAAGAACATCGGAACCGGGGTAGGTCGTAATAAACGTAACCATAAAAATATACATCTTTAAACTGTTCCTGCACTACAGTTCCGAGATGTGGAAAATGAACCCAGTACCCCCCACCCCCAAACACTTAACACGTCAGGCATATTTTCAACACCAGGTATCAAAAGATTACTGATGAGAAATTGCGGCAAATGGCAAGGTCAGATCATGCTATTAAGCAGATCTTGCAGAGGAAGTATAGTCAGATAGAATAAAGTCTCAGAAAACCAGAATCAAGTATTACTTACCAACTTCTGATCTGAAACCTGCAGGGGAAAAGAGAGAGAAAATGGCCAAGAAACATTTGAAGACATGACATCGAGAATGAATTAAAAAGACAGAACCAACTGGAGAGGAGAGTCCTGGACCGTATCTGATAGAGGATTGATATCAATGGTATACATTCCTCTCTGAGTGAAGGAGCCTATTTTGATTGATTTAAAATATTTTTAGATATCAAATCATTATCTCAAAAAAAAAAAAAAAAAAAAAAATTCTTGATACAAATCCTACTAAGTAACCCATAGATAGAGCAAGAAGAGGTGTATTTATACATTTGCCCAAGGTTATTTACATGTAAGTGAATATAACAAACTTGAGTGAAATTGGAATCCTACTTTTTAAGTTCCAATTCCAAGCCATGTCATTACACCACCCACATATCCACACTTACTATGTATCCTCAAGTGGTCACCCCTCTAGGTATTGACTAGGCTCAATGTTGCTTAACATTGATGATCATTAAGACTGGTGAAACTAAGGAGTGTAGTTCAGCTGAGCATTCAGCATGAAAATAGTGATATAGCAGTGAGAAGCTTGCAACAACTCATCTGTGAGAAAGAGGTTGAAGAAAAATTATTTATTGCTTACAAGAACATGAAGACAAAGTGAAGAAAAAGAATGCTGCGGAGGACTTTGTATATGTTATTAACTATCAAGTTGAAATTGTCTATAAATCTTTGAAATTTATTGACCAGACATTGATTATATTGGTATAAAACAAATAAGACCGTATAGTTTCATAAATAACTTTTAAACTTGCAGTTGTATCAATGATTTTGTTTCTTCCTCTTAAAACGAAAAACTCTAAAAACACATGAAATCTCTTTATCAATGAATTTCAATGAGATAACTGCTATCATAATTGCTATTTAACAAAATCCATTTGTCATTTCAAATCTTTAATCAGCCAAATTATTTCCTGACATTGTTTCATAAAATGCACAAAATTAACTCAAGCAATTGATGTCGGGGTGGGACCCTCACGGCACAAAAGCCTTGACATCTTTCCCCATATACACTGGTGAGTTATGGAAGCGTAACTTTTCATTCCCTGCCTAACATATAATTAGTGTGGCTAATAATGACACTTTAATCAATGTACTTTTTACTGGCCTTAAAGTTTTTAAATATCTCGCTAAAAATGTTTGACATGTCTTTTTTTAAAAAGTCATAAATAAAATGATAGTAAAACATTGTTCTTGTACATTCTTCCAAAATGCCTACCCTGTAATTGTATTAAGATTATTAAAAATTGAATCTAGTCATTCATTTAAGAGCATTTCTTATTTTTCTGGTTACACGTTTGAGTAGATGTCCCGAGTCGTTTTTATTTTTCCCCTCCCCAAGAGATTTAATAAAGAAATATGTGCTTTCCAGCAGGATTCAAACATGCATGCCCATTTAAGAGAATCTTGAAGTGAAGTGTTTATTTCAAGAAATGGTTGTTTGGAAGTAGAAAAGGGGATATTTTCTAAAACTGAAAAGATTAATTTAAAAATAAAATAATTGTGGAGTAACTAGCCTGGTTAAGTGTAATTGATAAAAAGGCTCAACAAATGGAATTGACAAAGTTTCCAATAAACAATAAGAAAAGAAAGAACAGAGCAAATAATACTAAGCAAACAATATATATGCAAGCCAAAACATCACAAGTGAATTTTAACAGCATATTAATTCTTTAGTGGTTTTATGCCAAAACTGATTTATTTTGGCTGATATTCAAGGGAAAATGGACAATGCCCCCCTCCCCTCCAATATAGTCCAACTGATTTCAGGAATGTTATAATTCTATTTATTTTAATATTTTTAAGTAGTTTTTTTAGGCTGTTTGCCTTAAAGAAATTATAATATAATCAATGTCTGGTCAATAAATTTCAAAGATTTATAGACAATTTCAACTCGATAGTTAATAACATATACAAAGTCCTCCGCAGCATTCTTTTTCTTCACTTTGTCTTCATGTTCTTGTAAGCAATAAATAATTTTTCTTCAACCCCTTTCTCACAGATGAGTTGTTGCAAGCTTCTCACTGCTATATCACTATTTTCATGCTGAATGCTCAGCTGAACTACACTCCTTAGTTTCACCAGTCTTAATGATCATCAATGTTAAGCAACATTGAACCTAGTCAATACCTAGAGGGGTGACCACTTGAGAATACATAGTAAGTGTGGATATGTGGGTGGTGTTCAGATGCATTCAATTAGAAAATGTTTTATCATATATTGTTTGGCATGTAGGACACACTAGAGGTTTGTCTTATTTCAGTAAAAATGAATGTGTAATTTTAGTGTGACCTATTCATAGTCATTTTATAGTAATCTCCTCCCTTCAGGTTTTTCTGTAATGGTAGGGTATTTTTCTGAAGGTTGGTAAGATGGTATTTAGCTTATTTGGCATTTTTCTGCTTGAGTGTTCTTGCCATTGATTTTGCATGTGTTTCTTAATTGGTGGTTTTACATCAGTATATGGGATTTGGTAATTTTCAGGAACTAGTCTTAATGTCCATTTAGCCCTTTTCGTCTGGTGTATCATTGCCCTTAATTCCTACATGGCTAGGAATCAGGATGAATAGAATTTCACAAAGTACAAGCAAATAAATACCTGGGATGTAGTCAAGTGATTATAACATTCTGACTTTGAGACAAGAACAAAAAGATGTTGAATAAGACCAAAAAGTGGTCCATTTTGGTCAGGAAGAAATCCCAGCATGCATCTGTAGAAATTGTCTATAAATTTGGAGAGAGAGATGTTTTTACAGTTATTCTCTAAGATTGAAACCAACAAAAATATATAAAATAAAAATCAAACAAAACAAAATTTTTTATCAATTTTTTTTTTTTTTTTTTATGAGAATATTTTCCTCACCATATTACCAACAAGAGATACAGTTCTATGAAAAGTACAATGTTCAAGTTTTAAAAATGTGGATATATTCACCAAGTATGCCAAGATTCACTTTTCAGATTTGTAATAGATAAGAAAAGGATGACTGGAACATTGATATGTAAAATACTTGATGTAAGTTCCGATAATACCAAACTATCCTTAACTATTGAAAGAATTGCTTGGAGGATAGATATGCAGTGTTGAAGAAGGAAATCATTCTGCAGTTGGCTCAAATAGTCCATGTAAACTTTTTGACTACAAAGGAAAGGGAATTATTTGTTTTTATATATATATATATATATATATATATATATATATGTGTGTTTAAAGGGTGAAAGTCAATATAATAAGTGTCATATTTGTACCTTTAATTCACTCCACCAACCAAGAGGAGATGAAAGCAAGATATCACCGCTGAGAGTTCAATCATTTGAAAGGTGTGACTTTTTATAAGTGTAATGCTCTGATCTGAAAGAAAATCTAATAAAAATGTTAATATTAATCCTGAAGCCAGAAAAATTAATCAAACCAGCCACGGTTTTGAAAATGTTTCTATGTAACAAAGTTAAGGATGCGTGTAATGTTCACTTTTCATAGGATGCCAACAGTAGCTGGCTGACCTGAAGACTAAAGAGATGCAATATATATTATATACACACACAAACTTGTTTTTCGAAACAGGATGGGCTGAGTCACCAAGGCTGTTGGTATATTAGAATTTGAACAACAACTGCAGCACCAACAAATAACTTGTGTGTGCAAAAGTTTCCAGCCACCCACCTCTCTTTTTAAGTATTTGATAATCAATACTTAAACTTTAGTCAAAAAATTCTGGAAATTTCTGTACATAAATCAACACAGCATGACTAAACATGCACTGGTCAGGCATCCTTATCTCACCTATTTGAGACTTTCTTTTGTTATAGTAAAAAGATGCATTACTCAACACCAATAAGCAAACATGCTTCTTCATGTTAGCATAACAGAATACCTTATTACTGAATCAGGGTAATCTGGTTGTTAATGTATTTCTGTTTGTTTCCTGTTAGCCTTCTTTGCATGCATTTACTTTTACAGAGATAAAAAACAATATTCTTTCTTACATGCAACAATTGCATGGATAAAAATCCCAGATTACTGATAAAGAAAACAATGCTAGTACAAAATTATTTAAATACTGCTGTTTGGTTATTATGGGTTGGGTAAGCTAGTTTGTATACAAAGTTCTATGATAATCCTCTACCCCTACTACAAACACTGAGGAGGAGAAAAATCAATCAAAATGAGCCTAAATTGTTTATTTGTTGACTCTTTCCACACCCAAGATGAGGTGGTGAGTAATCAAACACAACCAAAAAAAGGTGATTAATAAATAAATTGGAAGAAGAGACAACTGTAATGATTAGTAAATCAATCTAAACGCCCCCCCCCCACTTGTCACGTAACCAGGAGGATCCTCATGAAGCACCCCACTGCATACCAATTACCATATTACAGATTAAGCTTAGTTAATTCCTCTATATATATATATATATATATATATATATATATATATCTCACACACCAGTTACAAATCTCTTAATTTCAAAACTATGAGCTTTTATTTTTCATTATTGAAAAAAACCAATAGCCTAACAATCTGATGGGACCATATATATATATATATATATATATATATATATATATGTGTGTGTGTGTGTGTTTAAAAGGTTTTATATTTATAGAGGTGGGGACAGAGAGTATATACATATAAATTGTTGTGACATAGAAATCAAAACCTCAAGTCATAAAACTGTGTAAGCTTAAAAAAAGCTACAAGTGGGGTAGCAGATTTTATAAGGGTTTAGCCTATAATTTTTACTTTTAGTGAGGTTATTTATTCATTTTTTATTTATTTATTTTGCATACTTTCTTTGGTTCTAAAGTTTAATATTTGAAATAAGGTTTCTTAGATTTAGGTTAGTCATTAAATGTTTAATCTTTGTCATTGTGAGGTAGCATCATAGAAAGTTGTTTATTGTCTGCATTTGAAAAATGAACTCTGGCTTGATATTTTGTAATTTGCTCTTACAATTTTCACTTATGACAAAGAGTTAACTTATTTGCCAGATAATAGCCAGTGGTCTTTTTGGTTACAATGTGCATGTAATGTAACAGCTATTTGTGCCAAAATGCATCAGCTGACCAAGTTTCAATCACAGCCAAAGCAGTTCATTTTGCACTAACATTCTTGGGAAAAGGCATGAAAGCAGTATCTTTTGCTTAAACTAATCTCAAGCACCTAATAAGGTGTAGGAGAGGGTAAACATTTGTGAATTCTTAGTTTTTTCAGGGTTTTTTTTTTTTTGTTAAGATGTGGGGGGTATGCCAAAGATGAACTGAAGGCAAGGTTTATAGCAGCATTCACCAACTTAAACAAGGAGAGCATCCAGAACAGCTGCAGGATATTTCAAAGTCATCTGTAGGATGTCGTTGAAGCTAATGATGGTTTTATCAAATAAATTTGCTCAATAGTATTTAAAGATATTTTCAGTTATTTTCATTTTTGGGTACTTTAGATGACAATTTGCACATTGCACTGCACTGTGTGTGTGTGTATATATATATATATATCTTTATCTTTCCAGACTTTTTTTTTTTTTAAATGTCTTGAGAACTGGTTGTGTTACCTTGACATGGCGGAACTCTCTTCCATGAAGTTACTCAGCTGGCAGTGAGACATCATTGAATAATTTTGCATACTGTGAGACCACTGTATTCACAATGATCCAACAACCAGATTTATTTTTTTTTTTGACAAAGTATCCAATCTCTCCTGCATTTGTCAGTATTCACCCTAGTTTTTTTCTTATGCTAATTCTGGTTTCTTCCCAGAGCTAAAAATTACCAATAAAATGTGAATAAGATTAATGAGAATGGGAGGAAGTTGATGGCAATTCCCAAAGAGGATTTTGCAGATTATTTTTTGAAAAACTTGAGTGGATAAATGTGTGGTATTAGGAATAAGAATTTGGCAAAGTTGCCATTGCTTGAGGTAAGCTATTTTACTTAGAAATTGTTAAATTCATTCCAGACTTTGTATGTGCGCACAAATAGAACTTATTTTAATTAATAACCAGACAAGAAGATAATGTCTGTCTAATACATCAACTGATGGGAATTTCCACTGTAATTAATGCAGTTAAATTTACTGTAAAATATTCTCATTACCTACATATAAAATTTTATAGAAAGTGACCATCTAATTTTGATGGGTATTTAACAAAAAACAAAAAAAACAAAAAAACAAAACAGGAACACATCTTAGAGAGAGATGAAGAGCAATTAACACAAAAAGCTTACCTGACAAGAAAAAAAAAGGGTAATTGGCAGGTTAACATACTAATAATTAATAATAAAAAGAAAATAAAAATGTATCTATGGTCCCACTCCCACGTTTTGGGGGAGGATGGATAGAAATATTAAGGGGTAAATTTGTATCCATATTTCTGTAGTTGAGTAAAAATTGGTCAAAGGAATCTAAGTATAGAAATTTCTCAATTTTATACATATGGAAGTAGATTTTAACGCATCAAGTGTATAGAAGAGGAAGAGAGGGGAAAAAAAAAAAAAAAAAAAAATGGAGCTTCTACTTGAATATGAGTATCCATCAAAAATAATGTTTAAACAAAATAAATTAATATAGAGATGTCATATTTAATCCATTTCCTAAAAAATAAATTGTCCTTGTTTATGTTAGGATATGAAAGAGCAGATATGGATGTTTTGAGAATCGGCAGAGAGTGTGTGCGTTCAAAAGCATTATTTGGGCTTTGTTTGACTATAAGTCCTATGTGGCCAAGCGGTTAGGCACATCAGATGCAATGACAGTTCCCCATAAAAGATGCGCATTCAAAACCTGCTGGAGGACACAGTTTTCTAACAAGATTTCAAGTGTTTAGGCTCATATATATAGCTGGATAAAAAATACGGTTCAATTAAAAAAAACAGAGCTTCTATTTGAAGCTGAGTATCAGTCAAAAATAACAGTTAACCTTTACAACTCCGCACTAACTTTTAGAGTTGTATCCCCCGGATCCACATTAATTTTGGGTGTGTCACTTTTAGGGTCTTAGAGATAATGTTATAAAATTTTCAAGATATTTGCATGAAAGGATGTATAAAATGTAGTTTTTTTTTTTTCTTTCTTCTCAAAATTTATATGTACAGTAAAAAAAAAAAAAAAGCTTGTATTTTATTAAGAAGCTTACTAGTTAATTGTGTAATCCAGGCCAGCAATCCACCTTGTAGTTGAAAGATTGGTAACGTCAAAAGCAGGAATAGGGAAACATGGGAACCTGACAGTACCAGCACACATCGTTTGGTACTTTTTTTTTTTTTGCCCTTGCTGGAGAACACCATACAGTCGAGTGCAGAGGACTTTCCAGTGCTGACACACTTGGGATTTATCATGATGTAGTGCTCACCCATAACCAGCCTGTCTGGAGTGTCATTGGGGCACCTTCCTCAGTGAGAGCTCACAGCTGATACCTTTCAAGAAGTGCACACTATCTTCAGGCGAAATTTCTCGGCCGTTTTTTTGACTGGGGGTGTAATGCTCTCCAAATCACCCAAGAATTTAAAAAGTAGCCTTCAAATAATAATGATAAAAAAAAAAAAAAAAAAAAAAAAAAGCAAGCTGTTTGTCAACTCCTCCCAGAGGGGGATAGGGGAGGTATTTGGCTCGTGTTTCACATTATCAATATTAGCAGGAGTCCCAAAATATTGAGAAAGGGCATTGCCAGCAAACATATATGCCTGCAGAGTTGTAAAGGTTAAAACAAAATGAAATAAAAATACAAATATGTCAAATTTAATCAATTTCCTAAAAAAATAAATTGTTTTAGTTTACATTAAAGATGCAAAACAGAGCAGATATGGATATTTTGAGAATCAGCAGAAAGTGCGTGTTCAAAAGCACTAAAATATTTATGGCGGAAAAGTGCTCAATATTGTTGATTGAGCATTTCTAGATACAGGCATTAATACGGCATGAAATTGACAGCCTCTATGCAACATTGATTCCTCTCTCCACACTGTTTTCACTATAGATTTAATAAGAAGAATAATAATAAGAAGAATAAGAAGAATAATAATAAGAAGAATAAGAAGAATAATAAGAATAAGAAGAATAAGAAGAAGAAGAAGAAGAATAATAAGAATAAGAAGAATAATAAGAATAAGAAGAATAATAAGAAGAAGAATAAGAATAAGAATAAGAAGAAGAATAAGAATAAGAATAAGAAGAAGAATAAGAATAAGAATAAGAATAAGAAGAAGAATAATAATAAGAAGAATAATAATAAGAAGAAGAAGAATAAGAAGAAGAATAATAATAATAAGAAGAAGAAGAATAATAATAATAAGAAGAAGAAGAATAATAATAAGAAGAAGAATAATAATAATAAGAAGAATAATAATAAGAAGAAGAATCAGTAAAGTGCCCCATGCCTAGATTAGCTAGACAGAGTAAAAACACTTGAAAACATTAGTTCTTATGAAAGGATGTTTGTTTTGTGACATATCAACCAATATGGGTTATTGCTGACAAAATTTTTATCACTGGTTATAAATCCCCCCTCCCACAACAAAAAATGTATTGCTGGTATTAAAACCTATTTTTACACTTTCATAGTGTTTTGACCCCAGATTTTTTTTTTTTTTGGGGGGGGGGCACTATTTACCCATAGCGGGGACCCTAACTGGTGCTGTCCTGGGAACACCAGCAATCAAGAGGTGGTTTCATGTTCCTCAAAGCCTCCTGATCAGAGGCCTTGCTGTCAGATGTAGTTTATTGTCATACTCAGGACAGTATGAAAGGATGGCCATAGTTGTAACCAGAGTTTCATGCTCATACTATCTTCAGATGAATTGGGGAGGGGGAGAAGGAGTTGATAAAGCACACACAGACACTGTCACTGAGCTCCCCAACTGATATTCAATTGCACAATGACTTCAATTTTAATCTTTTTTTTGACAGTATTCATAAACTTGTTTCAAATTGGACAGGAAACATCAAACAAACTAGTTATTTACATAAAGTTTTAAAAAATAGGATCATATAAGTATTGTTATAATTATACAAACTGGTGCAATATAAATTCTGCAGAACATCGTTTGCAATAAAATATACATTTAAATATTTTAATAAGGAAAAAAATTACGGCTTTAAATGCTAACATATTCATAGTTTTTAAAAGTAAATTTAAAAAGAAAAATTTTAATTCTTTAACTATAATCAAATAGATCAAAAAATGCAATCCAAAATATTTGTACATGCCTTATTGGAAGGGATAAGGAAAATAATGAGAAGACACAGTAAAGTTAGAGAGAAGAGCAGAAGCACAATAATGGATAATCTTAGTTGCCAACATGTGCTGGAATTCCAATAAATCCAGTTAGTAGAAAAGAAATTTTTAAAAATAAAAACCCTAATAGGCTTATTGCATACTGTGATTGCTTGTAGTTTTAAGTCCTACTACAGGTAATATTATTGATGCTTATTTAAATATTTTATTTTTAGAACTGCAAATAAGCACTGAAATATTTCTAATTTTTAAATTTTGCAAATATGAAATAGGAAACAAATTCAGCATTATTCAAAAGCCACCTCACCTCTTATATATATATGTCTATATATATATATATATACACACACACACACACAAGTGGACAGTGTTCATTCATACAACTCACTTAGAAGATAAAAAAGGAAAACAAAAAGAAAAAAAAATTTATACTTTTCCAATTTCCATGAAAAAATTATTAAAGTAATTAATATTTCAATTATAAAATTTTAAGGAAATGTAAAGATTATTAAAATTATAAAGTCAACAATATGTTCTATTCAATAACAATTGTCAAAAATATTTTTTTTTTTTTAAATTACACCCTTTGTTTTGTACAGTTCAAAGTAAACCAGCTGAGTAATCAACCAATTTAAAAACCAATTAATATATTGTTGTATAAATAAAGTACTAAACTGAGCCACAATAGTCATTATATTTAGTGTAGGAAAAAAAAAAAAAGAAAAAAAAAAAAAATCAAATGCTCTAAAAGGGTTTCTTTTACATTTGAAATTTACTTTTACAATATTAATTCAACTGTTAGAAAAAAAAAAAAATTTCCAAAAACTACAAAAAAGAAAATATTTTTGAGGGGGGGGGGGAGAGAAAAGAAAAAGTAAATCAAGACATACTTAGTTTATCGAAAAAGAAGTCACCCAAGATATTTTTTTTTTTTTTTTTTTGGGTGAAAAAAGAAAAAAAAAATACTTGGCTTGAATGAGCTAACCAGCTGTAAATTGGTTGGTAGTCCAAAGTATCTTCTCCTTTGCAAAAGATCCAGAAACGCAAATCCGTCCCCCAATCTTTAAAAGTAGATTTTGATTTGGGACCATACACAAAAAATAATGTTTAAGATGGACAATTTTTAAAAGTTGTCTTGTTCATTGACAGCACAATTTCATTTTAAAAGAAATCAATTTTTTCTTTTTTTTTTCTTCTTCTTTTTAACTTGTTTCGTTCTTTTTTTCCTCCCTGTCCACTGAAGTAAGCAGCAGAACTATTTCAGGGAACCTTTTAAGCGAAAATGATGCAAGGTGTCCTGTCTCGACTGATGATCACATGACTTCAAAAAGGTAGATGGGATGGGTGCACCTGATCATTTAGATCAAATGAGTGCATGTTTTTTTTGTTTTTTTTTGCAGAGAAAAATTTGAATATTTCAATTCACATTCAAGCAGTTTTGTATATATTCTGTTCATACTTGTAATTGTCAGACTTAATCCATTTCATATATATATATATATATATATATATATATATGGGTTAAAAATTTTTTTAAAAAGATACATTATACAAAGTGGGACAAAAATCATGGTTTGATTTTGCAAAATCAGATAATTGAATCTCCTTAAAAAAAAATTCTTTATAATTATAGAAATTATATCTATTACAGAAAGAGATGTGTGTGTGTGTGTGTGTGTGTGTGTGTGTGTGTTTGGACACTTCGACATGGTGTAATGGTTAGCAAGCTTATCTCGATCAATTATAACTGAATAGCGAGTTCCATCTTCACTGAGTGCTTCATACTTTAGGCTGTGCCACATCTAAGCTACACTTAGAATATATATATATATATATATATATATATATGAGAGGGGAGGTGCATTTTGGTAGCAATTTTTAATTTATTCCTGTTTGAAAAAAAAAAATAAATAAAAATAAAAAATAATGAAAGGCCCCCCTCCCCCTTTTAAATTTACTTTTTCAATATTTCTATTTATTTAAAAAACAATAAGAAATCTTGAAAAGCAAAAAATAAAATAAAATAAATAAATAAAAATAAGTAACCGGGAACTTTCGTTGATTTTAATAAATTGGGAAACCTATAGTTTGTGTGTAAGTATAAAGATAAATATCTACTTACAATCTTAAGCACAGAACTAAACATGAATAGAATAACACATTAAATGTACACCCACATGTTTGTGTATTGTGTATTATATATATATATATATATATATATATATATATATGCGGATCAATAAGTTTTCAATACAGTTGATTTGCTACTTATTCCACCCCCATGAAAGTGGTTCGACATAAAATCATAATATGGACCCCCCCCCCACACACACACACACACAGACAGACATTGGTTGTTTAGCACCAGAAATTATTCAAGCACTCTTGGCACTTCCCTTTTAGGATGCCTGCCCTATCCCACCCATTAAGTGTAAAGGAGAGGTGCAATCATGACAGTTATTAGCTGAATTTGGAGATGAAATTTTCACTGTATAAGGTTTGATTTGTGCAATTATTATTCTCTAATGAATTAAGTGCAGTGACAAAGAAAATGATCATGTTGATTGAGTTTCATATAAACACAAAGGTATGTATGGCTGGACTAAGTTCAGATCCCCAAACAAATCGTGATGTTTGTTCCGATTTTAGGAAGCAAGTCAGAATGAGGTGTGTGTGAGTGAATGAGCGAGTCTGTTCGAGTGAGAGATACAAACAACCAAATCCCCTGTCTCTCTCTACACCTATGAGCAAATGTATGTCCCCTTGTAAATAATGTTAGCAAGGGTATAGAGGACACATACATGCAAACAGTATTAAGAAACTACACTGTCTATTTCCGAGACATAGTATTGTAACTACATTGTTCGGACTGTTGTCCTCATCTTTACTGTCACATTCACGATGTTTCAGCCATTGTATGCACCAGCCTTCTTCAGGTGATAAGTCCACGGAAGTAGATTGTTCCACATGTCATGCCTTTGAAAATCTTAGTTTTAGTTAATTCACTTTGATAACACTCCAAGTTTTTGTTCTTTCCACTGAGGCCAGGGATTGAACAACTCTGAGTCAAGTCACTTTTTTGATCAATCAATGGACACTTTTATCCACTGTGCCATTTGTCTTTGGAGACATTTGCAAATGAATTTTTGGGACTAGTGTACCCTAGGATACATGGCCCAATGAATAAGTGTTGGTTGATTGATCCAAAGAGTTGTGAGTTCAATACCTGGCCTCAGCAGATAGAACAAAAACTAAAAAAAAAAAAAGATATCCAATGGCATGGTATGTGGAATTAGAACAATCTACCCTTATGGACTAAAAGAGTTTGGTTAAAAATCTGAAGAAGGCCCGAGTGTACAACAGACAAAACATTGAGAATGGGACAGTAAAAACGAGGACAACAGTTCAAACAATGTAAATAGTGTAAAAAAGAAACTACACTGTTTTACATTTAAGATATACTTTAACCATTAATAATAATGTTGACTAATTAACCATTAATAATAATTAGTAATAATAAGCACTTAAGGGGAATTTGAAATGAGACCAAGATTGTAGAACCCAAAAAAAACTGCTATTTACTCTGAGTATTGTCAGAAAAATTGTGTTGCGAGTGATTTTAACACCATGCCTAACAGAATTTCCACTGACTACATCAATGCAGGACACTAACATAATTAGATAAAAATGTATATTACTCATATATAAAGTCAAGTAAGGAAATTAGTAAAACCCTAATTTGAATAGGAGATTTATATAGGTAGGTTTTTTGAAGGTCACCCAAGCAAGACAGCTGTATCTTCAATTGAGGGGGTCATAACCCCTAGTTGTTGTCCCTACCAACAGTAATTACTCTTTGAAAGTATACACAGCACATATTTGCTTAATTTCTTTTTTCATTCTTCAATTGACAGTTTTAAAATCCAACCCACTTATCAAAGAAAAGACACTCAATCAACATCAGATTGAAGAGAAGAACAAGAGGGTCAGGTAAACTGGTTGAGTGGTGACCATCCACTCAAGTAGGTGGGGTAGACAGGTAAGACAAGGAGGAATGGGGATTAGCTTGAACAACGGATGTAGCCAGAATACCTGCCAGAAATACCTGGTCATTCCCCTTCAAGTGGAGAAAATTATTTAATGTCAACTAGCCAATTTACTCTGAGTTGCTTTCTCCCCATTCATCCATCTGTACTGTGTAACAAACATCAGTGGCTTTCATAAACTAGCAATTTTAACCTATTCAGTTAAAGGGGAAATGTCTTCCTGCTGTTCCTCTTAAAGAGATTTTTTTTTTATCAATTTAACATCATACGAAAACACTTTCACATTATCTACTTAAATTTTTCTTTTAAATAAATACAGGAAGTTAATATTTTAGTTGTTGCCATAAAAAATTTGCTATAAGTACATTAAAACAACAACAAAAGTTGTCCTCTTCTATGTACAGGTATCTTTTAAGATATTGGTGATCATGGCTCTCCACAATTTTTCTAAGTCCTTTGTTACTTTTAAGTTTTGTCAACTCTCCTAAACTTTGTTCCACCATCCATTTACTCAAACTCACCAGATAGCTTATGCTTTGTTTTTCCTCTATTTCTCTTTTCATCAACCTGTTCTGTGAGTATTAAATTTCTCAAGCCCTCTTGCTTCATTATTTCCTGATGTTAAATGGTTTGTTTTTTGTACGATTTTCTCTAAAACATAGTCATTGCTCCTATTCTGTGTCTGCTATCAAAACTGTGTCATATGTATATATTATGTTGTTAATATTGTGGCCACCAATAATAAATCCTAGTAGGACTCCTAGTTCTCTCAGAATCACCTTGGTGTACAGGTTGAATAAGTCCAGTAAGACATATCCTTGTTTTTATACAACTCTCCATTTTTATATACTCACTGAATTCATTTTCCATCCATATGCAGACAGCTTGTGCCAATAAAGATTGTGGATTATTCTAATATCTTTCCCCAAATTGGTCTATGTTAACAAGCAGTTCCAACACTTCTTTGTCAGACTGATTAGTTTTCTATGGCTTATCAACTCTTTGCAGATTATTTAAAACCAGAAAATATTTTTAGATTGTAAGAATTTTTGGTGATAATGATTAAGTCTTACTACTTATCAATGAAATCCAAAGGAAACAAGGATGATTTGAATGTATGGATGTGGCATGGATTGTTTAGCTGTAAAAACCTGAACTGGTGGAATTAAGGAATGTAGCTTGTATGAACATTTGCCATGGAAATAGTGATGGAGTAGCCAGGGACTTCCAATGTTTAGCCTGTGAGCAAAGATCTGTAGGGTTGAAAAATAATTCACTGCCCATAAGGCAGTATAAATCATTTTGGACTATAAAGGAATGTGAGGATTAGATAGCTCCAACCCTGAAATGGCAGAAATGCTTTATTTTTGGTTTGATCCGACTTGTCAAGACAGATCATGTCAAGTATTTTCTGGAGCAATACAAAGAACTTAACTTTTTTCCAGCATCTAGCAATGGATCCTACATACAAGTTCTACTTGAGGTCTGGGGTGAACTTGTTTGAACAGGAGTAGAGGTTTATTTTTGTTTAGGATTGGGTTTCCGGTCCCTTCTAAAGTATATTTCAGCTCTATACTCCTAACACTTATCCTTTCCTACACGAATATAAATCCACAAAGTAACCTTCTACTTTGAGTGGATCTTGGGCCTTGTATAGGGTAAACAATAATAATAAAAAATCCCAATAGATGTTCATGGTAAGGAACCTCAGAGGGAGTACAACCACTCAGTAGAAAATTCAAAGTGACGAGGAAATATCACTATCTTGGTCTGGAGTCTCTCAAACTTGCCATGGAGCTGTTAACACTAAGTCGGATTTTTAGAGTTGACCCATAAACTCTTGTATCATCTGCATAGATAATGAGGACATTCTTAAACAGATTGATAATATAAAACAAAAAGAGTAGAACTTTGGCGGGGGGGAGGGGGTGACAGCATTGATCTCATGAGCATTAACAACCACCCAGAAGGGTGTGCATGGCTGGTTTCCTTCTAGATTATAACAGAAAATAACAATTCTATATTGAGATGGAGTCAAATTTGCTGTCTTTTGTCTGATTTGAAGGGACGCATGGTGGACTTTCACTAAAATTTTGTTTGTAATTATTTGTTTTTGAATCATTTTACCCCATGCATGGCTGTAAAGCCAATAAGACACAAGGGGTTACTGAGTGTGAAAGAATAAGAGAAACATTATTAAGGAGTGAGAACAATAGAAGAGTAATCAAGAAGACAGTAAATAACGATTGATATTGCATTTAAATTTGTCTTCTAATCATTTCACCCCATGCAAGGCAGTAAAGTCACTAAGACACAAGGGGTTACTGAGTGTGAAAGAATAAGAGAAACATTATTAAGGAGTGAGAACAATAGAAGAGTAATCAAGAAGACAGTAGATAATGACTGATATTGCATTTGAATTTTTGAAGATCAAAGATGGTTGGAAAATATGGAGCCAGAAGAGAGTTTCACAAGCAAGAAGTGAGAGAAAAGATTGTGGCTCAGATTGAGGAATCAGAGAGTAGAATTGAAGTTCCAGTAGAGTTCATTACATTCACTTATGTGCAACCATTGGGAAAGGTATGAATCCATTTCTTCTCTCACCAGCTTTGCAAAAATAGCAGGACAAACTGGGTTCTATAGCCTTGGGTGGCAACAAATCTAAGAGAAGGAAAATTCTGAATTCAAAACTGTATGCAGCACTAGTGAAGTGCATACTAGGCAGCTAAGGAAAGGAATTGACTAGATTATCATCCCAATCACAGTCAATTCTTTTTTGTGTCATTTGTTGATCAATTGAAATGTTTGGCGATTAATTTTTCAGTTGATGACCAAACTGATTATTCTGTGTTCAGTGATTCTCTTGAATATATTTATAAACTGAACTGGCAGCATATTTATGCTTAAATTTCTGGCAGAAATTCAATATTCAAAAATCATTTGTCTTTTATGCAACAGCAAAACAGATTAAAAAGGCACTTATTCTAAATAGGTCCTTACCAGATCAAAAAGGTCTTATCAATTCTATGATTTTACTAAAAGAAACAGCTATAAATACCATTCCATTTCTCCCAACCTCATCATAGCAACAATGAAGAAGCATCTCAACTGTTTCTAGATCGGAGACAAGCAAAAGCAAGCCTGACTGGCTCCATTCTGCATTCTGGTTGTATTTTTATCACAACATTCAAGTTTCTATATTCGATGAGTATTTTTTCATTGAGCAAGCAGCATTAACCTTTTTTTTTGGGGGGGGGGGAGGTCTTTGTAGATTGTAACAGCTACACATAAAAATAGTCAAAAAATTAAAATGAAATTAATTCACCATTTAATAGAAGCCATTTAATTTTCAAAATATGGACATTTCCTTTAAAGAAGTGAAGGAAGAAGTCATCCACAGGAAATAATTATGAGTAATTTTAATTTCTACAAATGTTTCCAAGGAAAAGACAAGAAAACTTTAAAATCTAAATTGCTATTCAACTGTCTTTCAATGACCTTATTAGTGTGGGGGTAGAGGGTAGGGGGAATGGGAAAGAAAGGGTGGGGGGGCAATATCTACCGATGAAAGATTATGATTATATTTATGCTAAGCAAAAGAAAATGAGAGATATCAGCTAAAGAAAATGGCCAAAGGCCTGCATAAATGCTAGATAGAACCTGATTGGTCATTAATATTTCTGGTAAAGAATACGAAATATTTGGAAATTATATATATATATATATATATATATATAAAAAAGTCTGAATTTCAAAAATTCTTAGCTAAATGAAGAAACAATTAAAAAAAATAATCTCATGTTTAGTGATGATTTTGCAAAGTGAACCAGTCCATTCAAGAACTTTTTAGTCCTCCTTTGAACCTTCGATATTTAGTAACTTGACAATACATGTTTTTAATATATGCAGCAAACTAAGCAGACAGGGTCATCCTTATAGCAAAAATGTTAAAACCTGACAGGATATTTTGAAAAGGTAAAACACACACAGGTAATAGACATTGAATGTACATATTAAATTTGCATATTCATAGCAAAGTCCGTACAAAATTTTTTACATATTAGCATTATTACTTGCCCACTGAAAATATTGTAGCAGCAATCATTTTGTATTTATTGATTGCATAAATTATTGTATATGTATTTTAATACATGTTACACGAACCAACAGTGATACAATTGGTATGCCCTTGATTTCAAATTTCAGATTTTAACATTTATTAAAAAAGAAAAAAAATTTCAGCTCAGTAACTATTTTTAACCTGGACATCATGAATCATCATGCAATGTTGAAGGTAGGGTATTTGGCAGGGGTCAACAGGAACAAATTCTAACCTAACTTCTCTTGAATGCCCAAGATTGTAAGGGCTCTTGTAAAGGTGCAATGTATTTTTACCTACAGGGTGGTAAAAATGGATTCATGCCTTTTGTGAGGACAGCAGACTCACAATAAACATAAAATAATGCAGTCAGAATTTTTTTAAAGAAAATAATCTAAAGTGTTACTGAAAAGCAAGTCAAATAAAACATGATTTATCTTGTAAAAACACTTCGGTATCTTTGCAATATTCTGGAGAAGGCATGTTTATGATTGACTGTTTTTCAAAGTTAAGCAAAAAAGATTAACTCAAATCACTGGCTTATCAACATAAAAACCACCAATCTCCAATTAACTATTCTTATCTTTTTAAAAAGACCCTGTTTCAATTTGTTAAATCTATTTTGGTAGATTAGATCCAGAAAAGACCTCACCATAAAAAAAAAAAAAAAAAAAAAAAAAAAAAAAAGAAAGAAAAAGAAAGGTAAATAGTAATTAATTTATGGCAACCAACATGTTTATACATTTCTACGATCAATCAAATCAGCTATTGTTATGAGCAAACTAGCAACGACTTAGTTTTTCTTTTTCCCCTATCCAAAATGCCAGTCTCACATAAATGATCAACATGTAATGCAAGATTTAAACATACTAAAAAAACTGTCTTCAAAATAAACAAAATTAATTTTTAAAAGATTGACAAATGCAGTAATTGCATAAAAATTCTACCATGTATGTGAATTTTTAGACAAAATCCAGTAATAGCACACACCTGTGCAATACACAGGTGAGCCAACATAAGAAATCTCAGCGGCTCTTTGTATTAGCTGAGCAATTGTCAGATCGTTTTACAAAGGATGTCCTTTGTGAGGTGAGAGCAAATAGGCTGGTTGCTAATCAGTGAAAATACATAAATGTGGTTTCATTTACAACAAAACTGTTTACTGAAAGAAAAGGGAGAGCAGAAAAAGAAAAAAAATTATTTGTTCACTATAACCCAAGACTTGTCCCTTCTCAGTGTCCTCTTTTTAGCAGACACTTTGCTACCACCACCCTCCTACTGCACCACTGAACAGACTAAAAAGAAAAAAAAAAGTCCTTATTTCTACAGACATGACCTAATGCCTGCAGCTGATTTGTTCCATAAATATACTGTTTTTAAGTTATAGGCAGGAAACAGCAGTTATTCCCTCTTCCATTTTCATCAAAGTTATAGTTAATAAATAAAACAGTAATATACAACAATTAACTCTGTATAAAAAATTTATGTTCATTAATAGGAAAATTACTTCCCTTTAAATAATTTAACTCCTTTGTCAATATTATCAGATATGAAAGATGCAGTCAACTTTCCACTTACAATTGCTGACATGCAGTGTCAAATAATCACATTCTTGCTGTGTTATGGTAATTTACCCATGCACACATGGACTCTCCCAGCTATAAATAGGAGCAGGTACTGCCTTTTGTAGAGCAAAGTTTCCAGCAGTCAGCTCTGACAGTCAGACTGAACATTCTTGCTGTAACACTCATTTGTATATGTTTGTATTACTGTTTCTGTTAATATTTGTTTAACTCAATTCCTCTCTTGTGTCTTTATTTTTGGCCTTAACAAGGCCACAACACTATTTCAGTCTAAAGTTTTGTTTTTTTTACACATTTATTCTAACTAGAGTGACTTAAAACTATTACATCTGATACTACTAGAGTAATTCAACAAACATGGTAGTTCAGAGATCAAAGAATTGAAAATAGTTACAGTTGAATCTCATTTGCTTTTTGACCTCACTGGGAAGGCTGTGTCAGCATCAGACACAAATTCAAGGATAAGAGGAGACAGTTCAAATTTCACTGGTTACATATTTATAATTTCTAAAATAAATGAAATAAAGAGAAAGGGAAGAAAGAGATAAAAAAAAGAATTAAATATAGAAAAAAAAAAAAAAAAAAAAAAAACACTTTCAAGTCCTGAGGAGCACTTTCTCCAATTCTATCTACCTTTGCCGCCAGTCAGTTTCCCCACCAACTAGCAAGAACCAACAGAAGATGTGTTATGTATGTAATGCAAAATAAATGTTAAATAAGGTAACAGAAATTAAACTAAAAGGAATTAGTTATCTATTATTATTATTATTACTACTACTACTTTTGCTAAGTTCAACACAAGGGTTTTCATCACCTGATGCAGACAGGTTTCTGGTTTTATATTTACACAAGAGAATTCCACCTTACTGAGAATGTGTTAACAACAACATGAGTTGTTAAATTCAAATGCTCATTGCAAATGCAAGGGCAAAAAAACACTTGTTAGAAGAAACAACTGGTTTGCCAAGATGCTTCCACATATCTTGAATACCTGAACAACGCAACTGCAAGCTGTCTCAATCTTATCAGTTTTCCAACACTCAACGCCATATTAGTCGTTTCATATTCATTACTGATGGTTGGCATTAAAATTAACCAATCCTACAAAAGTTTTTCTACTTTTCATGCTTGGCTATAGAATATTTTAAATAATACAGAACAACAAATTGGTTAAATAACAAACAATGACTATTTCTGAGACAAGGAGTCACAGCTTACATTATTTTAAAAGAAAATATTTCTGTAGCATCTAATAGAAATTGCTTTAATGAAAAACAATTGTCCTGTATTTTTGGAAACAGGTGCAGAAACACACTACCAGTTATGAGATATGGTTTTAGAAATCTACAACATTTACAAACTAGGAGAGTTCCATACAAACTCGTACGCTTACAGCACAGAGTTGATCGTGCGACAAGGTGTTAACTATGTGTACTAAAATACAGTGCTACCCAATTCCAGATGCATTTCAACACTTCCAGCTTTGGAAGGTTAAACAAAGCCAGTTTTCTATTGATATTTACTAGACTTAATACAAAGTGGGTTTTTTTTTTTCATCATCCCAAAATTCTTTTAATTGGAAATGAAGGAAACTGTTACAAAAAAAAAAAAAAAAAAAAAAAAAAAGCTAATATTCTTATTAAAATAAAATAAAATAGAAACATAAAACAATGAAAGTAACAATGAATTAAGTTTAGTAAGAAAGCATCTACAAATATTAATATTAAAAACGTAATAAAATTAAACATGATAAAAATTGAATCAGAAATGCGAAATATCATATTTCAATTTCTTGGGAGACAGTAATGTGATATTGTTTGTTAATTTAACTGTAAGGTTGTTGGATGATAGTACTCTTGTTAACTAAAATGGAAACGAATTCAGAGGAGGGAAAGGATAAAATTATTTATACAAGATCATACACACATCTATGAAATCAATCTGCTTTTAAGAAATAAATCTTTTGGAAACATCAACTCATTTCTATGCTATCAACTGATAATGAGTCGAAGATCAGATATCAAAGACAAGCAAACATGAAATTATCAGCCAACTTTTTTTTTCTCCCAATATTAAAGAAAAATAAAATTACCTGGTCAATGTCTTTTTAGACCTACAAAAACAGAAAAGAAAATCTTTAAGATTAAATGTAAACAATACATTTGATTTTTGTTTTATAAATTAAAAATGATTAAAAGTTAAAATTTTTAGGGGAAAAAAAAAACAAAAAAAACAAACAAACAAAAAACAAAAAAATTCAATTCTATTAGAATAATAGTCATGCTGTCTTGCAAAAAAAAAAAAAAAAAAAAACAAACTTGGGGTCCTTACTGCAGATGTAAGCACACTCCTATGGGGTTACTCAACAATGACATTGAGTGGCATGTACAATGTGAATGTTACATTAATTATGACATTTCACTTGCCTATTCTTTAAGTTTCAAATATGGTCTGATAGCAAAATATTCTAACCCTGGGAGTGCCAGAACCCTTCACAACCAGATCTTATATTTATCATAGAATTAAAATAAACAAATAAACCCAAGTTTAGTAAATATAGACAGGGTAAGCATTCTGAAGATCACTTGAGGTGTGAAACTGACAGTCACATATACAGTGTTAATTTCGGTTTTTATTTATTATATGATTTGGTTATACTGCAATTTCAGTCACCCACTGGTGACCTTGAACATTCATTTTCCCTTTTAGATAAGTGTGAAGGGAGCTAAGAAAATATTTTTAATGTTTATTTCATTCAAGAAGACAAACTTAACTATTTCTAGTGTTCCTCTTATTAAGGAGTGGTGGATGAAATGATCAAAGGAATGCAAAATCAATCAAGGAGGGGAAAGAGAGGAGTGGATAGAGATTACTATAGATTGCAGCAAAATGAAAACTGAAAAATTTAAATATGACACAAGACTGGTATTTATTCGTACAAAAAGTACAAATTGTGGCACGAAGACTCAAGACTCAAAATACAGGAAAATTGAAATTATTAACCCTTAGTATCCCATAATGCATGATATAGAACATAAGGATTTGAAAAAATTCAATATAAATGTAGGACTTTCATAAAAGTAACTTTTACATGGACAGAATTTTATGAAACTTTCAAGAAATAAAGTTCTTTGGTGTGACTACCCACCAATGAATTAACATTTATATCATTATCTGTATTGCAGGTATTTATACCCGAGAAAACACCTGTGAAGTAATATACCCATAAAGTCTTCAAAAATGACAAATTAAACTTAACTTAAAAACTAATGTCAATTTTACATCAGGTCAAACATGCAGACAATATATATATCAAAAACCAGTGATTTATGTTAAATAAAAAAATTAAAAAAATGAATAAATAAAAAACATGACAAACATTTAATCAGGAAGGAATTGTAATAAATAATAGTAAAAGGGTAATTTTGCAATAAAACTAGTAAATTCTTGGGGTTTGTCTTTAACATAAGCTCAGTGAAAATGGTCCCTGTTATCTTTACTGTTACCACTATCACTTATTATTGCTATCATTGAAATTTACTGACAATACTGGTGTGCACAGATGATACTAAAATATCACCGAGTATCATTGTTAATTTCATTATTTCTTTTGTCAAGACATTTCTGAATAAGCTGGATAAATTCAGGATTGCTTTTGCTTCTGGAATCCTCCATTTTCTCATATTGTTATGGTTTTGGGGGGGGGGGGAGAACAAGTTTAAGCAGGTTGAAAAAGTTCAAATAACATCATTGAAATGCATGTAGAAATATTAAAAACAAGTCAAATGGCTGTAACCATTAATCATATTCTTTATAAATCAATTAAAGATTAGCTAGAAGACTTAAAATGGTGAGTTTAATATTATGTGTATGCATTGTCTATTTTTGCGTGCAGATTTGAATGGTATGATTAGGAAGCCGAGATGTTATATGATGTAGTACAAGTTGCTAAGAATTAAAAGTTCACTTTACTCTCCTGGTTGTTTCCTCATGTCCTCCCCTCTAAAAATCCATTTCTACTTCACTTTAATATTAAATCTTATACCAAAAAAGCCTACTGTGAAAGTGCTAATTAACTTCTGACCATTTGTGCTCATAAAAGCAGAATCTTTTTTCCTGATCTCTTTTCCAAAGAAATAATTCCTTCTAACTCTCTCCTTCACTTGGACTAACAAATGCAAAAATGATTCCACACAAAGAATTAAAAAAGAATTGAAAGCAGTCTTAAAGAAAATGGAAAATTATTTAACCTCACTTTCATCTATCGGTAATTACTTTTCCAGACTCAGAGGGGCCTGAGCATCCACATATTTTTATTCAAAAAGACACTTTAATTTCCAATTTAAATACTAATATAATATTGTTTTCAAACAAATCAAACTTAGATAAAAGCTCATTAAACTTTTTTCAAATTATTATTCATAAAAAAAAGTAAATAAACTTAAATTCAGATATTTAAATATATTTAATTTAATCATTTTTAAAGCAAAAACTACAGCAAGACTTAATTCTTGGAAAAATAATTATTTGCTATTTATTCTGGAGAGGAATTTAGATTTTCTTTAGTAAATAAAGCTTTACTTTTAAACATTACATTAAAGAAGCAAACATTTCTCTGTAAATGAAATTTTACTATTTTGAAAGAGAGTAGAAGCAAGATACATTGAGAATTTAGTTTTGAAAAGCAATTGTTTAAATTTCAAGTTATAAATTAATTTCCAAAAAAATAAGACTCACTATAGTTTTTTGCTTCAATAAAACTTAATTTAAATTTACTTTTTTTATGTTAGCTACAAACAAACAAAAAAAATTATTTGCCATAAGTATATAAATATTAATAAGTCAATACACACACACAGAGACAACTGCCCTTTAGAATGATACGGAGTATGTGTGGGGTCACGGTCTTTGTGTGGAAGTCACCAAAATAAAGGTTTACTTGTTTACAGGTGGTTATCTTCGGATAACATTCTTAAAAACAAATATACACCAATTTATAGCCTTTTAAAAATGCATGCAAAGATAATTAATATAATGATATATACTGCATGTACTGATAAAAATTGATGTCCCCCCCAAAAAAAATAGAATAATATTCAAATAGTTTTTATCAGAAAGTTTGTGTTGAAAGTTTTTAAACCTTTAGATATATATATATATATAGATATATATATATATATATATATATATATATATATATATATATAATAATAATACTACTACTACTTGAGGCTAAGGGAGAGCAGATTAAATGCTTGTCTGTTTGCCTTCCCATTGCTGTCTTAAATTTTTTTTTTTTAGGCAATTCATTACTGAATTATTCTTGATTGGTTAAAACTAAAAAACTACAATAATTAATGACAATCTGGAACCAGACACACACACCTGAATATTTGAATAAATAAATATTAAACTTTTTTTCTTTTTTTTTTTTTCAAATAATTGTATTTAATATTCTCCTTTTTAAATTTACTTTGTGTAAATATTAACTTAAAAAAAAAAAAAAAAAAAAAAAAAAAGTTATGCCTTTTATTTACTACAGACTTGAAAATAAAGTAAGATATATTTAAACTAGAATTTAAGTTTTACTTTTTTATTAATAATCTGCTCCAAAATAAATAGGAAATTATTTTTTCAAATAAGTAAGGCTTGCTATAGTTTTTGCTTAAAAAAACAAAAAAAAAAAAAAACGATTAAGTGTTTAAATATCTGAATTTAAGTTTATTTACTTTGTTTAGGTGTATGAGTCAGACATAGACACTTGAATATTTGGATAAATAAATATTGAATTTTTTTCAAATAATTGTATTTAATATCGTTTTAAATTTACTTTGTTGTTTTAATATTCATTTTTGTAAAGTTACGCTTTTATGTACCATGGATGTGAAAAAAAAAAAAAAATTCAAGAAAATAGAAATTAAAAAATACAAACCTCTCATCAATGGACTAATAGGGGGGAGGGGTGGTCTGTTAAAGGTAATTATCTGCAGATGGAAGAAGCTCTAATTTGTCACTGATACTTAGATTTGTATGCTTCCTTTTTACACTTTCCTTCTGCTTAGAAGTAATGATGAGTGCAGAACAATATATTATTCAAAATAACAAAAATAATTGATTTCTCAGACACTTTCATGCACCTGTTTTTGTTTACAATTGAAAAACTCGCCACCAACAAGTGATCACTCTGAGAACTAATACAATTCGTTCTGCTAAGCCTTCAAATTTTGAAATACATCGTTGGCAATTTGAAATTTTTTTTTCCTCCAGATTGTTTTTTTTATTGCCTGCAAATTTTGTCCATTGCATCTAAAGTCTGTTTTTTTTGGGGGGGGGGGCTGTAGATGAGAGGTTTGCCTGTACATTCAACTGGTCAGAATGTGAGAAAATAGAAAGAAAAGAGAAAATAGAAAGAAAAGAGAAAATAGAAAGAAAAGAGAAAATAGAAAGAAAAGAGAAAATAGAAAGAAAAGAGAAAATAGAAAGAAAAGAGAAAATAGAAAGAAAAGAGAAAATAGAAAGAAAAGAGAAAATAGAAAGAAAAAAAGAAAACAGTCCACCTTACTCTAAAAAAAAAAAAAAAAAAAAAAAAAATTTTTTGAAAAAAGACTGCCTATTTAAATATAGATAAGTCAATACACGCACACACACACACACATTAATTATTGTAGTTTTTAAGTTTTAACCAGACACACTCAAATATTTGAATAAATAAATATTGAACCTTTTATCAAATAATTGTATTTAATATTCTTCTTTTAAATTTACTTTGTTGTTTTAGTATTCATTTTTTAGAGTTATGCTTTTATTTACAGATGCAAAAATAAATTAAATAGAAATTTTACAAATACATACACATAGTTTTGAAAGTATTAGAATTAAAAAACAAATGATGATGATAATAATAATAATTTGTTTTTACTTTTTAATTCAGAGATTTTAGAATGAATTCTAACTGTAAAATATCTTCATAAATACAAATCATACAATGACTTATTTTTTAAACAAAAAACTGGCTTGGGTGATAATGAGTCTGGATATACATTTACTTTGTTGTATTAATGTAGTTTTTTTTTTTTTTTTTAGCTGGATACACACACACACACACAGACAACTGCCCTTTATATATGTATAAATAAATAAAAAAAAAAATAATAAAAAAAAAGTGTATACATATATGCACATATACTTGCATGTAATTATATATTTCTTTCTCAGGTGTTATAAATACAGTGCTCAATGTTATGCAAGGTGACAGAACTATTAAATAATATAAAAAGAAAGAACAGTAAGATATATAATCCGTTGTTCTTATAGATATTTTTATTTTTACAAAATAGGGCTCAATGTAAATTTACAGAGCATTAATATTATAAATTAACCCATTTAAAATATGTTGTTTTTTTTTCGATACACAGTTCTAACCCTGTTTCAAAAATGGAAGCTAAAAGCTTCGAATTTAATTTTGTAATTAAATTAGACATTAGTTCCATTTCATCCTCAAGCGAATTTTGGAGTAACTTATTTTTAAAATTACTGGGTTTTAAAACCCAGTAATTTAAAAAATAACACTGCAAAAATTCATAATTCACGTTTCCAAGGATACAGAGAAATCCATTCATCCAGACACGGGGTGGTTGCGTGTTCATTATCGCTGTATTTTGTTGTATCAGTTATTAGTTACATTTTGGTAGGGGTAGGGATATATTTTTCAATGAATTCTGACATCTGTTAAAAGCATGTCTGGATTTTTTTTTTTTTTTTAAAATCATTGTTAACGGCAAAAATTCTTATGGCATTTTTTTATATTTGTATACTTAAAGATTGGGGGGGGGGGTAGGTTAGAATATGTTTTATTTAACTACGATTTTAAAAATATTTTCACTTTTAATTTTTAATATACTATATTTCTTTTTAAAACAAGTAAATGTATTAGAATTACTTGTAAAATTATTTTCACTTCAAGTATAACTATGTATATTACCAGGTCACAATTTTTTTTTAAAATTTATATTTAAATATTATTTAAGTAAAATTTATGACAATGACGGCAAAAATAGTTAATTCATTTCTCTGATTTAGTAAACTTTTATTTTTTATAAACTTAGTAATAAATATAGTTTCTCATGTATGTACAAAGGACATGGGTCATTTAATAGCCTACATCTAGCTTTTCATCATAATTTCATTTTACTGTAGGTGTTTTATTGGATTTATTTAAGTGCTTGTAGTACTTTGAGAGGTGTTTAGGTTAGAATACATTTTATTTAACTACAATTTAAAAAAATGTTTAGGTTAGAATTCGTTTTAACTACAATTTCAAATATAACTTTAAAATATTTTCACTGTTAATTTTAATAGACTATATGTATAATTATGTTTTTGACAAGAATTTTACGGAATTGAATTATACTTAAACATGAAAACAATAAGCAAAAACTAAAAATACTTGAAGCTATATACATCAAACAGTTAAAACCTAACTTAAACAAAATCAACTATGGAATCTCTACAAATATCCTTAAATGTCTATAATTGGTAGCAGAAGCCATTGGTTTATACCAACAGCTTCCAGTACTTAATACTTCTCGAATTCACTCTTGTGTGGTCATGTGTGACGTCACGAGCTGTGGTGCAATTTTCGCTTCTAGCATCTTATATGCACGTGTTTATCGTTGCTTGGAAATCATCCATGTAAACAATAACAGACTACCTGTCTTGTCCGTATATTGCTTAATATATTGTACAGTAATTGACATCTTTGATAATGGCTTATGTAAGCCGAAAGCTTAGATTGGATTAAAAAATATGGATTAATATTGTGATTTTCTTTCTTCGTTTAATGATAATCTTATTAAGCTTATCAGACGTTATGAAAAGAATTTACATAAAATAGACAACACTTGTCTATATTATTTAATGAAACGTATGAATGAAAAAATGCTGCCTAAATACACACAATATATATTACACACACGACCATTCAAAGTCTCCCCATCCCATTAGCATGGGATGAACTTGACAGAAGAGGGAAACCTATCCATGACAAAAATGAAAAATCTTTCGAAGTCATAAAAAAAAAAAAAAAAAAAGCAACCAATTAACGTATACTTTCAGAAACTTTTACAACAAATGTCAAGAATTTATGCTGCAGTAATTACGGTGAAAGGAGGCTATTTTGATGAGAACAAAATTTAATCATAAAATGCTATTTTGCTTCTGCCATAATAAAATTCCTATATATATATATATATATATATATATATATATATATATATATATATATATATATATATATATATATATATATATATACACACACACACACACAAGGTAACCACATTTCAGGGGACAAGGTAATCCGTAATAAACTAAGAACAAAAACAACAGGATTTTCCCAACCATGCAACAAAAGAAGTTTATGTTGCAACCATATTGAAAACACAAATTCATTCACTAGCTCAGTCACTAAATCTACTTTCAAAATCTACCACGATTCTAACTGTAGAAGTCATAACATAATTTACCTCCTAGAATGCACACTATGCCAGAAACAATATGTAGGAAAATCTGAATGGCCCTTTCACTACAGAATTAACAATTATCGTAAACGAATTAAGTAGACTCCCCATGAAAAATTATTACCTGTAGAACAACATTTCCGCCTGGAAAAACACGATTTCAAAACCCATGCCAAATTCACTATAATTGAGAGAATAGAAAAGTTCAGAGCAGATAACATTAGAAAGATTTTAGAGTTGCATGAAAATAAGTGGATACAACATCTAAAAACAAAATATCCAGCCGGGCTAAATCACAAATTTAACAATATATAGATATAACTCAACAACCTACCCACATTTCTCACCCACACAAGACAGACGGGCTTACGGAGGTGTGGAGGCCTCACACTTATACACTCACCCACACGAATATATACACTTACATACATCATACGTACTCACTCCCTAATGAGCCAAATGATAACACATACCCACAGCAATACACACGCTTACACATATCATACTCACTCACTCACTAAGAACCAAATAACACACACACAAACACTAAACAGAGATATCCCCTCACCAAGTCCAATAAAACTGTCAAACTGACCAGAGAATTCATAGCAGCATGTATTTATCCAGCTCTTATCTCAAATAACAACTTAAAAGAGACTGACCAACACAAGGAATGTTAAAAGATTCATGTTAAAAAGGTAAAAAAAATAAAAAAAACAAATGAAAACTACAGACAAAAGTTCATTTTCTCCATCAAGACATTCATTTCTGTAGTTTAGTGCTAGCAGCAAGCAGAAATATTTCTCCTCCCAATAATGGCCATTTCGGCCGAAACTAGTCGAGGAATCTAAATGGAATAATAATAAAAAAAACGAAAGAATATTAATCTACAACCCAGTATGTCTGAAGATTTTAATTTTTTAATTTTTTTTATTGTTCAAAAAATATATATATCTTGTGCGATTATCTTGATTCAAATTAAAAGCTTTAAATTTTAATTCTTTTCATGAAATTTTTGGGTGCTGTTAATAAAGAAATGACAAAATCAGACAGATTAGGTTTAAGGCTCCAAGTTCTACACTCATTTCCTATGGGACAATAGCCTAGTAGATTAAAGCTAGTTGGTTTGTGAAGTACGTGACATAGCAATTGTGAGTTCAACCCCTAGGTCAAGCAGTACAGATTTCGACTCAGTGGGGAAAAGGGCAGGCAATATCTAAACAAAACTAAAGAACTAAACAAGAACTTCCTAGACATGATCAGCAGAATGAGAACAAGCTATCAGCATAGAATCTAATACAACAGTTCAATTCAAAATTTCCCCAAAGGTTATGTGGATTGATAACAAGGATGAGAACAATATTTAATGTAAATGATGTAAATAATATATTTTGATCCATTAATTATATTTAGTTTTAGTGTAAAGCAGCTAAGGTAGAGAAATCATAGTGGAACGGACTAAAGGAACTGATTTGCACAACAAAATTCATTCTCCTTGAACTTCAAAAGGAAGTAATTTTGAAGGAGCAAACTTAGAGAGTGAATCTCTGAGCTTAAACTAGCTATATTGCTAATCAGCCATTACAGTCCAAATATATCCAAACTCCCTATCAAGGGTACCAAATGTACATTTTAAGAAGACTTAGTGGGACAGAAAGAAAACATCACAGTGGAGGGGAAAACCCAGTTTCATGTAGCCAGCAGTAAAGCCTAAATTTATGAATATTTAAAAAAATATTGGTAATAAGGCAAGAGAATTACAAAAACGGAATGATAATGTGTTAGTGTCTTTTCTTAATGGTCTAACATCAATGGGAGGCCAAATTAAGGCTGACAGATAAAAGATAAAGGAACCTTATTTATTTCGGCAGTTACACAGACAGGAGCATAATAGATACAGTTAGGGTTAAGTTTGTAATGCATTACTGTTCAACCCAGTATTATTTTTTTAAATAAATACTGCCTATCAAACAAGGCAGATATTTTTCTATAGATTGGGTTTGTCTTGTTATTATAAAGCAGTGATCTTGAACTAGTGTGCCATGAGGAGATCAAAGGTGTACAGTGGAAATTTCTAAAAGGTCATTAAATTATTTTTTAAATAAATCCAAACCACTGTAAGCATGCATATCAAAATTAAAACCCCTTCAAATTTAGTATACAAGTATATCATTGTTATAATAAACAAACCTATACATAATATAAAGTGGGTGGTAGTGTGCAAAATTGTTAAATAATAGTTCGGCAGACTTATTTTTAGGGGGGAATTGTGTCTCAGTTGTGACTTCTGGAGGTTGACCATTGAGGTCAGATGCCAGCAAAAATTAGTTGATTTTGATTAGGTAGTGTGAGAATGAGATTGAAAAAGTTCATTCAGGGAGTCAGGTCTTGGCCATCAAACAATGTAGAAGTGTTTTCTTTAGTGTCTGAAACAGCTCCCCAGCAAGGGGGAACAACTCCAACTGGATAGATAGAACATGACATGAATTAATAAAACTAGATAAGTTAAAATTAGCCTTGTTGAAATTCTTATATTTTTGGCATCAAAACAACTAGCAATCACCGGCCAAAAGAAGAAGCAATGGGGTCACCCCCTCCACAGGGCTATGCAACAAAATTAAGTCACTTGAAATGCCCATACATGGCGTGATTTGACAAGGATTTGCTGATGGACACCAGTTTTTAATACATGCAATTTTTTTTTTTTAAGAATTTTAATTCTTGTCTCTTTATTGCAAATTATAATTGTTTTGTTTGCATTAATAAATAAGCATACTCTATTTTTAATCACAATTTAAGTGTGCTGCAGAAGTTTTATAATTTCAAATGTACTATGAGATTAAAAAAAAAAAAAAAAAAAATCATTTTTTAACAAACCCAGACTCCCCCCTTATTGTTGGGTTTCTCGTGTTGCCCCCCACTCCCAACAAGATGTTACTTGCTGAGATTCTATACTGTTGATACCAAAAGCAAAAAAAAAAAAAAAAAAAAAACATTTGATTCAACATGGCAACATTTTTTTTAATTACTTCACCCCAGACAAGGCAATAAAGCCACCGACATAAGGAGTTACAGAATGTGAAAGAATATCAGAATAAGGAAAACATTATCAAGGAGAAAGAATAAAAAGATAGAAATTAAAAAAAACAGACAAGAACAGGAAAGCAAGAGTTCCACAAGTGAGAAGTGTGAGAGAAAAAAAAAAAAAAAAAAAAAAAAAAAAAAACTTAGCATAGAACTTAGTTACTTCAAGCTGCCATTTCAACTGTAAAATGAGGAGATCTTGCTGTTAATCTAGTACTTCACTTACATTCGTAAAGTCGAGATAAAAAGGAAAGCAATATTTTAAAGAATGCAAAAATGTGGCACAAGGCCAAAAAGGTTGATAGGGGAAGGATGGTCTTCAATCTGTCTTAAAGTAGCCATAATTACTGACCCAAAGATACCACACTATTCCAAAGAGTAAAGCTCATGAGAACAATTACCATGAAAATATTTATAGAAAAGGCAGAGGGAAGCTATGTTATGGCCATGGGAGAAGGTGACTGAAGTTGAGATGTCAAATCAAGACAAATAACATTGTAAATTTGCTAAATTTTATCAAGAATCTCTAAATATCTAACAGAAGCAATGAACCAGATGTGGCAGCAATAATCAACACTCTTAAACTCACCAGAAAGAGAGAGAAACAAATAAAATTTAAGAATTTAGAAGGATGATATACCAAGTAAAGACAGCGCTGTCCAAAGAGGACAGTACCTCTTGTGAAACCTGTTTACAGAGAAACAACTGATTCTACTCCATTACAAAGCTTTCAGCTGTCATGGCAGTTTGTAGTACCGAAGGCATACAAGTCATTCACATACCAACTTTGTAATCACCTTTCAAAGATGTTCAAGAAATGGAGGCTCATTATAGAATTGACTGCCTTGGTGCCTAATTACTCGAGTTTTTGCATTCCACCTCATTGTATACAGCCTCCTCCAATAAAGCTGCCAAGGAGAGACACTCAAAATAAATCCAGTCGAACAAAATATCAAGAATGTGAGGTTGTGCTTATATCCCCCACTGTGTGGAAAAAAAAAAAGGGTGGAGGGGAAGATATGAAGAGAAGGAAAGGAAGAGGTTGGAAAAGAGAGGAAATGGAAGCACAAAGAAAAAAAAATAGGGATAAGAGAGAGGGGACGTATGTGACAAAATGAAAGTAGAAACAAAAAAGTAATGACATACTGAGTTGGTGGAAATGAAAAAGTGGCACTATAACGATATAAAGTATGTGTGTGTGTATATATATATATATATATATATATATATATATATATATATATATAGAGAGAGAGAGAGAGAGAGAGAGATATGCGTGTGTGTGTGTGTGTGTGGCCAAACAAACACAGACACCTAAGCAGCAATATCAGCTGTAGTTACAAATTGCCAAGTGGCCAACTGATGCGAACTGGAATTTAGAGAATTCCTGTGAACTAAGTGAAGGAAATAGTTTGGAAATATTTGGGAGGAAGCACCCCCAGAATTATTTGATAATAGGCTTTTATGGATTGTACCTCTTCTTAAAAAAAAAAAAAAAAAAAAAAAGTCCGTTATTTCAACACTTTTACCAGGACATGTTAATGGTAACCAGTTCATGCTAAAAAAAAAAAATAAAAATAAAAAAAATACATACTTAATTTTAATGATAATGGCTTGTAACACTAGTTAACTAAATTGTGCTCTGTGACAGGGCATGGAAATAATTGCACTTTATTTTTATACCCTGCAAGCTTTTTCTAAGATATTTACGGAAGTATTATATAATTATGTGGTTTCTTTATGTACTTTAACAAAAACATCAAAGGAATTTTATTCATTTTCAGACAATTTATGCCTCATTCCCTTATATACATTTATTTATAGCCTACAACAGGACCACAGGCCTATGCTGAGCATGTTCAACATACAAAGCAATACCCTGTTCGACTGTTTCATAACCTGGTAGGAAGATATGCACATTCATCCTTATCTGTGATAGAGAAGTTCCTAGACATCTTGAGATTATGAAATAGGTTAGGCAATAGCAAATCATATACTTTAATATGTCCCAAAATTATAACAAGGAATTAGACATACTATTTAAAAAGATAATTAAAATCTAAGAATTAGAATTAAGATTTTTTATGCCAAAATCCAACAAAAATAATGTCATGTTCATGCTTTAATTGGCAACATTTTATTGTAAATCCTAAGTCCATTTGATGACAGTGGAAATAGAAATAGTGAGAAGGAGGTTTAGTTTTTATGAGGAAATTTTCCATCTCCTCTTCCATTCCTGAACTTAGTAAAACCGACCTTTTTAGTAATTTAATATTTTAATATAGATTAAATTTACTTTTTTGAAATGGGTAGTTTTTAATTTTAAATTTTATCGTACACTTTAATACTTATTAGAATAAATTCTATTTTAGTATAAACCCAGCTTTAAAGCATTTAATAATTATTATAACTTTACTTCGTTGTCAAGTTTTTTTGAATTCTCATATACTTGTTCTTTGATTGGTCATTTCTGCTTGTGTAACAGCATTTCCCCTTACAGGGGGGGGGGGTAATTAATTTGAACCTTTTAAAACCTTCATTCTACAATCTACGTTGAACATCAAAACTTGATAAGAGACCAAAGATGTTGAAACAAAATGGCTATTTTTGTAGTGATTTTATTACATATTTATATTATAATTTTATATATATATATATATATATATATATATTACACACACACACATACACACACACACACAGGGTGCAATGGGTAAAATTGTTGACATTTTATATGTTTAATTTTGTCAACTGCATAATACATTCAGTTGGGCACCGTCTGTGAGAAAAGGAGCATCATGACACAATTCACTCTGAGATTTGGAAACGGCATACTGTACTGCTTGGCATCCATGCCAGAAACCCCAATACAAACATTTCAGAGTGTGTGGAAGTCTATGTGAGGACAATGCAGAGGATTCGGAAAGAGTTTGATTAGTCTAATGGTGATTATGAAGATGTTTAGAGTGACCACTAGTGATGGCAACATTATGCCTCCATTCATCATCCCACAAGGCCTCAGACACAACACAGAGGCCTACATCAAGTTCCTTGAGGAGGTAGTGCTGCTCTGGGTCAAGAGGGTGGCTGTTTAGCAATAGAACTCTGCACTGTGCAAGCAGGAGAACCCAGTCATGGCTGTGTGACAATTTCTGCAAGCATATCACCACTTACATCTGACCACCTAACTCTCCAGACTGCAACCCACTTGATTATTGTGTTGGGCACAGTTAAGCAAGAGACCAACAAAACTCCTTGTCATACCAAAGATGAACTGAAGGCAAGGATTATGGCAGCACTCACCACCTTAAACAAGGAGACTGTCCAGAAGAGTTGCAGGAGATTCCAAAGATATCTGGAGGGCATGGTTGAAGCCAATGGTGATTTTATTAAATAAATTTACTTTTTTATTTTAAGATATTTTTGTGTAATTTTGGTAAATAGACCTGTTAAAATGAGATGTCAGTGTTATTTTCATTTTTGCATCATTGACAATTTATCCATTGCACATTCTGTGTGCATGCATGCATGCATGTGTGTCTACATATAACAAAAATGTAAACAGTCAAGTTACCATAGTGAGGATTATCAAGTCAATGCAAATAATCCTTTTCTTAGATGCATAGTATGAGCTACATACAGTTTTGAATTTAGTTTTCTTTCTCCTAGACCAGTTGCCACCCAAAGCCATAGAACCCAACCTGTCCTATTTTACCCATAGCTTGTGGGGAGGTAGGAGAAGAGTTGGCTTCATGCCTTTCCCAAGGGTATTAGCACAACTCCAATTCCACAGTCCAAGCTGCAATACATTACTCTAAGGAGGCATAGTAAGGACTACAAGATGCCAATATTTTTTTTTTTTTTACAACAATAATTAGAATATACAATTTTTTAAAAAATAAACAAGTAGCCTAAAATACAAGAGAGTAAGTCACAAAATGGGTGATAGGTTTTCTATTGTTAAGTAATAAATGACCCCCGCCCCCAACTTCAAGTTTATTGCATGTACACACACACACACATATATATATATATTCCATATAGGACAAGGAACAGAAAAGCTATGTGAAGGTGACAAGAATATTTAGCTTGGGGAAAAGGAGGATTCATACCGTTCCCAAGGGTATTAGTACATAAATGGATGTAATGAACTCAATTGGAATTTGCTCTTCAATTCCTCAATCCATTACCCTAAGGAGGAACAATAACAGTAAGGACTACAAAATATGCCATCATTTTGGACAACAATAATTAGAAGATACAATTTTTGAAATAAACTTGTGGTTAAAAATATTTGTAACCAAAGTTGTTTTCAGTAAAAATGCTGGTTAATAAACTTTATATCAATGTTGATATAATTGTAAAGCTTACTCAATTCTTAAACATTCAATAGTAAAAACTAAATTATATGCTGATAGTACTGAAAAAAAAATTGATAAAAGAATTTAAACAGTTTGTCTAAATAAAATCGGTTAAATTTAATTAAATACAAGAATGCACAGTTGTAATCTGAGGTAGAAAGACTGCATTTAATGTTTGCTGGATAGTCAGATTATTATTATTATTATTATTATTTTTTAATTACCCACATGCCATAAACTTTCATTTATGTCAGGGTGAGTTAGGATAGCTAGTCTATACCCTGAATGCCACTTTTAGAAAAGTGTTTTTTTTTTTTTTTTTAAATTACAGCAAGGTGTTAAAATATCTAAGCAGGTGACAAACTCACCAAGAGGTTGGTTCCATCATGTAACAAATTAAACCTGGCTGAATATCACTCACCATCTTTAACAATAAAGATGGTATTATTCCTCTTCATTCATGTCAGATGAAATAAAGATGGTATTATTCCTCTTCATTCATGTCAGATGAAATAAAGATGGTATTATTCCTCTTCATTCATGTCAGATGAAATAAAGATGGTATTATTCCTCTTCATTCATGTCAGATGAAATAAAGATGGTATTATTCCTCTTCATTCATGTCAGATGAAATAAAGATGGTATTATTCCTCTTCATTCATGTCAGATGAAATAAAGATGGTATTATTCCTCTTCATTCATGTCAGATGAAATAAAGATGGTATTATTCCTCTTCATTCATGTCAGATGAAATAAAGATGGTATTATTCCTCTTCATTCATGTCAGATGAAATAAAGATGGTATTATTCCTCTTCATTCATGTCAGATGAAATAAAGATGGTATTATTCCTCTTCATTCATGTCAGATGAAATAAAGATGGTATTATTCCTCTTCATTCATGTCAGATGAAATAAAGATGGTATTATTCCTCTTCATTCATGTCAGATGAAATAAAGATGGTATTATTCCTCTTCATTCATGTCAGATGAAATAAAGATGGTATTATTCCTCTTCATTCATGTCAGATGAAATAAAGATGGTATTATTCCTCTTCATTCATGTCAGATGAAATAAAGATGGTATTATTCCTCTTCATTCATGTCAGATGAAATAAAGATGGTATTATTCCTCTTCATTCATGTCAGATGAAATAAAGATGGTATTATTCCTCTTCATTCATGTCAGATGAAATAAAGATGGTATTATTCCTCTTCATTCATGTCAGATGAAATAAAGATGGTATTATTCCTCTTCATTCATGTCAGATGAAATAAAGATGGTATTATTCCTCTTCATTCATGTCAGATGAAATAAAGATGGTATTATTCCTCTTCATTCATGTCAGATGAAATAAAGATGGTATTATTCCTCTTCATTCATGTCAGATGATGGTTTTATCATCAGCTACAACCAAACTAAATTTGGTTTTATCTGAAAACAAGAGAATGGATTATATTTCCATCATTCTGGACAGATATAAATTCCAACCAAAACTTAGTTTTTTAACAAAACCAATGCTGCTTCATTGGCCACATGTCTTTGGCCCTCGATAATCTGTAACTACCTTCTTCAAAGTCTCTATTGATATTCTGGCATTGAGAAAACAGTTTTTGATAGCCAAGTTCAACCTAAATCTTGGCATGAATTGGTAAGTCATTATGTATCACAATACTTAAATACAAGGCAGGGTAGCAAACAACTTGGGGTAGACAAAATGTGGAAAGATTTTTTTTTTTTTTTTTTTAAACCGAAAGCTACACATTTTTTTAAACCCTTAGTTTCCACATTAAGTTCACTGGCTATCCTTTAATCAAATTTCTGATTAAATTACCTTTTAATTAATAATTACAATTAAAATTGGCGCTTTGAAACAACAAAAGGTTACAACATTACCATAAAGTAGTAATATCAAAAAGCAAATAAACTAAAGAAAAACAGCTTAACCAGTTTGTTGTTATGAAAAATCGTCAGTTACTAAAATCGGCAACATCAGAGACAAGATGTTTTATAATACATAAACATCAAATGCTAAATATACTTAAATCTAACAGCCACTCCTACTTTGAGGGGGATGGCTGGAAAGATTTAATATAAATTGAATGTAAAACCTTAAAAGAGAAATTGAGTGAGCCTCCCTCAGTATCAAAGAACAGATTAATATAGAACTGGGCACATTGAAAGTCGTTTAATAAATGTTCAGTTATCACAGAACTAAAATAATTAAAAATTTAATTCATCCTTTTCCTCTTATAATAAATTATTCAGGCGTGAAATTTGCCAAATCCAAAATGATCAAATATGTTTCTTCAAAAGCAAACAGTGCAGTGTAATAAGTGCTACTAATAACAGAACAAATAGCAAATGCTCATAATTCTAAGTGTAGGCTTGAAAAGCACTCAGCCCAACTAAGAGGAGATAATTTTGGGGAAGATTTGGGACCATGGATTTTCCAGCACTCCCTTATAACAAGAGAATATTTTTGCCTAACCCAATAACGATACAAGAATGCAAATAAGATTTAATCAAATAGAGAAACGAGATCTCCATGCAAGAAAAAAAAAAAAAAAAAAAAAAAGAGTTTATGGATTTAAATCCTTTCGATACCATATTATACTAAGCAGTAAACAAAAAGAAATTACTTACACTTGTAAATATTCATTAGTCATATCCATAGTTTCCTCTTTATAACACAGGGGAGATTTTTGCCCATAAAAATAGGTTTATTTACAAAAAAAAAAAAAAAAAAAAAAAAAAAATCAACTTCAAATACATACATGACTGCCTAAAAATTAATCACATGAAAAGAAAAATTATATAGGAAGAAAAAGAGAAGGAAAAAAAAAAAAAAAAGAATCTTAAAAGCCATTCAAAGTCAGGATTCATAAAAACAGTGAAGTGTATCATATGTGCTTTGAGAACAGAAAAGTTACATAATTGATAGTCACTGATGTGTAAAGAGATAGAAATGCTAAAAGTAAAGCCTTTGCTTTAAAAGGCTTGCATACATCTTTATACTGCAATGCATATGGAAACAGAGGTTCCTTAATGTTTCCATAACAAAATAGGAACTCAAATTTTTCCTGCCTTATCTTTGAATATCTTATGACTGATGCATTTGTTTGAACCCTTTAAAATCCCAAATTCAGAATGTATATATAGCAAAGCCTTTTGTTCCAAATATACACGATTTCATTGGAAAAAAAAAAAAAAAAAAAAAAAAAAAAAAAAAAAATAATTTAATTTTAACATGGATCAGAAGGAACAATAGTAATGTGTGTATCAGGGGATGCAAAATTAAAGACTGCAATTTCCATGAAAATCAATAGAAATAAGGATTCTGAGATGTGGATGTATATATATATATATATATATATATATATATATATATATATATATATATACACTTTACATTACAGAAAAAAAATAAAGAGTTGCTTTTTAAACAGCAGGTAGCACACCTGAAATGGGGAAACAAAAAGAGTTCAATTATTCAAAAGTTTCTGTAATAAGAAAAAAAAGTTATTGTGAGATAACTAATAATTTTTTTAAAAGTCTTTGCTCCTCTTCTCTAAACAAAATTTGATTCTTAAAGAGTCACCATTTTTACCTGATGAACGAGAACACAGTCACATAAAAATGATCAAAATCCTGTAGAATTAGACAAATCACACAAATATCAATCCACAATGACTGGAAGCTCAAAGATTACAGTGCAATATAACTTTTCACAGACTAGATTTACAAACATTTACATTATAATTAACCCAATCAAGTGTCATTAAGCCTATTCATAAATATTTATACACACCTGTCCATGGAAAGAATTTACAGAATGCATGGGTAACTGAGAAAATCAGTGGACATTTAAGAAGCACTCAGCATTGGTTAAAATGAAGTCATAATGATTAAAATCATTCCAATTTTTTATGTTGAACAAAACTCATAATTTTTTTTTTTTTTTTTTTTTTTTTTTTAGATGCATCTATAATTATTTTCCAAATTCAGTGCCTGCAAAAATTCAGGTGGTGGTTTTTTTTATTATTTATCAACTCCTCATGTCATGGTGATGGAATAACAATGCATTGTTAAAAAAATATTTCTTAACTGTGCAAATAAATTCTTAATTTTTAGGGTTTTTACATCACAAAAACGTAATACATCACAAAAACAATGAAATAATTTATCATATAATAGCATTTTTTAAATTTCTTGCTTATGTATTTTTTGTAAGAAAACCAACTTTTTTCTTTTAAAACATCGAAATTTTTGACTGTGCAGCCTTGACCAGCATCAAATTAATGCTCATGAAAGGCACAAGTTTAATGGGGCTGCTGCATCATTTGCATAGAAGAACATTGCATTGCCAAGTGCATCTGTTGTATAGAGAACCATTATTAAGTGGCAGAAGACAAAATTCAACCAAAGAAACTGTACAAAAACATAACCAAAACTAACCCCCACTGGTGCAATGTCAGACTAAAGGAGCTAGGAGTAACATTGGCGTGCCATTGTTTATGAAGCCTCTACAAACACTGGCAAAGGCTGGCATATATATATATATATTATATATATATATAAATAAATAAGACACACACACTATTCAAATAGAACAACAGTAGTATTGCAGAACTTTTGTGGTGGTCACAACCAGCAGCAACTTCCAATGACATTACTCCACATGTCCAGGCTTGGGTTGCATAGCCATCTCCAGATCTACCAGAGAATTTCAAAAAGTCTTCTCAAAAATTTGAAGATAATAACTTTTTCTATAATTTGACATGCATTTGTTTTTTTTAAACTTTATCTTCCTATTTCCTTGTTTTCACGCAGCTATAATTTTCCCAATTTTTTGATGACAAATATGAATAATCAAATATGTGAAAGTTAAATCTGAAAGTCCAAATTTTTTCCTGATCAAAATACCTTAATTTTAAGATTAAAAAGAAATATATATCAAGTAGTAATAAGAGAAAATAAAAATTATTTCAGTGTTTGAGCCAAACATTTGCCAAGAAGAGAACTTCTATATGAAGAAAAAAAAAAAAAAAAAAAAAAAAAAGAAAAGCCAATTCTGTTAATTAAAAGTATATCCACTCAAGCAGGCAAAAAAAAAAAAAAAAAAAAAAAAAATAAAGATGACTGACCACTTGAATAAATGAAGAGACATTTTCTCATTACAATGTCCCTGTTCTCAGGCTATGAGAGTTACAGTTCATACGTCAACAAGGTCATATAATGAACCAAGAACAAACTGGTTTAATTAAATTATAGAAAGAGTCTTAAGGTGACATCTGTGAAGAGTCTATAAGTGTTAGTTATCTTCCCAGGCAAAAGCAAATTTTTTTTTTTTTTTTTCATTTAAGTCTACCTGGGAGTAGGAGTCAAGTGCCAATCCCTTTCCTGATCAAACAAAACACTTCTAGGTATCACTAATACTTAGTGATAAGAGGTTTAAGTGAATAAGTGTAATAAATTCAGGTTAAAAGAATAGTAATGATACTAATACTCATAATAATAATTATAATAATTGTGTGTTGGAACGGATGTGGGAGCAGGAACAAAATTTATAAAAATACAGATTCAAAAATCAGATATTGAAATGAAAGCATAAGGAACAGATAACGCAAAAAGTGATAACGCAAAAAGTGATAACGCAAAAAGTGATAACGCAAAAAGTGATAACGCAAAAAGTGATAACGCAAAAAGTGATAACGCAAAAAGTGATAACGCAAAAAGTGATAACGCAAAAAGTGATAACGCAAAAAGTGATAACGCAAAAAGTGATAACGCAAAAAGTGATAACGCAAAAAGTGATAACGCAAAAAGTGATAACGCAAAAAGTGATAACGCAAAAAGTGATAACGCAAAAAGTGATAACGCAAAAAGTGATAACGCAAAAAGTGATAACGCAAAAAGTGATAACGCAAAAAGTGATAACGCAAAAAGTGATAACGCAAAAAGTGATAACGCAAAAAGTGATAACGCAAAAAGTGATAACGCAAAAAGTGATAACGCAAAAAGTGATAACGCAAAAAGTGATAACGCAAAAAGTGATAACGCAAAAAGTGATAACGCAAAAAGTGATAACGCAAAAAGTGATAACGCAAAAAGTGATAACGCAAAAAGTGATAACGCAAAAAGTGATAACGCAAAAAGTGATAACGCAAAAAGTGATAACGCAAAAAGTGATAACGCAAAAAGTGATAACGCAAAAAGTGATAACGCAAAAAGTGATAACGCAAAAAGTGATAACGCAAAAAGTGATAACGCAAAAAGTGATAACGCAAAAAGTGATAACGCAAAAAGTGATAACGCAAAAAGTGATAACGCAAAAAGTGATAAACAGTTGTCAGACAAGATGCAAGAACAACCAAACTGATGCAAATGAAACACGTTGGGCAGAAGCAAAGACAACAGATTCAGGAAGAAAAAAAAAATAAAAATAAAAATTTGAATATATGTAAAAATTAATTTGAAGAGCTATTTTTCTAACAATATTCAGAAAATAATTATCTGCCACGATTCACAACCTTCTTATGTGTTAAAAGCCTGAATTCTTGATGTTTACATTTAAACATGATGTTAAAAAAAACAAAATGCAGAAATTGTGTTTTAGACTGGCGAAGCCATGCTTCTCTATTCTAAAGCTAAAGCAAGACTATTGTAAGAGAAATGGCATCAAATTTAACAATTTCATCAAAAAAAAAAAAAAAAAAAAAAAAAAAAAGCCTTTTAAATAATGCATTAGGGATGAAAAAAAATGGTGTGTGTGTGTGTGTGTGTTGCCGGGGGACTCTCAGTAAATATTAATGAGAAATAAAATATCAATGCTGCCAATTGCTAGATCAGTTACAGGGATAAGTGATCGAACAACCAAACAGATACAGATGAAACATCTTGAACAGAACTGATGCAAAAACAGATGTTAGAACAAATGCTGCAATGTGAAAGTAATTGAACATACACTGCCAGTTTAGAGGCCAAAATAAATGCAAGGAAAAAAATGCCAATGTTCAGAAGTTGAGCAACACTAAAGGACTAAAACGGATACTAATTTATTACTTTTAAATAAGGAACAGATTATTAAGGCAATTAAAATTGACTACAAAAAGGAAAAATTGTTTCCGAGTGATAACACTAAGTTGATAATAAATATAACAGAAATAAAAAATCCATCAGAAATACCTTCACTTTTGATGTGATTCAAAGATATTAAGAGTAAGAAAGGAGTCTTTGAAATGTGTGTGTGTGTGGCGGGGTTATAATGCTAAAAGACCGAGAAACAAAAGTACTTACCATATTTGACGGCATAAGGCACACTTTATTTTTTCAACTAAAAATATCTTAAAATTCCTGTGTCTTATATACCATATGTAGGTTTAAAATTCACAATACTCGGCTGAAATTAGCTACCTGGCAACTCCTATTAGCTTAGACTTTAGAGTAACTTTCGTATACCTATTGTCATTATTTAAAAGGTTATTAAGCAGATTAAAAGTGTTATCATTGATAATATTCATTATATTAATTTAATCACATTTAATATTAGTACTTTGTTTCAAAATTATATGCAATAAATTCAAATTATATATTTGTAAAATATATTTGTTTCATTGATATTTTTCTTGCAATAACTTCCGGCTGCATTGGTATAAATACAATCTGAATTTTTATTAGGTTGGTGCAAAAATGTCGTTTTCTCACATATGTTACTATGTGAGAAAACGACATTATTTTTGCACCAACCTAATATATCCTAATTATTCCAATAGGACGTTTACAAGATGCACATTGTACAGATCATATAAAGGATATAATAAATTTTTTATAGGTTTGTTTTTTTTTTTCCTATTATTTTTTCCTTTAATTGTAATCATGGCTTGTTTAGCCAAAATAATACCTCTAAATATAGCCTAGGCTGTACTATTTACTAATAATTTTTCTAATTTTTTCTTTATTTGCCCTGCTGAAATTATGGTGTATTTTATATGCCGTCAAATACGGTAATTTTAATTTCACCCCAAGCAGACGATAAAGCTAAGACACAAGTGGATAATGAAAGTAAAGAAGACTGAGAAAACATTGAAAAGAGAAAGAGAGAACATTAAAAAAGACCAAGATTCAAAGAGACAAGACAATGCTTGACAGGAAAGCAAAAAAGCCGGGAGAAAGTTCCACAGGCAAGAGCTAAATAGCATAGAACTTACACTTAGCTGCCAATCTAGCAGCTGTGCTTAAATCTGTGAAGTCGAATTACCAAAGAGGAAAGCTTATCAGAACAATTGCCCCAAAAACATTTATGGAAAATGCAGAGGGAAGCAGCATTACTGCAGGAGGAAAGTGACTGAAAACAAGATAAATCAAAACCAATGATATTACAGATCCTTCTTTGTTATTTTGGCAAGAATCTCAGAAGCACCAGACCAGATGTGGCAGCACTATTCAATGCACAGATAAAGTTGCAAGATAGATTATGGCAATAAAGATGGCCTAAAAGAACTCATTGAACCAACTTTCTGAGAAAGTGATTCAATATAATGATTTCACTTCATGTTAGTGGAAAAACATTAGACTGAAGAGTACCTCATTTACTCTCCTGAATGTTAGCATCAGTCATGTTGACAGAAGGCAAAAATGGTTCTCTAAATTGATTAAAAAGGAAAGCAGTTTAGTTTTGGAGGTGCTAAAAATAACAAGCCATTTCTTGCTAAAATCCAAGTTGAATATAAATGCAAAATTTCAGGCAGTAAACATTAAAACAATTTCAAGATTTCTTTCTGCTGTGTCAACTTGGAGCTTTAAAATATCAGAGAATTATTGTAAACAATATTCATTATTTTTGAGGAAACTTGACAATTCAGTCAATGAAAGGAATACCTGTGGAAGATATGACAATCATCAGAATAGCATATTGGTGGGAGTGTAGAGTACAGGTGATGAAAAGTTTTAGTGAAACATCAATAGCTGCTTTGTTCAATTGATAATGCAAGGTCAGTAGAACTTATTAAGAATGACTCACTGATTTAATATCCCAAGATTTGTTTGGACAATTCAAATTGTTTCTGCTTTTTTCACTTAATCCACAGACTTCAAGACAGCAAAGAAATAACAAGCTTCTCTGATGAACAAAGAATAAATCATAAAATTTTTAAACCTTTCCTTACTTTAAATCATGGGAATTACATCGATTTAAAAAAAAAAAAAAAAAGCAACAACAATCTCACCCCATGCAAGGCAGTAAAGCCACTGAGACAAGGGCTTACAGAGTGTGGACGAATCATACTTATTATAAAACCCAGGTTGCTTGTATGTGTGTGTTTGTTTATATATGGGATCGGATTTCCTACATTTTTCAACCGACTTCAACAAAACTTCACTTTTTTTTTTGGCAGGTAGTGTTTCTTATTGTCTTGCACACTTTTTTCTTTATTTTTACATTCAGAATGCTTTAAAAATTCCATTTACAAGAAAATTGTTTATAATAACATTCTATTCAATCGGTAGACTCATAACGATTGAAAACAATATTTTTGTTTCAGTTTGACCAATTCGTAAAAAAAAAAAAAAAAAAAAAAAAAAAAAAAAAACTAATTAAGACATGCGTGTCTGTCAACCTTAAACAATAATCTTTGTCAATTTTATTTTTCAGTCTTTATGATGGTCGATACTTGATCTATCTCTTACTGTTAGATCCCCGGGCAACGCTGTGTTCTACTGCTAGTTAGGAATAAAAACATTACTAAGGAGTGGGAAGAGAAAAGAGTAATCAGGACAACAGACAGTGGTTGGCACTGCATTTAAATTGTTACAGATTAAACTTGGCTGGAAAGCATGGAGCTGCAAAGAAGTTCCACAAGTGAGACGTGCAAACATAGAACTTAAGCTACATCTAGCCAGCTGAACTGTAAATTGAGATCCCGACACCAGTTTTTTATGATTTTAATTTTAAGTGTAAATTGATTTTTAGCAGTACATCAACTGTTTAGAGCCAACATTGATGATAGTGAATGCTATCATCTGCATATCTCACATTGAAACCATATATATCTTGCCCTCTTGTATGAAGAGAGGGATTAAAATATAGAAGTTGGGGGTGGGGAGGTTATGGCCTATCAAACCTGAGTTATTTAACCTTAAACACCCTTTAGGCAACATCAGTCACCAAGGAAAGTATTTGTCCTACCATTGCAGTTGACCCTAATCACTAAATAACAGTATATTTAACTTTTCCGATTATGCTGTGACATCCTTCTATAGCAACAGGGGAAAAAAAAAAAAAAAAAGGGGTTTCTGCAGTTTGTATTTGAGGGGCCATTACATATAGTGGAAAGAGTAGTGCTCCTGAATAATGTAGAATGCTAAAACTGAAACATATTTTAGATTGTAATTCTATTTATTTTTTTGTGAGTGAATATTGCATTAAATTTTTTTTTTTTTGCAAAATACCCGATTTTTCCAGATACATGTCCTACTACTTAACCCATAAATGGGGAGAAGGTGAATTCATACCTTTTCCAGAGGGTATCTGCGCATAAATGAATGCAAGAAACCCAAGTGGAATTTGAACTAAGCTCTACAATTTCGCATTCCAAGTCACTATACATTACACTACCCACACATCCACTTGAAGAGAGAGGGGTGGGGGGGTACAGAGAAAAAAAGAAAAAAGTCCACTGATAACTACTTCTACAATTAATTTCATTAAAAATATGATAATCCAAATGGTAAATATTTCTAGTAAGCTTCTTTTCCTCAATATATACAATGATTAATGATCTTAATTGATTATATTGTATTTTAAACATTCAATAATTTAAAAGGAACCATAAATATAACTTGAATATGTTCTCTGCTGAATTTAAAAAAAAGGTTTTAAAAAAAAAAAAAAAAAAAAAAAAAAAAAAATTTATTCAGCAAGATCAGAATCTACAATCTGTCTCATTCATTCAGGTAAGCATAATAAAGCAATTACAAACTGTTGCTTTGTAGAACCGACCCTCAAGAGGATGCTTTTCCATTCACAACATTCTTAATATATTCAAGTCCAGGATCAACTGTTATTTAAATGGTGAATGTTCTCAGTACAGAAATGGTTTTTATTTTTTTTTAAAATCAAAAAACACTCAAGTAAGCATGATATTTTTTCTCATTCAGAAATCAATTTTTATTAATTGAAGAACAAAGTAAAAGCTATGGTCATTTCAGGACAAAAGAACAACTGCAGTAACATTTGATTTTGCTCAAAATAATCCCTAATAGCATTGACAATCAAGGAACCAAACAGAGAGAGAGTGAAAGAGTCATTATTTGGGGGACGGAACAGACCAGAATAGAAGAAGACAAGGAAAACGTGTGTGTGTGCGCACGAGAGAGAGAGAGAGCCATGATTTGGGAGAGGGATGCTGAACAGATGTCAGAAGAGAGAGAGAGAGAGAGAGAGTGAGTGAAAGAGTCATTATTTGAGGGGGGGGAACAGGCCAGAATAGATGAAGACAAGGAAAACATGTTGAAAGAAGTATGTAAAAGTTTTTCTCGTAAAAATAAATTCAGTTATCAGGACAATCATTAAAAATGATTGCAGCACTAATTCTATTGAAACAAACATGCATGATCCTAAGCAATTTCAGTAAGGCTCAATATGTAACAATATAGTTCTGAGTCAAACTTAAACCCATAATAATTGTAGTATAATTGGCTATGGTTAAGTAATTGACAGGGTTCTCAAACAATAAGAAAAGGAAGAAATAGAACTGGGCAAAATACTATTAAGCAAACAATATATATATATTCATAAAATAAGAATTGTGTTCCCCCATACAAAAGGGATAGAGTCAAATGATGATTATAGCATTCTGACTTCAAGACAAGAACAAAAATATGGCAGATGTGATTAAGAATTGGTTGGGAATTTCTGTTGGTTAGGAAGAAATCCCAGCATGCATTTGTAGGTTTTGTGTATAAATTTGGAGGGATTTGTCCTTTGTAGTTATTCCTATGGACATGAACCAATAATAAAAAGCTGATGTTTTGGGCATGTCAGATTCTGAGAACTTTTTATCACCCTCACATATCATGGGCAAAGAGATATATAAACTGGAGTTAGCTTGCTGAACTGCTGTCAATGTGGATATTACTGCTTTGTATAATATTGGTGTATTATTTATTTGTTGTTAAGTCTAACAAAATGTCTCCAGTTCCAACCACTTGCATTTTCCTAAGAGCATCGACAAACCAATAAAGCTGCAAAACAGATGCTAGGGGAGAGAAAACAAAAAGTTTCAGAACAGATGCTAAGGCGAGAGGGAGAGGATAGATTTCAGAACAGATGCTGGTGTCTATAAGAGGCAGGACAAAGATTCCAGAACAGATGCTGAAAACGGAGGGATGTCGAGGAGGTGAACAGATGCTGATGTGTATGGGAGGGGAGGCAGATTCAGAAAAGATGATAGAAAAAAAAAAAGAAAGAACAGATGGGGAGGGGAGGGGAGGGGATAGATGTTAAAGCAAAAGCAGCCATTTAATATACCGTTGAGTGGGCAGAACTAACATGACTGGGTATCAAGAGATATTGCCTTACATTCTAGACAAATAATAAAAACAACTGCCTGACAGTTCTTAGCCCTGAGGCAGCAATAACAGATGCCAGAGCAGATGTGAAGATAGAATCAAAAAGCACAAATGACTTACTGATAGAGTTAATGTTTGTATTAAAACAACAAAAAAGTTCAAGGATATTGTAAAATTTTAAGCGGGTGGAGAAAGAACACTAATATTGTTTTATAGCTTAGCCTGAAGCCAACAATCCAAACAGGTAAAAAGGTGTGTAATTTAATTAAATCATTACCCCTCAACAAGAGTTCCTTTTTACACCAACATAAATGTTTTGCTTAATTATGTAATCTGTCATTTTATGAAGAAACAAATTAGTCGACATGCTTTAGAGTAATTATTGTACAATATTAAACACAGCACGAAGAAATAAATTGCCTATTCCTAAGTGGCAATCCAGAGGATCAATTTAAGGAACACTCTTTCCACTAACAAAAACCCTTCACGCATTGATGATTTTCACCATCAGAGATTTAAGGGCAACAGCTGAAAAACTGCCAGGATCTAAATTACAAGGGTGTCAGAAAAAAATTCATGGGATCTATCAAAAACATCAAAATTAGTTCTACCCTTTTGATTGGTTGGTTGGGGTTTTATGGCATATCAACCAATATGGGTTATTTAATGCCAAATCCAGTTTGCACATATATATTAAATATATATACTTTGTAAACAGTTTGAGGATAACATCCTTAAATCACAGCTTGTTTATTCTTACTCAAGTAAATGGTTTCAAATGTTTCTATCTGGCATGATAGAGTTATTTATATTAAATAAAAAAAACGTATAGCTGGCAACACAATTTTTCCGAAAAACGTATAGCTGGCAACACAATTTTTCCGAAAAACGTATAGCTGGCAACACAATTTTTCCGAAAAACGTATAGCTGGCAACACAATTTTTCCGAAAAACGTATAGCTGGCAACACAATTTTTCCGAAAAACGTATAGCTGGCAACACAATTTTTCCGAAAAACGTATAGCTGGCAACACAATTTTTCCGAAAAACGTATAGCTGGCAACACAATTTTTCCGAAAAACGTATAGCTGGCAACACAATTTTTCCGAAAAACGTATAGCTGGCAACACAATTTTTCCGAAAAACGTATAGCTGGCAACACAATTTTTCCGAAAAACGTATAGCTGGCAACACAATTTTTCCGAAAAACGTATAGCTGGCAACACAATTTTTCCGAAAAACGTATAGCTGGCAACACAATTTTTCCGAAAAACGTATAGCTGGCAACACAATTTTTCCGAAAAACGTATAGCTGGCAACACAATTTTTCCGAAAAACGTATAGCTGGCAACACAATTTTTCCGAAAAACGTATAGCTGGCAACACAATTTTTCCGAAAAACGTATAGCTGGCAACACAATTTTTCCGAAAAACGTATAGCTGGCAACACAATTTTTCCGAAAAACGTATAGCTGGCAACACAATTTTTCCGAAAAACGTATAGCTGGCAACACAATTTTTCCGAAAAACGTATAGCTGGCAACACAATTTTTCCGAAAAACGTATAGCTGGCAACACAATTTTTCCGAAAAACGTATAGCTGGCAACACAATTTTTCCGAAAAACGTATAGCTGGCAACACAATTTTTCCGAAAAACGTATAGCTGGCAACACAATTTTTCCGAAAAACGTATAGCTGGCAACACAATTTTTCCGAAAAACGTATAGCTGGCAACACAATTTTTCCGAAAACATTATCTGAAGCCTTGCTGTTGGACGTAGTTTATTGCCATACCCAGGACACGGAAATAGTTTATCGTCATACCCAGGACGTACTACCCTTTTGAGATACCTGTCAGATGAAGACCCGCTAAAGAACTGTGTGCATAAAATCCCTAGCAGTTACAATAACAAATACAAAAGCAAAACAAGTTGTTCCATAAAGTTAAGGCATAAAGTGGTAAGAGATAGAGAGAGGATAATAAAATCAGGCATAGGGAGGTACTTCATCCTCAGAGTTGTCACTATCCATATTTGGTTGCGCTAGAGGTCACCAAACAGAAAACCGTGTCAGTCCACAGTCAAAGTTAGGTAATGACTGCAGCCATAATGTGTAATATCCATCCCCAGCCTGGACTATGTACTGCAAATCCCTAGTCTTCCATTTGGCCAATGCATCGGTGCCAGATCAGTGGAGAGACATTCAGGACAGTTCTGAATCACCATCTTGACAATTTTGCTAGGTACAGAGGAATCAACTTATCTGACAAAGCAAGTAGTGTGCTTAACACCAGAGTGGCAGCTACAGTGATGCATTTTCATTATTCCGCATGGTACCAACTCTCCTATGACTGCACCACATGCTGAGGAGAGGTTTGGTGTCCTCCTTCAACAAATCTAACCTCCCCTGGAAAGCTTGTCAGCTTTAAGGTTGGATTTTGCCAGCGTTACATCCAAGTTGAGGCCATACTCTGCAATTAGCACCCAAAGAGTCCCCAGTCATCTCCGTATAAGCATCTCAAATGCTGCCTTCACTTTCAGGCATGCCTTTCCAGTTAAGGTGTCATTGATCCAATGGTACATACATGCAGAATCAGTGACCAAGCTAGAAATAGATTGTTGTATGTATGTATGTATTTATATAATGTTTCATTTTCAAAACACAGTTAAGATATTACGTCCATGTTCTATCTCTAATTAACAGTTAATATATTTTAACCTTGAAAATGGCTAAATGTATCACTGAAAGCATTTTGGAAAAAAACATTTGTACAGTTTTTATATAATTTATCTACTGAAAAAAAAAAAAAAAAAAAAAAAAAATTCACATGAAAAATTTTATAAAAATCTTAAAGCACCTTGCCCGTCATATTTAATGAAATTTGCATGAAAGGATTGCTGCCTAAATACACTATATATTGGTGAAAAGTTATTAGCCAGATTCACTTCACAAAATAGGATCTAATGAGTGAGCAGAATTTTTTTTGTGGGGTGGAAGGGTTAAATGTGCTTTTTGTCAGGCCAAGTACTTTTCAGCCCCACACTGTGTATTTTACATGAATGAGCACAATATATAAAAAGGTAATGTGCTTAATTAGGTTACTGTTAGGTCAATATTTATTTATTGAAAATTTTTTTTTTTTTTAGTCAAGTGTATTTGCTATCGTTGCTTTTTTGCTTCATAAAATTTAGGACAGGTAATTTTAGCTTCAAAAATAAAAACACAAAACAATGTCTTGACAAAGAAAAGACAAGCTAACACACACGCATGTGTCTACACATCTTCCCCATCCCTCACTGTCACTAAATCTTCATAACCCTGTTTAAGTTGTTTGTAATAGCTGTTGGAATTCTGCTCAACTTTGAAAACTTTTCCTTGTTAACAATTATGTAATTGTTTGCTTTAAGAGTTTACAGGGTGAGAAAGAAATCTACATTGAATACTTCCAGGGTCGGGGGTTTTCCATTGGAAATTCTGGCTGAAATTGGTTTGTGTTAGAGTTGAAATTTTGATCTAAAATGCTTATTTCTATAATTTTTTTTTTGTAATTGAAAGTTAGGTTTGTATCTACTATTATGGTTCTTTTAGTTTAAAATCATAATTTAATTGGATTTTCAAATTGAAGACCTAAAAAGCAAAATAAATCAAGTTAGGTATTTTGCTGGGTTTTTTGTTAACTGATTGTTGGAATTATAAATGAAACAATTAAAAGTATATCTAAAATTGTCTGAATTTCTTATGAGTTTTCTCATTCGTAAGGCAACCCTCAGGTTGTTTTTACCACTAATTCTACATTTGCTAAGTCAAACACACATACGTGTGTGTGTGTGTATGTATACCATATCAATCACCTGAATGTCCTCCACAAAAGTCGTCTCCACACAATATGTGGCTATACTTTTGACAATAGGATGTTCAATGCTGATCTCACAAAATGTGACATTGATGGAATTGAAACTTTCCTGATGCAGTCACAACTTTGCTGGGCTGTGTATGTTGCAAAGATGAATAATGACAGAATACCTATGGTCCTTGTGTATAGACGGCTTGTCATTGGACAAAGGACTGTTGGATGGCCATGGCTCAGGTATATAGACAAGCTAAAGAGTAACCTTTCAAATGTCAATGTGCCTTATACTAACTTCGAGCGAGTTGCCAAGGATAGAAATAACTGGAGATATTTATGCCAGAGCAGTATCAGAAATTTTGAAATCAGTCATATTGAGCAGCTATGGGATGAATGACAAAAAGCATCCGTTGCTATGTCCAGAGATTCTCGCCATTGCACAATATGTGGATTTGTATGCAGGTCACTAATGGGATTGAAGTGTCACTTTTTTCTTTTTCCTCCTTAAAGCAAGGTTCACTTTTTACAAGGCGATGGGGGCCACCAAAGGTAGAGGGTTACATTAAGGGATAGATTATATGGATAGGAGGGGAAGATAACTAGACTCAAACAGGTTAAGATTGTAGTGATTCGGGAGAACATCCTCTTGGGAAAGGGGTCTGTTCGTGGGAAGAAGCCATTCAAGTGGAACTTATGTGGGTGGTTTACTACAATGTAAGTGGCATGGCAGGTCCTAGCTGTGAAGATTAAACTTGTTGGAATCATAGGATGCAGTTCGTCTGAGCACTTTCCATGGAAATAGCGATAGAGCAGCAAGAGACTCACTACATCCCGTCTATGAGTGAGACATTGGAAGGTGGAAAATAATTCTTATCCAACAAGAATTTGAACTCTATCAAGACTGTAAAGTGAGGACTGGGCAATTCCTGCTCGAATATGGCAACAGTACTCCAATTTTCAACCTGATCTGAATCTTAAGATAGAGGATATCATGCGGAGTCAAGTATTTATTAGATCAATACAGGGAGCCGATCATTTTACCCGAATCTTCAGCAATGAATCATATATAAGAGTCCCACTTAGTCGGGTGTGAGCCCAATATTCTCTCAAGGCATAGAACTTCCTCAAGGGGACATCTATTCATCGTGACTGGCAGTAGTTCAGAATGTGATTGGTGTTGATGGAATGTAACCAGTTTGGTTTGAGGCATTGAAATGTAACTAGCCAGTTTATTTTTCTCACCTGGTTAATATTAATATATATATATATATATATATATATATATATATATATATATATTTTTTTTTTAAGCATTACACCCCAAGCAAGGCGTGAAGCCACTAGGATGCAGAAGATTTGGAGTGAGAGCAGATAGGAGTGATAGAAGAAAGGATGAGGAGAAGGATAGTGGATAGATCTAGGTAAGATGTCAATTGACGTTACATTTGAATAGTTGGAGATTATAGCTCTCAGGGGAACAGTAATTGGGAAGGGTGTTCCACAGGCGAGAGGTGCGAGGTATGAAGCTATTGGAGTAGAAGAGATGGCTACATTTAGTAGTTTCTACAGAGTAAGGGTGAGAGCAGGATGCCAGCCTTGTAAGGCGCTTGAATTCATGGAGTCTGGGAACCAGTAAATGAATTGTCAGCACTGTATTAACTTAAATAAAAAAAAAAAAAAAAAAGTTTTTTTTTCTGTTTCATACCAGCAGATATCCTAAACCTCCCTATTTCGAATGGCAAAAACGGGTCAAATTTGCTCTTCAAGCTGTTTGTCCCTACACAATCTTTGGGTCTAAACATCAAAATATGTATTACTAACCGAGTGAATGAACATCAGCAGCTAAGCCCCATTTTAAATCAGACGATTTTCATTGACAGATATTATGCACCTTGAATCTCTATTTTTGTAAATACTTGGAATCATCAAGTGATTTATTTTTCTTCCTTCCGTTTCTTTCTTTAGAACAGAAGTTTCATTAGAAATTAGATCAGTGAAATGTATATTATTACCTTCATCAAACCATTTTTAACTTTATCAACATATATTGCAAAGAATTTGGGTCTTCTTTGACCTTTATGCTTATTATCTACCATAACACTTATGATAAATGCTTTAGGAAAAAATTAATGCAAATCATTTGTCAAATGAACTAGATATTGATGTACAGAGATTTTTTTTTTTTTTTTTTTTAACTAGCAGAGACATTTATATTTAACATTCAGTTCAAATAACATTTAACAGAGCTCAAAAATGTTTTCAGACAATAAATTTTCCTGTCTAGGTTGGTACAGATTGTCGGGATTCAAGTCTGTAGCCCACAGATTAATACAAAAAGAAAATTCAGCTAGGAATTAGAATTTCCCAGGGACACACCCAAATCATGACATTAAAAACCTATCAGCATCACTATATATATATATATATATATATATATATATGCATGTGTGTATATAGGTAGATACCTCCACTTATTCATTAAATGAACAGAATACAATGGTAAAAAAGGCCCCAAACTTAAAAACAAAACTTTATCATCAAAATGTTTGTTATTAAGAGGAAAGACCAAAGTACGTTAATGTTTTAACCCTTTCTAGCTTGTTCAAGGATTTTTTCCATCAGCATGGACACCAAAGATTACTATAGCAAACTTTAGTATCTTTTTTTTGTGGCAAAAAAATATAAATTATCAGATTTTAATGAAATTTTCAGGACTTATTCATGAATGAAATTATTTTTCAGATTTTTTTTTTTTTTTTAAATTGTTAATTTTTTTTTCTTCTTACTTCTACCTGGATTAGGGTGAACCTGGGAACAACAGCAATTAAAAGGTGGTTCCATGCTTCTGAAAAACCACCCAATCAAAGGCTTTGCTGCCAAATGTAGTTTATCATCATAACCAGGACAGGTGAAACCAGTAATAAATTCAACTGAAACACATTAGTTAGTCAATTATATGAACAAATCAAATGAGACATCTTTAGCAAATTGATTCTGTAACAGATTAATAGAGAGAGGAAACTATCTAAGCTACTGTAATGACAAGAGGAAAGGAGATATCCAAGAACATCAAGACCGTATTGAATTTTTCCCTGTCTAGGGAAAATATAAGACCATATCAAAAAGATTACAGCTTCATCTACTGTCAGACAAATAGTTTACAAATGGAAGTCACTCAACATCAACTCTACCTAAAAGTGGATGCCCATCAAAACTATCTCCAAGAAACAAGAGAAAAATAAATCAGGTAAAGGTCAACCGAAACATCTTGGGAGAGATGCAAACTTCTCTGGCAGCATCTGGAGTAAATGTACATATGCCTACAATTAGATGTAAATTGAACTAACATGACATTCAATGGAGAGTTGCTAGAAAGAAGTCTCTGCTCTCAATGAAGAAAAAGCTGTCCATTTAAACTTTGACACAGAACACTTGGACAATCCATAGAACGTCTGGAAGTCCATTCCCTGGACAAATGAATGAAAGATAGAATTGTGTGGTCATAATGAAATCAGCCAGGTTTAGGGGGAAAGTCAACACTGCCTACCAAGCAAAGAACCTCATTCCAACACTGAAGCATGGTGGTGGAAATATTAAGATCCGGGCCTGTTTTTTTTCTGCCTCTGGACAACTCCATATGATCCAAGAAAACAAAGTCTCAATAAGTACAACTGAAAGGGTTCAAATATTATAAGTCTTAATGAAATAAACCTCTACCCTCTTTTTTTTTTTTTTTTTTGTTCGTTTGTTTTCATTATCTGGAAAGTTTACTTTATAAATTGGTCTTTGGAAACACTTAATAGGCTTATTCAGAATTTTACAAAACATAAGAAACTTACAAAACATAAGACAGTGTTTGTTTGTTTTTTCTTATTACTATAAACATTATTTTTGGTGGGTACATCTGTTGGTATCCTTGTTTTATTTTCTTAAACAGTGAAATGAATAACAATCAGCCTAGATTGAGTAGTCCTGGGTAGGATAATAAGTTACAGCTGGTAGAGAGATTTGTTCCCAGGGTGGTAGCACCTGTTAAGATCACAATTAAGGGCAAATAGTGAACCCCCAAACAAAAACAAAACACTATAAAAGTATAAAAATACATTTTTATAGTAAAAATACCAGCAATAGATTATATATATAAAAAAAAATACCAATGATGATTATTTATAGTAGAATTACCAACAATATATTTTATCTGTAGTTGAAGGCATAAAATTTTGTTCAAAATATTTAGATTTCGTCATTAAATAATTTATAGAGGTTGATATGCTGCTAACCAAAAATCAATCAACCAACCAACCTAGATCGAGTAGTTGGCTCTACCAGTTTGGCCATCATTTGAATTAACTATTTAAGGAACGCTCTACAAGAGTTAGCTTCCTTTTTTTGCCGCCAAAACATAAAACCATCTTTAAATGGATTTTTTTTTAAATCCAACATTATTCCTCATTACTATAAACAAATTTGGTTCCCCCCGGGGGGGGGGGGGGGTCAGGTATTTGAGTCATTACACTCTCCCACCGCTTTATTTTCTTGAACAGTGGAATTGACAACCCACCTAAATTGAGAAGCCCTCACTGTTTAAGAAGATAAATATCAGGGATAGCAAATCAAAGATGTGTACCAACTACAAATAATGGTTAAAAAATAATTCCATATAAAAAAGACCATTTAAAAATTGCATTACAAAATTATTATCACAGACACACACAGTGTCCACAAAGTCTTTAGACAATTCCAAAAAGTCATTATCAAAAACTTAGAAGAGGTGACAGCTAGATTTTTGTTGCATATTAATGTTTAGTTTTTTTGTTTGAGACCTTAATTAAAAAAAAAAAGAAAAAAAGACATATGAACAGAAATCAAATTTTGCTTAGATGTCCTTCATAAAAACAAATGGGGGCCCATATAGAAATTTATTAACTATTTGTATTAATAAACTTCAATATTTACTTCAGATTATGTCAACACATCAACAGTATCCAGTTTCCGTTGTTATTTTAATAAATTTATTTGCCTAATTACAAATACAATTGCTAATATCTCGTTATTTAGTTTATATTCACATATTAGATATACCTCTCATTATATATATATATATATATATATATATATATATATATATGACAAATTGATTTCTCCAGTCACTGGCATGTTTGTCAAAAAGAAAAAAAATAATAACACACACACACACACACACCTAAAAGTCACCTTCATCCCTGCCATGTGCTTAGGGGTAAAATCTCCGACCGATACCAAACCAGTCAGGTTTCAACCCAGGCTTGGGGCAATCAGATGTCTAGCCACACCGATGAGCTGTGTGGCAGCAAAGCTGTCTGTGAATGGCTTTTATATATATATATATATATATATATATATATAGTGATCAATGTAATATAATAGAGCAATAAATTATATATTAATAAAAATACACCCACCCCACTCTCCAGTAGCATGACTGAGTTTCATGCCCAAAGCAATCTTGTACATGAAACTCAGTTAAAAAAAAAAAAAAAAAAAAATTTATTAATCATCACTTAAAAAAATAAGTGTTAATTTATCACTGTTATATTGTACAGAGGACATCAAAGCAAAATTAAATTCCCCCTCTTGTATATTTTTTCTTAATTCAGTCTGGAACATAAAAAAAATAACTATTTATATAATTAAAATAACATTAATATTTAACAAAACTTTTTGGAAATTGTCTAACAACTTTGTGGACACTGTGTGTGTGTGTGTGTGTGTGTGTGTGTGTGTGTGTATATGAGAGATATTACACACACTTGCAATGCCTATGTAGTTTGTTTCTCACAATCTACATTTGATATTATTTGATGGAATGAGATGAATTATTTTCTGCTGCTATGCAGATAATTTATTTATTTTTTTTTTTTAATATCTTCTTTTAACAACAACAACAACAACATAAGTAATGGAAAGCCCCTTGCTCGTTTCTCATCCAAGTCAGCTCCCCATTCCACTGTCAATTGTTTACTCTTTCTATCCAACTGGATTTTGCCACCACCACCCCCACTAAGACCTGTAGACAGATAGAGCACTATGTCAGGGTCTGACATCCTGTCTTTCATGACATTTCAGTGGGGGAAATGAAATTAACAGTGCCTATCTTAAACTCTCAGGCAGCAAAAAATACTGGGCTTTTTGGTACCAGCAGCAGAGAAATTTTCCCTGGCCTTTGCACATTGTAACTGCTATCATAGCAATAAACAAATACACACATGCAGATACAGAAAAGCTCTCAGATCAACTAAGAGGCAGCAATTGGGGGGTGGGGGTCCAATGTTTGATCAGATTCTGGAAATGGAAAAGTATTCTAGTATATTTTACTAAATTGCTAGTTAGGTCTCATTTTACTGTTGAAATAGTTAAATGTAATTCTATTCTAATAGCTTTTCTCACATTTATTGCCTGTGAAACTCTTCCAGCATATTGCTTTCCCACCAACCCAGATTTTCAAAAATATAAATACAATATCAATTGTCATCTTCTGTCTTCTCAAATCCTGTTCTTTTTATTGTCCTTTTCTCCTCAGTAACATTTTCTCAGTTTATTTTATTCTAGTGTCTTTCATCCTCAGTAAACCATTTGCATCTTAGTGGATTTAACACCTTGCTTGGAATGAAAAAATAAAAATCTTTTGGAAAATCCATGGATGTTGACAATGAAGATCATATGCCATTGCCTTTTCCTTTGCATGTATAAACTTCATTACCAGTGTTTTTATCTAAATGTTCTGCAAACATGGATTAGTTTCATATTATGAAAAAAAAAATAAAAAATACTTTCTACTGCATCCTCTCACTTATCTTTCTTTTGCTCTATATCTTCACAAAGAATGTTAATTTATTGTAATTTTCACATCTTTCTATCCATCCCAACCTACTTTTTATTCTTTTTCTTTATCTCTTGATAAAACTAATATTTATTGCTGGTTTTATACCAAATGTAAGCATTTGGAAAAAAAAAAAAAAAAAAAAAAGTCAAAAATCAGAAATTTTCAGATACGCCTGTGTCCTTTCTCAAAAAGAAATAAAAAATGAAGTCAGCCATGCTATATTAATGATGAAATCCAGTAGCTTTCAGTTATTTACCATGATTAGGTTTTTTTTAAACTTTCTCGTCATGCTTCCATTTGGTCAAAAGGCCAACTAATGTACAATAAATATTATTAGTCCTATTATCAATGTTATTTTTTCATCTCTCAAATTTCTTTCATTGGATTACTATATCTACATATTATAAGAATAATTGTGTATTTCGGTAGCAATCCCTCTTTTATACAAGTTTCATTAAAAACAATTAACTGACATGATACTGTAGTTAAGTTTTTTTATTTAATTTTTCCTTGTGGTTTTATAATTTTTTTTTATTTTTTTGGACAAAGTATGTTGGAATTGTTTGAATATTCTGTATGTCCAAGTACTTTCAGATATTCTTGGAGCCATTATCAAGGATGATTTTATTTCTACATACTTTATGTCCACACAAAAAAAAAAAAAAAAAAAAAAAAAAAAAAAAAAAACAAACACAAGAGAAAAAAAAATAACTGCAGTACTATTTTCACTATTAAGCATGTTTCCCTTATGAATATAAAATTTTAAATAATATATACTTTTTTTTCTTACATCCTATTTCTTTGCCCCCTCATATCTTTCTCATTCCATCCTGTTTAATGATTATCAGGTAAGTTTCTTAGTCAGAAAGTATAACTGTCATATATACAAACAAGTATAGAGATGTAGGAACTTGAATAGGCTTAAATGTATTAACAATCTTCATTACATAATTTCAAAGTAAAAGATGAAGTCCACTATGAAAAAAGTAATTTATATTTTAGTGATAAGCAAGTGTGGTTGATTTGTGAAGTTATATCCAATAGTACCTAAAACCCACCTTTCTTCACCCAAACATTAAAATTTCATAAACATAGCACAAACGCTTAAAAAGAGACTGGTTTCAAATGAAGCTAAATAGAAAATAAGAATTATATTCCAATAATATTGAAATGTAACAATTTTTCTTCCCTGCCTTAAATATTGCTGCCATATCTGGTCTGGTGCTTCTATATTTAGAGGTTATTGATAAAATCCAAATAATCTGCAATGTTATTGGTCCTGACATGGCATCTCAGCTTCAGTCACCTTTCCCAACACTGTAATATAGCTTCTCTGTGCCTTTTCTATAAATACTTTCATGGTAACTGTTCTGATGAACTTTCCTCTATGGTACTTAGACATTATGAATTTAAGTGCAATATTAGATGAGCAACAGTCTTGCAATTTTACAGTTGAAATGGCTAGATGTAATCGTAAGTTCTATGCTAATAAGTCCTTCTAGCACACTTTGTGGAACTCTTCCTACTTCTTGCTTTCCAGTCAACTTTGATCTTCAAAAATTTAAATGCACAATCAAATGTTATCTTCTGTCTTCTTAATTCCAGTTCTATTATTGTTCTAATAGTGTCCCCCCACCCCAATATTTCCTCACACTCAGTAACCCCTTGCATCTTAACAGCCTTATTGCTTTGCTTGGGATAAAATAATAAATAAATAAAATAAGTAAAAAATCTTATTACAATTTTCACAATTAAATAAAAATAATTTACCTATTAAACATTTATAATATCAAATAAAATATATTTTTATTATTATTGTAAACATTTTTAGAGGGCACACATCTTTCAGTTGACATGTGTTATATTTCAACAGGTAAATTAATGGCTACGGGCCTAGATCAAGAAGTCCTAAGGCAAAATGTCCTTCCCAACTGGAAGGGAACTTTTATTCTCTTAGACACTAGTAGTTGATATTAATTTCAGTACTTAAAAAAATAATGGGCTTTGTCAGCACAAATGTGTGCCCACTAAAAATAACATTTACAGTAATAGTCAAATAATGTCAGATTAAAAAAAAAAAAAATCTGTCAACTTAAAAACTGAATATACCTTGGTCTGAGGAAGAATATAAATAACTATATCATTTGAAAGTAGGTCATGTTCCTACAAAAATAATTTTTTCTCAGAAGCTTGAAAATAATTCATGGGGATAATACACAGGAGAAGTCAAGGCAAATTTCTCACCAGAAGAAATTCTAAGTACTTAAGACGTAATAGATAGTCAAGTCTAAAATGAATATTGCAATGTAATTCCTTGAACAGTAAAGAGTGTTTGAACAGCCGAGACTGTTTACAGACATTTGTAGTGGAAAACCAGAGATGAGAGAGAGAGAGAGAAAAGAAAAAAAAGAAAAAAAGATCCATGCTAACTGATCCATGCTCTTTTACAAAATGCCATGGTATTATAGAACGGATTTTTCTTTGTGTGGGAGAAGAGTTTTCATTTTGTTTGAGAAGGCAAGAGCCAAGTTCCAGGTTATGTGAGAAATATTATCTAGGTCGTTAATTTTCATATAAGTATAATAAATATACGTCTCAATTACATGCTTAGATATCAGTAACTGATTTCATTGTTAAAATGGAGCAAGTTTGTTTTTTTGGGGTTTTTTTTTTTCAGAGGTAAGTTTATTCAAGTACAGATGTTTTTTGTTTTTTTGTTTCTTAAGCAACTAAAAAGAAAAAACTTAAAACATTACAAAAATTGTAATTGTTAAATAATAAAACAGCCTATCCATTCTCTTATAAAGAGATGAAAAAAAATTGATGACAGCCACAATCCAAATATATAAATAAATAGGAAACATTTTTGCAATCTAACACATGTCACGTTTTTTTTGTTTTTTTTTTATTAAAGCTTTGTCAGAGATTGAGAGAAAACAGGCAAAGCTTTAAAGAAAAAAAGGGGGAAGGGCATTAGCTTGAAAAGCATTTCATATATCTCCTTTAAGGACAGAGGATGTCAAGTGTCATAAAATATCAATATTTGACCTTTTTTTGGGGGGGGGGGTAAAAAAATAAAAAATAAAAATAAGGTTGCTACAAAAATTAATTACTTACATATCCATAAGATTTGGTATAAAAATAGGTAAATTATAAAAAAATTTCAAGAATCTCTACAAAATGCCATCACTTTGATGAAACTTTTTAACACACAACTTTGTTTATTTTTACATTCTACAAGCAGTATGGGAAAGAAAATACCCTACCACTGCCATTTGAATTCATATTTGAAGCTCTTAGAAAGCAGTGGGAGAATGTGAAAAACCTAAACATTGAGATGGAAAAGAAAATAAAGAGAGAAAAAATTAAATAAAAAAAAATTAATGCTTCTGATTGTTTCAAGCTCTGTCTGAATTTCTGGGACAAGGAGTTATTTACATCCAGACCTTGGGAGGGTAAATAGAAATAGTGTAAATAAGCTACAACTTTATTATTATTAAAAAAAAAAAAAAAAAAAAAAATTATACACATCCCTTAAAAGCAAGCCTTTCTATAATCTCTCTGAAAGTTATACAATTAAGAAAAAAAACCAAAAAAAAAAAAAAAAAACCCTTAATAAATGTGATGTATCCACCCCACTTAATATTTTTATAAAAACCTTGAATATACAACTTTTCAATATTATTGTAAACAAAATATATTCATTCTACTAAAAAATAAAGCCTGTGACAACAGAAGCTATTTAAAACTGAATCTAATAATTTAAGCAGAAGTTTTTTTTCATTGGTTTTCACAAAATTAAAAACTGAAAAAAAAAAAAAAAATATAAAAATAAAATAAAATAAAGAAATTTTACTATAATTTTATCAAATAATATCCGAGGTGGTGTCCAAACATTCTCTCACACCCTTCAGTCAAATTTCTTGGGTTTTAGGATAGTACCTCATAGATACAAGAGAAATAGTGTATTTTGTGCTCCAAACAAATATGGCATTTTAGCGAGACAGAGAGAGAGAAAAAAAGATGCAATGTCTGAAGGAATACTCATCACCACCCACATCGCAAAACTTTTTTATATTTAATATTACAATATGAGGTTAGGGACAAATATTAGTAATCTATTGGTGGCAGAGAAACTTTAGCCTCCAAGATAACTTCATATCATATGGCTAGAGATAGATTCTTTGATGAGAGAAGAAAGAAAAATGAAAGCCACTTAAATGTGGTAATGTTTTTCTGAGCAAGATAGCCAAATGGAGATCTTTTAACAGCATGTTAACTCGCAAGTGCCAATTCCAGACCTGACTATTAGCGATTGAATTGAGTCAGTAATAGTTCCACAGAGAGGGGATAAAGATTTTTTTTCTTTTCTCCTCTCTCTCTATATATATATATATATATATATATATATATATATATATATATAGAGAGAGAGAGAGAGAGAGAGAGAGAGAGAGAAAAAAAAAAAACTTATAAATTAATCACACAGAGTAAGAAAGATTTTACTACTGGGGTAAAAATGTGTATGATTTCGATTAATGGAGTACACCAGTTTAGAATCTGTACTCGGAATCATTCTATGACATCAAGATTTTTCATTATCCACTGACCCACAAGTGAGGAAGCCTAGTCATCTTATTTTAATTGCACTTGTTCCAGAGGGAGGGGCTGCTGCTACTCTGGCAATAATGCTGTACTTGGATAAATCAACAAGATTTCAAGTCTGTACTGAGAATTGCCTTAGTATGTCAGGCTTTTGGGATATGCACATAGTATTAGAATTTGATTTATTCAAACTAGCGTTCTCATCTTTGGTCATAATAAACAATGTTTCGGTCAAGTACTGTCAGGTCATCTTCAAGTGGATGATAGATCTTCTGAGTTTTATATTAGCATATTCATAGTTAATATTATGTTAATAGTATATTAGTATCAGCTGAGCTGTCAGTTGTCCAGATCTTTCTTGAGCCTCATAGATCTGAAAACTATCTGATAATTGTGCTTGCCTCACCCTTTGTTAGTTCCTTACTCCGCACTACCATTACGCCTTGCCAATACCTTATGACTAGTGGATGTTTTGATACTGTGGAAAAAGGAAAAAAGACTACTTGGTTTCAATGAAATGGAAAAAGTTGTGAATTTCAAATCTTTTCATTTGTACTACCTTACTTTCTTAAATAACCACCAGCATTCAGATTTGATTGTTATTGCAATATTTTGTTAAAGTTGTTAAGCTCAAATATTTAGCATTGCAATATGGAAATTTCTATAGATATTTGTCATATAGGAAAAAAAAAGTTATGAATTAGTACACAACATGCTAACAGTGTATCAACAAATGGGATGCCGAGTGTCTTTTAAAACAAGTCTTGCATTATTATACCCCACCAATTAATCCAAGTGTCATCTTACTTATTATAAAACGCAGATTGTGTGTGTGTGTGTGTGTGTGTGTGTGTGTGTGTGTGTGTGTGTGTGTGTGTGTGTGTTTATATATTGGATCGGATTTCCTACATTTTTCAACCGATTTCAACAAAAATTCACAGGACTACATAAAATTACCTTGCAGTGGTTCTGACAGTGCCAAAAATTGGAAAAACAATTGTTTTTGCACAAAATCAATTTGAAAACACGATTAAGAAGCATGAAAGGGGGACAACTCATCGAGTTATACTTATTATAAAACCCAGCTTGGTTGTTTGTGTGTTCATTTATATATGGGATCGGATTCCCTACATTTTTCAGCCAATTTCAACAAAACTTGACTTTTTTTTTGGTAGGTAGTGTTTCTTATTGTCTTGCACACTTTTTTTCTTTATTTTTACATTCAGAATGCTTTAAAAATTCCATTTACAAGACAATTGTTTATAATAAAATTCTATTCAATCGGTAGACTCATAACGATTGAAAACAATGTTTTTGTTTGACCAATTCGTTGGAGAAAAAACAAAAAAAAAAAAAAAAAACACTAATTAAGACATGCGTGTCCGTCAACCTTAAACAATAATCTTTGTCAATTTTATTTTTCAGTCTTTATGATGGTCGATACTTGATCTATCTCTTACTGTTACATCCCCGGGCAACGTCGGGCTCTACTGCTAGTAGTTAATGTGAGCATAGGGAGAAATTCCGCCAAAACATAAGATGGAAAAGATTAAAGCAGGGGTTCTCAACTAGGGAGGAAATTAGGGCCACAGATTGGTAGACTCAAAATTTTAACTTTGAAACTCCCCAAGGCTGCAAAACCTGCAATGTGCATCAGTCCGCGCAACTGAGAGGTCACGCTGGGTTTTCTTTCCACTAGCTCATGTTTTCTGCCACTACAAATGTCAATGTAGATGTACTAATAGGGAAAAGAATGAAATTTTTTTTTATAATATATGCATATTATTTGGAATGCACCTTTGAGTCAGAAAATCTTGGAAAGTGGGGTGGATGACATCATGACTTACGGCAAAAAAGGTGCATCAGGCAAAAATAGATGATAAGTATATCTTGAAATGCTTCTCGCATTCTTATTTCAATTTTTCTTCCAAATGAATGCAAGTGTCATAAACAACGAGCAAAGTGAGATATTCTGCCAGAACATATAAGAGACATAATTGAGGCATCAAGACTGGTTCAACCCCAAAGATGACGGGTGACAACTGCCAGTTCTTGTGAAAGAGCAAATGTCTCAAACATTTCTGAAGACATCAGAAATATAAAGCCACAATCACAAGTCCCATAACCCTATAGGGATATAAGAGAACCACATGTGCCACAGCGTGTTTTGGGCAGTCTAGCCCAATGGATACAACCTCCCACCTTCCTCCAGGTTGATTTGAATTCAGAGTTTTCATTCTCCTAGACTAGTTGCCAACCAAGGTTATAGACCCCAGTCTGTACATATCTTTTTTTTTGGAGGGGGGGGGGATACCATCCAAGAGTATTTGTAAGTGAATATAAAAAAAATTACACCACCTGCACACCCACAAAAATAAAGTATTTTATATTTATTTTATCACCTAACAGAATTTAAATTTGCCTTGAAATCAAATGTAATATTTACTAATATATTCATTGCTTTGAACATATATATATATATATATTTCTCGAAAAGAATGATGTGCTCGAACAATTAGTGTGCAGAATTTCTTGTTCATTTGTTAGGTTAGCAGACAAAAAAAAAAAAAAAAAAAAAAATTTGTTATTCAATGTCATTTATTGATAGAGAAAGCAATTAGAATATAGAAGAGAAAAAGAGAAAAGGCGCTGAAGTGATGTTTAAATGATATAAAAAAGGAAAGTTTCAAGCATAAATTCAAGGGCTGAAAAGCCCTCAGCCTTACAAACTTCCCAAAATCTGACAAAAGACTAGATATTTTTTTTTTATTTTCTTTTAATCACTTCTTGCTCAGAACTTTTCTCTACTGTCTTGAATAAACTACAAACACAGGAAAAAGAATGAAGAAATTAAAAAAAAAAAAAAAAGATCATCTAAGAGAAGTCATTTCTAGAAAATTTGTTTGTATTAAATTGCTTTTTTGCAATGTTTTTCAGCCGATCCATTCTCCAGTGTACAAACCAGAAGGATGCAGAGCAAGTTTCTCACCAAACTTCTACAAAAAGGCTGCAGAATGGATTAAAATAAGACAAAAGCTAACACCAGGCCAGACTTGATAGTGATAAGAAAAGCTAGGATTCAGTTTGTATTGATTCTTGTGAATTCTAATTGTCAAAACTGAATAGAAAATGATGAAAACTATGCATAAGACACAGCATTCGTAGCAGGCTCTAACAGTAAAAGCCCAAATAAAATTGTAATTGAGAACAGCTTGTTTTACTAGTCACATTTTTTTTTTTTTTTTTTTTTTAAAAAAGAAACAATAAACTGGAAATACCTATAAATCATTTTCTTGACAGGCACTAATGAAAAAAAAAAAAAAAAAAAATCAAAAACTAAAATGCCACCCCAGCACATACCTTAATCAAGGGAAAGTATTTGTGCACATTTATTGTGTCAGACCAAAAGCTTTCCAACCTGGTTCCCTTGAGTTTATATTAAAATTATTCTTTCCGAAATAATTTAAACATTACTTCAGTACCTGTCTCTTTTCTTCTATATTCTAATTATTATTTTATCAATAAATTAGGCAACAAACAACCCCCCCCCCACCCAAAGTCTGCCAATCTAACAAATGATGCTGAACAAGACTAAATTGCGCACACTAATTCAGAATTGTCTGAATGCACCTTCTTTCTTTTTTTAATTTTTAGATATGCATGCATATGATTTTTCTTTTTTAAATTTTGGCACAAAGAAAGCAAAGCTGCTATGAATAGCTTGAGAGATTAAGATAGTTGAATAATTTAGGCTTGCTAAAATTTTTGTTTATATTTCGCTGACTTTTACCAATTTGTTCAATATAAAAAAAATTCTACATTTAATTTTTATCATTTTTTTTTTTTTTAAAAGGTTTTCAGTGCATCTACATTCAACATACAGTCTGCTTTTGTTTTTTCAGATAAGCTCATACAACTATTTTATTCTTACAGTGTCTTAAAATAACAGATTGACATGGTGATCATCAGCTATGTATGATTTATACATAAATAATCTTGTAAATTTTTTAGGAGTAGTTTGCTAGCAACACTACCAGCCAGTGTTGTTTGTTTAAACTTAGATCTGTTTTTTTTTTTTTTCAATTCCTTTCTTGCTTTTTAACTTTGAAAGTTATTTGAACAGTGATATACTTTCTGCAGTTAAGTAACTTGTGTCAGCAGTGGCTTCATCTTCTGGTATTGAAGCAGTTTTCTCACCCTGTAGACAGGTACATTCCAAACTAAGAAACCGTCTTTATACAGATAAAGGAGCAAAACTGGTCTTTCTATTTAAATTCATGAATGCAAACCTTGATCATGTTGAACTTGTTAATGGTTAAAATTTTATTTTATAGTAAAAAGGAAAAAAAAATTATTCAGCTCATAAATAAATATTTGATTGTTTAAAACCTTTCTTACTTCATGAAATCACATGAAAAGAAAAATTGTTTTATTTCTAAATCTTTTACTTTAAATAAAGATTTTTATAAAATTGATTCTTTCAAAATTCATGTTTTAAATCAAAAAACATTAATACAGTAGAGGTTACATTTATGTTCAAAGTAAAGAGTATATTAGCAAATATTAGATTTGAGTTCAAGACAAATTTAAATTATGTGATAAAATTAAATATCAAATACTTTATTTCTGTGGATGTGCAGCTGATGTAATGGATAGCAGCTCAGAATGAGAAATTGGAGAGCAAAGTTCAAATTCTAGTCAAGTTTGTTATATCATAAGAAATTATATGAAACCTGAAAGCAAACACATGCACAGAAAAAAAAAAGTTTTATCTTGGAATGCAAAACAAAAACCTTAACAAATTAAGGAAAACACTACAAATAAACCAACCAATCTACTGAAATCTTTTGTAAGTAGACATATCACCATGTATTTAATTTGTATAGAGGATCAAATACTATTCCCCCTCCCCCACAAAAGCAACTTGCAAACAAGGTTGTTTTTAGGGGAATCTATCCAACTGTCCCTTACTAAAACTTATGAGACATTTACACACTAATGACTTTATAATTAAAAACTTCAAGCCAACAGATAATTAAAAAAAAACATTTTTTTTTAAATTTATTCACACACACACATATACACAAATAAATCACCGAACCTTTCAGCAAATATATTTCAAATAGCAGATAATACAAAAAACACAACAAAAATTTATTAAAAAATAAAATACCTTTGAAAGATTTCTTTGCTTTAGCATAAATGACAAATGATCATGTGATCTAATACATCACTGAAATAATTGTCAAGAGTGCAGCTCAAATCTGTAGTATAATTAAACCAAACTGTCAATTTCTAGAGATCCGTCCCCGAGGCAGTACCTCCTCATTGCACTTAAAAGGACCATGGTCAGCAGACAAACTATTTTTACAACTTCCCTCACACATTATACATTCCAATTTGTCTTCACAGAGAAGCAAATACATTTTTTCTCTCTCAAAGTACAATTTGGATTAAAAAAAAAAAAAAAAAAAAAAAAAAAAAACTACCAACAGATTTCTAAATGTCTACAAATTGAGAGTCACAGTGTATTGCCCGTTATTATGTACTTAAAGGAATTACTTTTTTTTGACATTGCAAATCAATTTTAAATGTCAATGTTAAGCATTTTTAACCTAGATCAGCTTTTGTCTTATCTGTCAGCTGTTAACTACATGGGCAAACATTCAGCTCAATTTAAGACAATACAATATTATTAAACATCTCTCTCATCTCTGCAGGTTTAACACTGATAAGACTTGCAGATTCTAATCAAAACAACTAATATATAATATAATATATATATATATATATATAATATATATATATAATATAATATATATATATAATATACACACACACACAAAAAGAGTAAAAGTTTATTTGAAGAATATTGATTCTTTATAACTTGCCAGAGTCGGGTTGGTGAAGCAACTGATCCAACCAGGGCAAAAAAAGTTATTGCAAAATATGCAATGGCCATGTTCAATATTAACTACTTACTACCTAACCAGAATGCAGTCAGGTAATAAGTTTTGTTTTTAGTGTTACAGGCAATCGTTGCTGACAAACATTTATTAATGATTCATGACAGCACTAGTAAAACATTTGTGAGAAATAACACTTCAAATTTTAAGTGCTAAAAATGATTAAACACTTGTTAGCTGTAAAATCCGGCTAAACCTGTATTTCTTTTTTTGAGAAATAGGTTAGAGAAATATAAAAATAAATGTCTAAGTAGTTGCATATTTTCATCTTCCCACATTCAAAGATAAGGAGACCTTTTTTTAAACGGTAGTAAAAAAAAAAAAAATTGTCCTATTTTATCGTAATTGCTGAAAAAGGCGTCAGGGTGTGTCAGCTTGATGCAAACTTTTCTTATGGAGAGGTATTGCTCGATCCCCAGGAACTTTATCTTATGTGCAATGTTCCTTCAGAATATGCGCGATCAAGGCTCTCCACAACTTCCTATCTCTTTTTAGCTTTCTTCTAGCTCTACTAAGCAATTTGATCTCTGACTACAAATGACCAGATATTGGGCAAACAAAAATGTCAAGATTTAATTTAATCATCTTTCGTTCAAACTCAACGAGGAGAGGAGACATTTAGTTTTTTTTTTTTAAATTTTCATTGCAATATCTTCAATGTAGTTTTTTTTTATAAGATTTTTCCTTCTATTTTCAGAAAATTTTCAAAAAGTATGAAAAAAAAAAAAAAAAAACTTTGAATAACGAGGAAATTTTAAGTTTAAAAAAAAAAAAACAAACATAATACGTAATCAGAGATAAAAAATTTGTTTGTAATTCTTTTCAATAAAAGTAAAAGTAAAACGAATAATTTCAAATTTTGTTTCCAGATATTATTCCTTATTTCAGAAAGTTTTTACAAACAAAACAAAAAACTAGAGAATGCAGACGATTTAAATTTTAGTTAGCAATGATCAAACAAACGTATGTTTTTAAAATGATTAATAATAATATTAATAATTAATGTCTGTAGAAACTAAAATATTCTGGTAAATATTTTTCCTTTTTTTTATTTATTTAAGTAGCAGAATAAGAGTAAAAAAGTTAGAAACCGCAAACGTTTATATTTTCCCTCCAAAATGTTTGAAATTTGTTTTTAAATTTTAAGAGAATTAGAAACACACAAACGGACGAAATATAAAAAATGTCGTCTTCATTTAGAATTAACACTAAAAAGTTTCTAAACAGTGTAAAATTCATAATATCAAGAACCATTTTTAAGGCTTTAAAAGAAATTAAATTTAAAAATAAAAAAGGGTACTTTAAAAAAAAAAAAAAAAAAAAAAAAAAAAAAAAAAAAAAAACATTATTCCGGTTAATGCTGGGACCACATTTATTTATTTTTTTACCCATTTTTTTTTTTTAATCTAATTTGTTTTCTTAGTACAGTTTTCTAAAGTTTTCAATTTTTTTTTTTTTATTATTTCCCAAACAAATAAATAAATAAATAATTTAAATAAAATTCTCGAAAACTAAAGGCTAAAAAAAAAAAAAAAAAAAAAAAAACTAGTAAATTTATTTCGACTCTTGGTACATATCTAAAAATCAACAAAAGAGTATAAAAAGTGAAAACTAAAAGTAAAACACTTATTGCTTTTTATGACAAAAGAAAATGTAGGCAACAAAATAAATTGAAAATTTAAAAAAAAAAAAAAAAAATGATCTTTTGGAGATTGAAGTAGCGACTGATATTTTGAAAAAAAAAAAAAAAAAAAAAAAAAAGATAACTTTCAACAACAAATAACCTTAAGAAAAATGTCTTTTTAAAATAACCAAGTGACTTAAATTTTTAATTCAAAGTAGTTTGATAAGTAACTTATTTAAGTTTTTCTTCTACAAATAAAATACCTTTTCTACTTTAAAATGGTGAATTTTTTAAAAAGCGCAGTTTTCTTTCGTTGCGAAATAAACATCTTTTACGAACTAAAAATCACAAGAAATACGTTTTATTTGTATTTCTTGCCAACAGGGTTACAATATCAATCTTTATAAGATAAAAGAAATAAATGAACAAGTCAGAAATCAGAATTACAAAATAATCGCGATTTGAAGTTTTTTTGTTTTTTTTATAAAACATTTTAAAATAATATTTTAATTTAATTCATTCTTTCTTTCCTCATTGAACTGACACAAAAAGGAGGGGGGTGAATGTCACCCGAGTAGTACAGAAAAAGAAAAGTTATTTTGGAGAGATTAAAAGAGAAATTAAAGTTATATCACCCGACCAAAAGTTAGGAATTATTGATTGAAGATTATCTGAGAAAAGAATAATATTGTACTTTAGAGGTGGGTACTCAATGTCTACCTGGTACCATCATTTTCAGAAAAACAAAAAGGTTATCTTTCCTAGTGAGCCAATATTTGAGGTGGGAGCATCACGAAATTTAATGCCCCTGAAAGTGAATAATATGTGGTTTTCTTTGTGAATCGTGAAAAATATTTCTTTCTTTTATAAACGTTTGTCTTATAACCGGAATTTCTTGTTTTTAGTTTGTCAAAATTTTCTTAGTCACTTTTACTTTTTGTTACAGAAAAATACCGACACATCTTAGACAAGAATTCAATTATCCAAATAAAAATTAATTAAATGACACACAATTCTTAGAGAAACTTCAGAAACTTTCACAAAATGAAAAAAAAAAATAGTTTGCTTTAAAAATTAAAGAAAAATTTAATTATTAAAAAGATTCTTTTTAAAATTTATATTATTATTATTAATTTATATAAATTTTACAAACAACTGTCATAACAATTTGGGAAACAAATTAGATTTAAATAAATTCTAACTGGACACATTGTCTATATTTAATTTTTTCTATTCAAAAAGTTTCAGGAAAATGTTCAATTTTTTTTAGCTTCTGTTAGTTTGTTTATTTATAAAGACGAAATGGAAGAAAAAAAATCGCGAACAATTAAAGACACTCAGATGTAAAAAGATTAAAAGATATTTCTTCCTTAACATAAAAAAAAGAAAATAAAGCTAAGAAAAGATTTATTTTCTGAAAGCAAACTTTTTAGTTTTTTAAACATATTTATTTTATATCAATCCTACTTTATTAAATAAAAAAAATAAAATACAAAAAGGCGAATTTTTAAAAATTCAAATTTCTCTTGTTAAAAACTAAGAAAAAGTCTTTAAAAAGCGTGCTTACATTTTTACAGATTTTACTAGAAAAAGCTAAAAAGTATTTTTTGTTTGCTTTTTAATTTGTTAAAAAATTGTCGAACTGTCTCTAGTAGGTATTTATTATTACTAATTATTTTTATTTAAGTTCTCCAACTGCTGCAACGTGACTTAATCAACAATTAAAACAAAAACAGTTAACAGGAATATTAGTAGTCTCTAAAACAAAAAGGATGCGAGAATTATAAAATAACAGTTGCAAGTCTAAATCCCGCCAAAAAGCAACCACCAAAACTTTTTGCATGCCCCAGAAAATGATCCTCCTTTTCTTTTGTTCATCTAAAAAAGATAAACAAACGTGAATTTATATTGATAAAATGCCTACTTTTAGTCTAAGTATTAAAAAACGGATAAATTAATAGAGGTGAAAGAGTGTGTAAGTAGAATAAAACCTCTAACGGTTCAAACAAGCACTTGTAGTAAAATGACTTCGTCCACAGAAGAAGCAATTTAACCAGGAGAGGGCAGAAGATACGTCAAACTTTCCAAGTAGTAAACTCAAAATAACTTTATATCACATATCCTAAATGTCATATCGGATTACCGTCTAGATACACATCATAACAGATTTAGGTTGTTTTTTTTTATTAATACTAGTGATTAGAAAAGTCATTTTATTTTGTTTGTTTTTTTTTTTTTACCTAATTCAATTCCTTAAAAACTTTTCCCAAGTAAAACTACCACTGATTTTGTTTGCAAGGGTTTATAAACTTTATATCAAAACACTAGACTTCTTTTTTTTTTTTTTTAATTAAAACTTATGAAACTTTTTAAAATATTTTCTAAAATTAACAAATAAAAAGAAAAGATAAAGATTCGTTAATAAAATTCAAGTCACTAAAAAATGAATTATTTAAAAAAAAATATTGCTTATGGAATAAAAAAAAAAAAAAAAAAGGCTGAGAGTTAAAGGAACTTAAAGCTAAAAGTTTTACAAAACAATCTAAAAAATAACTTTGTAAAATTCAAATATATAAGTGGGCCTTTTCCATTATAAAACTTACCTGCTCTCTCATTAGACAGGCAGCAACTATGTCTGTCCGCACCCCCACAGGCACTTTTTTTTTTTCGGGCTAGAGTTGGACGGAGGGGTTAAGAACTTTTTTAGTTTTGTGTTAACGTGACCTGAACACAAATTCGCAAGTATGTAAAAAGTAACCAGAATATAATCAAGAACAAACTATTTTCACGGGAGTAACAAGTGAAAATATCTTTCTTTATGTCTAAACTTAAAATGCAGTTAGACAGGCGGCGTTTTTTTTCACAAAGCCTAAATGAATGCAGCGCAACTTAGCGTTGAAAGGGGCAGTCAATTGACCTCGATACATTCGTGAACCGGAAGTACATACCCATCTACATTTCATAATGAGGCTACTGTTACTATGGTTACTACGTATATATTCAGAGTAGGTAACTTTAAAAAAAAGCACCTGTTCAAGTGTTAAATTGAAAAGTAAGTGAAGTTACTATTGATCCAGAAAAATTATATACATATGTTTTTTTTATATGATTCTTATGTTTATATGATATGTACATATATATATATATATATATATATATAACGAAATGTAATTGATTTGACTGAACAGCGAACTGTCTACCTACAATACATCCAAGTAAGATTTTATTGTACCTTTTAGTTTTATAGATTAAAAAATTACACTTCAATTTCAAAAAATGATTTCAGTTAATTTGTCTTTTTGGAGTTTACTTATTATTATCTCTGTTGGGTCAATGGATTTTTAGAATAAAAGACATTTTCATCAGACTTTTTTCCCTTGCGAAAAGAAAAAAAATGCTTTTCTTCTTATTCAATCAACTTCAAGTTCATAATATTTGTAACAACTTTTAAAAACTATTTCCTATTACTTACATCAAATACATTCCTATCTCTATGCAAATAATTTTATCATATCAAATATATCTTTTTCAAAAAAAATTAATTTATTTCTTCATACAAGTATTTATATTCTAATTTATTAATATCTACACCAGTTTATATCTATCTAAATTTCTTCATATCTATCTAAATTTCTTCATATCTATCTAAATTTCTTCATATCTATCTAAATTTCTTCATATCTATCTATATATCTAAATTTCTTCATATCTATCTATATATCTAAATCTCTTCATATCTATCTATATATCTATTTAACTATTTATCTAAATCTCTTCATATTTATCTATATAATCTCTTCATATCTATCTATCTAAATCTCTATGTATTTATCTATATATCTATCTATCCATATCTCTCTCTCTATCTAAATCTCTTCTTATTTATCTATTTATCCATATTTATCTAAATTTCTTCTCTATCTCTCTATCTAAATCTCTTCATTTGTCTATATATCTGTCCATATCTGTTTATCTATCTATCTATCTATCTATCTATCTATCTGTCTGTTATTTCAAAGTCAATGGTTTTAGCAGTGTCATTTTCTATAGATAGCATTGCCAAATTGTTTAGTCTCTATCATGAAATTGTTGACCATAAGTATGTTTTAATCAGTTTTAGTTTTGAAAAAGTTCTTTCACCTGATGCAACTGTTACAGGCATTGTTGTAAATCCTTAAAGCAATAAAAACATTAGGAAATGCTGTGAATCAATTGTTTATTACCAGGTATTTAAACAGAGTATGATGCTTAATGATACTGCAGGGAAGAAAAGTTTTCAGAGCTTCAAATTCTTCAGCCAACAGATAGCCATCAACATCTTTAGTTTTTTCAATAACTACCTCTTCATCAGTTCTCTTTTTTATTGCAGTGTCTGTTAAAGCTGCTTAAAGGTTTATTGTGTGTTTCCTTATTTCTGCTTTCTCTATACTCTGAAAGTTATTTAGAAATCCAAATAATTTTACATGGCTTTTAAGTTGTTAAAATCTACACTCCATGGACTGAATAGCTTGGTCCAGCACTAAGTTGAAGTCCAGCACTAAATTGAAACACTGAACTCTGTACGATTCTTTTGGATCATCTAAAGGTTTATCTTTTGTTTCATATGAAAACATTCACTTCCTTCTAGATAGTATTTTTCTTGAAATTTTATAAACTCCAATAGTAATTTAACAGATTCAGTCATTTCATTTGCACCTACTAAAACCTCATTAAAACCTTCTTCTCTATAAATTCTTAGCCATGATAATAGTTTTTTAAATGACTCCATGCCTTCATCAATGGCCTGTTTCACCTTCTACTTCCTTGCTTACATAGTTAACTTTAAAAAATACTTCATACCAAAATATCAAATATAAAAATTTGTAGTCTTTTAGCTGATTTGCTAAAAATTCAGCTTCTGCTTTTACCTTGGGCTCATCTGTTATCTCTGATATTTCTACAAATGCATCATCTACTTCTCCAACCTGATAAGAAATAGCTTTAACTCTATTAATCTGACACTCTCACTTTGGTTTGCTCAAGGGTTTAACTGATAACACAAATACATATTTTTTTAAAAACTGCCCACCTTTTTGTTGATGCTGATTGTTTGCAAAATCCTAAAAAATGTTATAGCATCTGGACAACACTTGGCTACATCTCCGAGTAAAAGGATATAATTGTGATATGCGCAGGGTACAAAAATATGCTCTTGAATTATCTTTCAACAGCTATGCTTGTACTCCATATGTGTGACTTTTCATGTTGTTACTGTTGTCATAGCCTTGGCCTTGAATGTCTTGCACTTTTTAATTCCTTCAATGTGTTTAATTTTATATAAATCTTCTCATGTGCTACTTTCAACTTGTATAAACTTTATGAAATGTTCATAAACACCTGAAGGAACCAAGTTACCATCAGACACATATATGATTGTTAGAGACATTTGGTCTTGGTGACTCATATCAGGTGTGCAGTCTAAAATAATGGGGTAGTACTTAGCTACTTTTACACATTTTAGTATCTCATTCAAAACAGCTGTAGCCATAATGTTTATTAGTTCATTCTGAGTATTTTTTCCTAAATATTGATTATGAATTTTGTGGGTTTTAATATTTTGCAAATGTGTATCAAGAACTGGGTCTAACTTTCCAAGCAGCTCTACAAGACCTAAAAATTTTTGCATTGGGCACATACTCATTACCAATGTTTTCTTCTGTTTTTCTAAATTCTAAATTTCTCTCAGCAAGAAACTGCATTATTGCTACTAAGATTTTGAATATTTGCTACCAGTGCTTTGCATGTTCATTGACAATTTTTTCACACTCTGTCAATTGTCTGTCCATTGCAAAGTCTTTGGTGTAACTCCAAGAAAATCCATGTGGCTTCCAAATGGTTCTTTGAATTTTCATGCTCGCATAACCCTGTATGAAGATTTCACCATTTGTTGAATCCACTTGTTGATAATGCACTGGTTGTGTTCTTACTAAAAACTTTGCAATAAAAGCAATAAATTCTATCAGCAGACTGAGAGTATATAATCCAAGGTCTTTCAACATTCTCCACATGTGGAAATTTTCTCTTACAGTGAAACTTTGACAAATATAATCCCTTTTCATTTCTTGGAAAGCTGTTCACTGAAATATTAGGAGGAACTTTCATTGGAACTTTCATTGTTAAAAAATCTGCTGGCCAACAGGTTGGGTCATCATACATGTTAATTACAAATGTACTCATGTATGATCTATAATTGCATGATGTTTGGGCTTGTTTTTTTTTCCCGTCATAAATAAGCTTTCTGCTTTGGCCCTGTTTTCTGATGCATTTCATTCACAAATGTGTCATCATTTTCTAATTTGTTATTAATGTCATCATTGGACTCAAGGCGCCATATCGTCATTTTCTGAATAGTTTTGGTTTTCTTCATCCTCAATACACAGGCACTTCAAAGATGGAGTGACAAGGAATTTTTTGATAGCACCTCTGTTTTTCATTTTCATTACCTTAGCCTTGGCCAGTGCTCGTTTCTGGTTGCCACTTAAATATTTATACCCTTTGATTTGATCTCTGCTTGTCCTTGCCATGATGTAAGGCCTTTTTATATCATCTTTTTTAGGAAAGACAAACAATGACAATAATCTGAAATAAAAAAAATTGTATTAACAAGATGGAAGGAAGAAGAAGGGGAAAGAAGGAAAGAAGAGAGCAAGTTTGAAGGATGAAAGAAGGAAAGAAGGAGAAGGAAAGAAGACAGCAAGTTTGAAGGATGAAAGAAGGAAAGAAAAAGGGGAAAGAAGGAAAGAAGAAGGGGAAAGAAAGAAAGAAGAGAGCAAGTTTGAAGGATGAAAGAAGGAAAGAAGGGGAAAGAAGGAAAAAGAAGGGAGCAAGTTTAAAGGATGAAAGAACGAAGAAGGAAAGAAGAAGGGGAAAGAATGAAGCAAGTTTGAAGGATGAAAGAAGAAAGGGAAAGGAGAAAGAAGGAAAGAAGTTTGAAGGATGAAAGAAGGAAAGAAGAAGGGGAAAGAAGGAAAGAAGAGAGCAAGTTTGAAGGATGAAAGAAGGAAAGAAGAAGGGGAAAGAAGAGAGCAAGTTTGAAGGATGAAAGAAGGAAAGAAGAAGGGGAAAGAAGGAAAAAGAATGGAGCAAGTTTAAAGGATGAAAGAACGAAGAAGGAAAGAAGAGGGGGAAAGAATGTAGAAAGTTTGAAGGATGAAAGAAGAAAAGGAAAGAAGGAAAGAAGAAGGAGAAAGAAGGAAAAAGAAGAGAGCAAATTTGAAGAAGGAAAGAAGGGGAAAGAAGGAAAAAGAAGGGAGCAAGTTTAAAGGATGAAAGAATGAAGAAGGATAGAAGAAGGGGAAAGATAAAGCAAGTTTGAAGGATGAAAGAAGAAAGGGAAAGAAGGAAAGAAGAAGGAGAAAGAAGGAAAGAAGTTTGAAGGATGAAAGAAGGAAAGAAGAAGGGGAAAGAAAGAAAGGACTTCAATATTAAAAAATGTTATAAGAATTATTGTCCCAAAATTTCAAAGATTTGGGAAATCACCTTGTATAGCTTTTGCACACATTTACTGTAATAAATTGTAAAGTATTATTCCAAAATACTTTAAAATTGCTGTCATTATATAAAATCTTATAAGGAAACCAATGTTGAAATTTCATTAGAAATGTTTGGTCTTTATTGGTATGAAGTTCATAAGTGCACAGAATGTCATAGTAAATATCATACCACAATGTTTTACTACTCAAGTATGGAAATAGAGGATTAAATATTTTATCTAAGTAGTTAAAATTTGGAAAAAAACAAATAAAATAATATATGCGAAGCACTAAGATATATAAATTTTATTTTTGTAGAAATTCAGATAAAATTAATTTCTTGGCATGACGAGAACAGCAAGATTTGTTTGGGCTTTCACCCGCAAAACAGTGTATACTTCACAACTGGGGACCATAAGGACATTATTTCTCAGGGTTGTTTATTATATCAGTGGTGAACCCTTTACCTAAGATCCAACAATGTCCCCCCACTCCCTCACACACCCACACACCAGTACCAAGTAGCTAACTATATGAAAGAAAATTTGGAAAAAATACAGCCGATTATATTGTTACAGCACAAAATATCCTTAAATATATAACGAAACATGATATATTCAAAGAGCAATGATACTCATGTGAAGAAAACAGAGTTTATACACAATATATGAGGAACCTAAAGTATGACACTTATAAAAAAAATGAGAGAAAATGTGTTTTTATTGTAGAGAAACCTAAACAAAGATAAATTCTATCTTTTGGTACCCGTTTGGTTGAAAGACATAACCTTTTGGTTGTTGATAGAAGTGACATGATGACAACTTCATGTTAAAATAGTCTGTATAATAAATTAATAATGTAAGGAATAAGAATTTCTCATTCTTCATTTCACATTTTCAGTCATGGTTTATTCCTCCTTGAATACAGAAAACGCTTCAAACAGTAATTCTGTCACAATTAAAGTCTTGATAAAATTGGTTAGATAGGCTTGAAACCAGCCCTGCTATCTATCTATCTATCTATCTATCTAAATGTCTTATTTATCTTTCTTGCCTTTTTCACTCACTCTCTCTCTCTCTCTCTCTCTCTCTCTATATATATATATATATATATATATATATATATATATATATATATATATATATATATATATATATATATATGTGTGTGTGTGTATCCATGTATTTGTCTACTGTACATTTGTTTAAAATTCTCATATTCATTTATTAGCATTTTAAAACAATTTACTTGCAACTATATATATACATTCTACTTGTGTGTGCACACACACACATATATATATATATATATATATATATATATATATATATACATATTAAGAAATGGACAAAGTCCGACAATTCATTTATTAAAGACATTTTTATGTTTAACGTTCTTATTATAGATACAAGTATTTAAGTAAATGCTGTGTTTATAATAAACAGTATTCTCGGACATTCAGTCCGGTAAATGTTATTTAATACTGTTTATTATAAGCAGAGCATTTACTTAAATACTTGTATCTATAATAAGAACGTTAAACATAAAAATGTCTTTAATAAATATATATATATATATATATATAAATGTTCATTTTCATAATTGCACTGAAATGCATGAAACAATCTGTTAATGAGTAAATAATCATATTTTTTATTGTTATGTGTATTAAAAGGCTTTTTCAAAAGTGTTTAAAATAGTCCTATTATATGCATAAGATAAGGAATATACAAATCATAAACACACACACACACACACATATATATATATATATATATATATATATATATATATATATATGCACAAGACAGTAAGATACTTACATTTATTTTCTTTTTCTATTTCGCTGAAAATAGAACCAATATAAAAAAGATCTTTATTTTGTTTTGTATCTAACAACATATAACGATCATATGTTATAAATCGGCAGCCAGTGTCTTTTAATGAGTGTGATCCTCACCGAGAGTTTCATTAATGTAACTATGTACAAAATTGAAACATACTTAGTAAAATCTGTTTTTTATCTTGTCAATCTGTGATACTCCTATGGAAATTGAACTCCTACCTAACAATTTGTGTTTTACACGCATCAATAACCTCAACTGATCAGGCATTGTGTTTTTGGATAATAAAGATTCTTGGCAAAATAGGCAGCTTATTGCTGATGTATAATGAGTTCAATCCTTACTGGGTGCTCCACAATTTGTGACCTTGTGCCAGATTAAGCTAAGATTAATAAAGATTTATAATCTTAAATCTTCATTCAGAATCTTTCCTGCAGAAATATCGTTTTAGCCAGACGTTTGTGACATTTTGCTAAGATCAATTAAGACAATCCTGAGACATGAAGGTTAAATTTTGTATGAGGAAATGAGTTTCATAATTTTGCAGGAGGAAATTGGTAGGTTTTGTAACAATCTTTATAAATTTGATTTAATCTTTAAAAAGTTTTTTACTTGGTAACAATTGTCAACATATGTTGATCATCTTTTCTGTCAACGTCCAACTCCCACCAAGGGCAGGCGATCCCCATCTTTATCTAACAACATAGCAACAATAATATCTGAGTATCTGTAATTCTTCTTAAGATATAACACAGTATTTGTGAAGCTTTATTATTATGAACAAACATTATGAACAAACATTATGAACATTATGAAAGCTTTATCCTTATGAATACACAGAATGTGTAATGCTTTCTATCACAATTCTTAGTGTATAGGATTTATAACTCTTAGTAAATAACTATAAACTCCCTAACATTTATATATACACTATATTTATATATACTAAAATACTCATAAAAATGAGAAACAGTAAGACATGGAAACAACAAAACAAGTCTTATTTATTATGTGGTTGTAATGTGGTATTGGAGACATGAGAGACAGGAATACTGAGTAAAATTATGGGTTTGGGATCAAATGTAGATCAAATACAGATCAGAAGCCGACAGAATGATAAGATAAAGAATAAGTAAAGTGTATACAGTTTTTCTCATATGTTTTTTTTTTATAGATGTGTGTAATAAGTGTCTAGGTAATTCAGTTGGAAAAATACAAGAATTTTCTGAAGCTTTCTTACCTCAAATTTTTGTTGATTGCTAAAAGATAAATGTTACTATTATGGCCTAAAAAATAAAAAAGAGATGAAATTTCCATTGATGCATGTTTTGATGACCTGTCCATGTGAACTGCTTGTCTGATAGTGAGAATGTTATGTGTGTGTGTAGGGGAGAAAAATGAGGTTGATTCTCATTGGTTTAGAAAAAGTGAATTAATGATAATTATAATTGTTATAATTATTTTATTATAATTATTTTTTTGACACTATAATTAATTTTTATTTATTTATTTTTATGAATGTGACACTGTGAGAGTATAATTAATTTTTTATTTATGCATTTTTCTATGGACACAACGTTAGGTTGTTTTACGTTCTATTAATTGAATATAAAAATTTCCAATGAGTTTTTGAACTTGAATCCTGTATCTTTGGAAGCTCATCTGATATAAACAATGCCTTACCAAATTAGCCACAGACAAATAGTAACAATAAAATGAAAGATTTACTAATAAAAAATGATTTAAATTGTTTCATGTAAGAAATTCAGACAACTTATGACTATTATGTCTACTAATACAAGGTAGTAAACAAATGATATTGTGTGGAAAAAAATCAGATGAGAAAGTGTATCTGTCTATATTTCTGGGATGAGGATGTACACGATTTACATTATTCGGCTATTGTATCTTGTAATAAATATGACGACAAAGATGAGGACAATAGTCCAAATATTGTAAACGAGAAAGTGTATTTAATTTTGCTTAGTGATTTATACCCAAATCTGTAGTCAGTTCATTCATCACATGGAGTCCATCTTTTCGGCCAAGCTCCAACTCCAACCAAGGGCAGGTAATCCCTCCTTTTATCTAAGATGGAAGTAACCAGAATATCATTTTAGTGTGTTGGCTACTTCTATAATTATTAAGATGTCTTCAAGAATATTTGACATGAAATAATGGTGGTGAAAAAGGTACATGCACAAAATAACAGAGACTGATTAATTTGCAATACAAGATAATATTTATTTAAAAAAAACAACAAACAGAAAGTTTAAGAGTTTCTTTTCCTAGAAGTAAATTGAATGCACAATGAAAATTATTAATTAATGTATTTGAGTGTGACTTTCCAGTGTAGGTGTGTTTCTGTGTGAAGCATACACAGCCCGTTTTGCTTCAGTGTGAAAAGTCAATGGCACGCACTTCAAAAGGAGGGAAAACAAGAAGAGAGAGTTTACTTAAGGGTTTGCTCATTTTTATACCCTCAGGGCTGCTGCTGATACTATGTTTATTAAGGGTTGCTGCTAATACTATGTTTATTAAGGGCTGCTGCTAATACTATTTCTGTTATGGCACTACATAATCATGGTCAAATCAGTAAGACATTAATAATATCAAATATATCATAATCCTGAGGATATGAAACATCAGTTCAAATCTTCTTACAAGCTATTTATTTATTTGTAAACCACATTGATTAATTAACAATAATAAACTTGTGCAGAAAATACAATTCATTCTCTAGTATATGTGGTGTGGTAGAAATACCTCCCAAATAATGGTAATCTAGATCAGGGGTCATCAAACTTTTTCTACCAGAAACCCAATTTTATTTCTTTTTCTTTCCTACTGCCTCCTATTTAAAATATATTTGAACCTTAAAAATCACACTGGTGTTAACAATTAAAATGTTAACTAAAATGTATGAAAAGCTAAGACATTTGGATCAAGTTCAAAATTTCCCCCCCACCCAAAAAAAAAAAAATAAGTCATTAAGTTCAGAATTTTCTTCACAAGATATATTTTAAAATATATATATTAAATAACCCCAATGAATCAAGCAAATAATATATTAAGTACACCAAGCCTAAATACAACCAATTCTATTGAACAGAAGTGCATAACTGCAACTAATATCCAATTAATAAGGTATTGTATATAAAGAAAATGGTTAAAGCCGGTAGTGAATTGTCCCAAATGCAAAGAAGCTCTAAAATTAGTACCCTTATAAAAGGCTCAAAGATGGGGATGCTTGGAGATGTATGAGAAGGACATGTACTTCATACAAAAAATATAGCAATATCAGAATGAGGTCTATTTTTGATGGGTTTGAAACTTCTTTAAAAGATATTGTTAGAGTAGTAAAGTATACTACCAAGCAGTCAATATAAAGCTTAAAAAATGCCTTGGATGCAAAAAATCCATACAATAGTTAATATATTAAATCATCTCGTGAAGAAAATACCAAAGACAGATTAAAACAGATAAATTGGATAGGCTCAATATTGTTGTGCAGGTTGTTCACACACTCACCCACATTCGACCCCTTGACTATCATTGACCCCCTGGAAATCCTCACTAATCCCTAGGGGGTTGCTTGAATCCTATTTGATAACCCCTGAACTAGATGAAAACACCATTGATACTAATGTCTTTCCATTGTGTGGGAGGTATTTTTACTACACACTGTATAATGGTAACATTTGAGTATTTGAATACATACATTCAAACCAAAAATAGCCAGCATTTTTCAGCCAGTAGACAATTGAATTTGTCGGGGTGAAGTTAGCAGTAACAGTACAACCCTATAAGAATCAAATCCTATATATATATTTTTCAACCAATAAAATCTCATCAGAAAGTTTTGTTGGATAAACAATCATTACCAGGGCAAATACGACCAAAAGATTTGTGGACATAGTTGTAGACACAACATGCACACGATAGAAAGGATTAACGATCAGTCGATGACTAAACCTTTATCTACAAACTCACAAGCACATTAGTTTGACCGTCATAAAGTAAGACTTTTCATGCATCTCACACAGTACTACAAACACTTAATTACTTCATAAAACAAACTTCACCACAAGTAAAATTGAACATTTTAGTGTTATTATATATTTCGGAAAAGAATATATAAATGTTATTTCAACTGATGTTCTGCTTTTACTTTTCTTTCAGCAAATAACCTTTTTTATGTTTTGTTTAAAAGATGTATTGTTGTTGTTATTATTAAATGTTTGGAGTCCCAACACTTGGATAGCAACAAAAACCTGAGCAATCCAGACCCCAACAGTAATGACCAACTACGTTTAAAAAACATTTCTCTAACAACCCTACAAACAGACAAGATTGTCGTTTTGTTTAACCTTTATCAGTCTGTATGTGAGATTTCATTTGCTGTGCAAAAAGTTTATCCAACCACTGAATTTGAATTTGTTTCAATTTCATAGTTGTGTTGTCATACCCTGCTATGGCAACAGAAAACACCTTTGAGTGAAAATGCAATGGAAAAGGAAGTAATATTAATAATGCAGAGTGCTAAAGGTTAAATGAACTTCCTGTAATCTTGCCAAAAACATCCTGGGTGTTATAATAAAAAAAGCAACAATAATAGGAAATCTTTTGCCCCTATTCTAAGGGGCAGAAAATGATAAACTTGAAATCTAGCAAGCTAACAGTCCAATACATATTATTAGACTGCCAGCTAGCTAGATTTCAAGTTTATCATTTTGTGCCCCTTAGAATAGAAGCAAAAGATTTCCTATTATTGTTGCTTTTTTATTGCCAGCAAATAATAATATTAATAATATGTTTATTTGAAAGATGTTCGAAATAATATGATCATTTAAAAAAAATAATAAAATATTCATTTTATAAGAGAATATAAAGTTGTGGTTGCATAAAGGAATTATACTAAACCATTATCTGTTTATTGAAAATAAGTATAATAGTTAATATAAGTGCAAATGACTTGTGGATCTAGTGGTGGGGGAGGCAAATGTTTGTCAAACCCTACCTAAGGCTGAAACCTATGATGGCAATAAAAAGCAGCAATAAAGATAAA
>OZ010592.1:89708928-89713928 GCA_963932145.1 Acanthosepion lycidas | reverse complement strand
TGTCAATTTGCATAACCTTTAAGGAATTTTGAACTGAACCCTTTATTTAATCTAGGTGGTTAGATTGTTCTCATTCCACCAACCATGTCTCAGGATATCTTGTTTGGGTCTTTTTTAATAATGCTTAGTTATTGCTTGCTTACTTTCCACTGATCTTTTTGCCTGTTTCTACTTCATTTGTTTTCCAATCTGGAAATAAAAGTGTTGCAGGGCCGATAAAGAATGTCGTCCCCACAAGTTTCTAACGAAGAAAGGTATGAGGAACAAAGGCAGAGGTTTAGATTAACAAAAATCGGATTTATTTGTCGAACTGGACAAATGTAGGGACAGGGATTGTTTGTCGTAGTTCGATCGTGAAGTCAGGGAGTGCCAGTTGAAGGATCGTTGTTAGGGTTCAAGGCAGCAGCTCGGAGGCAGGCTGATGGAACAGCAGTATTCGAGGTCCCGCCGATCCCTGGATGTCTGCCCTTTTGTAAAGAGTGTGTCGGCGTTTAAGAAGAGAGAGGATCGGCGCAGACGGTGCTGGTGTAGCCTGTTCATCCTTAGAATGACAGTCGTGTAAGAATACAGCTTGGTAGTTCAAAAAAAAGGACTTTCACATATCATGTGGCCAGGCTAGCCCTGAAAAGGACTATCGCATATAATGTTCGGCTGCTGCTGCTGAGGTTGGGTTGGGTTGGCCCGCTGCTGCTGCTGCTGAAGTTGGGTCAAGGTTTGTCCTGAAAAGGACTATCGCATATAATGTTCAGCTGCTGCTGCTGCTGAGGTTGGGTCGGCCTGCTGCTGAAGTAAGGTCAGCCCACTGCTGCTGCTGAAGTTGGGTCGGCCCGCTGCTGAGGTTGGCTGCTTCGTGCAGTTATTGCCGAGGGTCGGCCAGGTGAAGGTGAGAGGGGGAGCACGTTGCTCTACCCTGGGGCCAAATCAGCCGCGAGCCAAGTTATTTGGAGGAAGAAATCGGCTGTGTTTATGTCCGCTGTGGTCAGCATCGTAGCCGGTTAGCAATGCCTTTTTGTTGATGATTAAAAATTACCATCAGCATTTTGACTGTACACATGGGTTTCATTTGGACACCATGTGTATATAAAGTAGTTTTTGGTCATTAGGAGGACTTGTGTTTGTTTATGTTTTGTATGTTTTGCTTTTTGTGTATCGTTCTGTTTTCCAGTGATGCTTTTTAGATGTTTGAGTAGCTGACAATAGCTTCCGGCCAAGTGCGATAAAAGAAAATCAAATAGCAAATTTTCACATTTTCCTCCAATTTAAAGTAAAAACGTTTTAAATTCATAATCCACACATGAATCATATAGTTGATATGTCAAAATGTCACTTTACAGAATATGTATATGTCATAAATTTCAGTTGTGTGAAACGAAATGAATGGTTCAAATTCTGCCAATTGAAAAGACATTTATATTTTGTTTAACAAACCACAAGAAGTTCTCAATAAAACCTGCTTTCAATCGATCAGCTTCTCTGCCTTGAACCTGTCATTATATTTTTATATTCTCAGCTGGTAAGAGTTTATAGTGATAACAACAAATAAATGACTAAATAACCCCCAACCATTGTTACTAGATTTTGTAATAGTCTGGAACTAAAATAATTAATAAATAATAATAAAAGAAAAATTAAAAGTTTAACAATAAAAATACTTTGTGGATAAGAATGGTAATTAACAATAAAGAAAGAAAAAATTATATAAAAAATAATTAAATCAGTATAGAATACTCTTGTATTCTATCAGAAGTGTTTTACTGCCAAATAAAACAAAAATCAAAACTATTTTGCTCTTCATTTTTTTAACGCCAAAGGAGGCAGATATCCTGGACAGTTCTCTGATAAAACCTGTTGCCACCAACAGATAAGCAAAACTTCTTTATTTCTCCATACATATCTGTTCTTTAAAATATATAATCACTTCTCTGAAATGCATACTAAAACATTTTATCATTTTTGTCTATGGTTATATCTCATATATGATGTCAGTGTTGATAAATCATGTGGGTCATATGACGGCCACTTAATGATGTCAAACCATACAGCAATGAAAGCGGCAGTTAAATTCAGTTTGTTTACAGCAGTGAAAGATAAAGGTTGCTTTCTTTAGCTTGGACCCCCCCCCACCACCACATGACCCAGCAAAGGATAAATCTGCCTCTCCAGCAACTTACGAGTCTATGGTGCTGTTTTTCTTTGAGAATATATCTTTCCCAGATATAAAATGAAACTCCAGCTCACAGTACTTAATTTGAGAAAACCCAAGACTCTGTGTTTTTTGTTCATGGAATATATCCCCAGCTGATACTGAAAAGATTTATCCTCAAGGCCAATAAGAGTAGGGTTGAATTTGCTGCTAGCTTCATAACTTGAATTAATTTTCCTATGTGGTAGTGAATGCTGAACAATTTCTCCACAGCTGTAGAGGATGAAGAGATGTGCTTCTTCAGAAGGATGCTGAAAATACCATGACCAGAGTATATGAGAAATGAGGAAGTTTTAAGGAAAATGGTAGCAAAAATTGAAATTTCTGGGACATAAGGTAAGAGAACTTAGAGAATTTGACACTCACAGGACATACTGCAGGTCAGTAACCTGACTAATGGGCATGTGAAAATGGATAGCAGAGCAGGAATTGAAAGGAATAGTAAAAGAGGAAACATTGCTTGAAGTTGCAAGGGACAGGAAGCTGTAGAGAGTCATGGTCGCCCATGTCTTGAGGGAATAGAGTACATAAAAGAAATTCAGCATGTAGAGTGAGTTCTTTGTTAAAACATTCCAGTTTGAAGTTTAACTTCATATCACAATCTTTCTCACTGAGCACCTCATACTTTCGGCCTTGCACCACATCTAATCACCATATCACAATGTTTCCTTCTTTCTTTATTTTCTGTTGTTTCTAATCCTGAGAACATTTATGTTGAAAATCCCCGCATTTCAGATAAAGTATGAGAATGTGTTTTTGTTACACAGCAAAAAAAAGATTTTTACCCAAACCAAACTTCTATAAGTTCTTAGATTTAATCCAATGACCTAATTTTTAAGAGAAGTTGTCAAAACTGATACCACTATTAAGAGACACTTTTCTCAAACTTCCTGGTGACTGACTGTGTTGCCATTAGTCAAACAGTAACATTATAATTTTTTATAATAAACCAGTCAGAGACTATCCAATGCATGCCTTACAAACAATAGGTTGTAGGCAGGTGTGTTTGCACACTTGAAAGGACAATTATAACTTTTTGTTTGAATACCTCAATGAAAGTCAACACTTGTCTGTGTGACCTGTGATAAATTTTTAAATTTTGTTTATGAAGTTTCTGAAGAATTGAATTAAATTATTTGCAGATCTATGAACTTAATTTTTAACTCCATATACTTTGATATAAATATGTTATTTCACCTTGTAAATGTGCACACACACACATGTAGAATCAAAATATGATACTCACCCTCGCAAGAAAGTTCCAAACTAGCACCCAGTTGGCAGAACAGATTCAATGTGCAATACAATTGAGTACTGGTCTGTTTGTCCAACTAAATCCTGCAAACACACACACACACACACACACACACACACACACACACACACACATATATATATCAGTAAAAATAAATTAAGAAGAAAAATTTAAAGAATTAATAAGAAAAAAATAATTTGTCATTTTTCCTTCTTAATTAATTTTTACTAATACTATCTACTTTACTTTTTACTATCACTTTGACACTGAGTACTGTTTTTGAACTACTGCCACATGATAACAAGTTTGTTCTTATCATGAATAAGACTATTGCGTTACAATTATTTATTAGTATTTTTTTAACCATTTCACCTCAAGCAAAGCAATAAAGCCATGAGGACACAAGAGGTTACTGAGTATTAGAGAATATGAGAAAAACTACAGTTAAGAAGAGAGAATGATAAACGAATAAGAATTAAGAAGACAGAAGATAATGATTAACATTGCATTAAAAAAGGTCTGGGAAGCAAGAAGCAGTCAATTTTTATCTTCAAAAATTTAAATGCAATGTCAATCATTATCTTCTGTCTTCTTAATTCCACTTCTTTTATTGTCCTCTCTCCTTTATATATATATATATATATATTATGTATTATTTTTATGTGTATAGTCTCCCCTATTGTAACTATAGGTGCAAACATGACTGTTCCATTGAGAGATTGTTCCTAAAGAGAAACATTATATACTAAGATACAGTAAAGATGTATAGTGGATCCAATATGATTTATTTGATGATGACCAAATGTCCTTGGAAGGAAAGTTATTATAATCACAAAACTGCTTTCAGTATGAGATAGTATCCCATATATATTTGGATAGCACAATGCTGTTCAAATATGTATAAGAACAGAAAGACAATAAATCCCTTGTCATGGAGTAGAAAATACTAAAGACAGTACAAGATTGTATGGCAATATTCAAATTTTGTAGATTGTTTGTAAGAGAAATTCTGGATTATAACATTTTCTGAGCAAGAACACTTTCTCAATAAAAGCTCATTAGCAAAAGTAAATATACAAACCTGTTTTTCTTTAGCCTGTTAGGTGCTGACTGAAGAAAAGTGTATGAGTGATAAATTTATTTCATTTTAATCCAATGAATATTCACATACATATTTGTGTTTCAGTGGCAGTGACTACTTCAGCCTACTCAACATGGGAGGAAAGATAGTGGTAGTCACTGCACACAGGTAAAAATACAAGGGAGAAAATGGAACTGACTTCATTTAAAGTATCTGATTTTCGGTTCTACTGAAGCACAGATGGAGTATATTGTATGCTCAATTTTACTGTGACACTTTTAGTGACATGTAAGCTTGTCATGCTTTTAAAAAGGCCCAAGATCATAAAATTATACTATATGTGTCTCTAATCTCAGGACATTAAGCACTGTATTCACAAAAATCAAGTGTATTTAATTGAAATTCTATTCCAATTGATTAATTGTTTATATTGTGTGTGTGTTTGAGTGCAAAAAATTCCA
>OZ010592.1:89683928-89706428 GCA_963932145.1 Acanthosepion lycidas | reverse complement strand
ATGAGTCCTTAAAATATTTTGGTGTTATCTCCTAAAAGTTAACTTATATTAAGGAGAACACTTGGGAGAAAGATTTATTCTCTCATTTACGTTTCTCCCAATATAGACATTGTTATATCCATGATATGACAACACTGATATTTCACAAATGGAATGAAATGGCTGGAAGAAAAAAAAATGACAAACATGCTTTGTTGTCAGAAATACTTTTTTAATAGTTTTTAATACTCTTTTAAGTATATATATATATATATATATATATATATATATATATATATATATGTACTTTCAGATGGTAATGCATCTATAAGGAAGTACTATAAGCTAGCTTGAAATTCAGTGTATGTCACTTTGCCGAGGTATAAACAACATTGTTTTTCATAGCGTTAAGCATGGCGGATTTTGTGCCAAAGAAAGTGTATTTGTGGGGAATTTTACTGCACTACTTTATTCCAAAGAAATCTGCAGCTAAAGAACACAGAATTCTTGTTGAGATTTAAGGTGACCATGCTCTGTCAGAAACAACATGCAGGGATTGGTTTAGATGCTTCAAAAATAATGATTTTGATGTTAAATATAAAGAACGCTCTGGAGCACCAAAAAAGTTTGAAAACAAAGAATTGGAGACATGAAGCCTCATATCAGGTGCAAACTGAACTTGCAGAATCATTAGAAGTTGATCACACAACAGTTTCAAAATGTTTGAAAGCATTAGGAATGATTCAAAAGCAAGGACATTGGGTACTGTATGAACTGAAGCCAAGAGACGTCAAATGGCGTCTTGTTGCATGTGAACAGCTGCTTCAACAGCAGAAAAGGAAAGGTTTTGTGCATCATATTGGGACCAGCGATGAAAAGTGAATACACTATCATAACCCTAAGTGTAGAAGATCATAGGGTAAGCATGGCTATGCATATACATCAGCGGCAAAGCCGAATATCCATGGTTTGAAGCTTCTGCTCTGCATATGGTGGGATCAGCTGGCTGTAGCTTATTATGAGCTGCTCAAACTGACTGAAACCATCATGAGATCATTATCAGCTACAAGTGATGTGTTTGAGCTGAGCATTGAAGAAAAAACAGCTTCTATACAAGCAGAGATACGACAAAGTGATATTGCAACATGACAATGCTAGGCTACATGTTGCAAAATGAATGAAAATCTATTTGGAAACACCTAAATGGGAAGTCCTACCCCACCCGCCGTATTCTCCAGACATTGCCCTGTCCCATTATTACTTGTTCCAATCGATGGCACATGGCCTGGCTGAGCAACACTTTCATTCTTATGAAGATGCAAAAAAATGGGATGACACATGGCTAGCCTCAAAAGATGTCATTCTTTTTCTGACGTGGAATTCAAATACTGCTAGAAAGATGGGAAAAAAGTAATAGCTAGTGATGGACAATACTTTCAGTGACATGGTTCTTGCTAATTTTTGTTAAAAAAAAAACATTATTTTTCATGAAAAATCAGCAAGAACATATTCAAGGTCCTAATATATATATATATATATATATATATATATATATATATAAATTCTTTATATATCAAGGAAAATATTGGGAGAAATATGTATAACAAAGTTGAAAAAAATTTCTTAGGACTACATCAGACTAAATTTGTTTATGTTGATGCAATTGAACATGCATATGATTGAGAGGTGATGGGAAATGTAATTTTGAATTATTTTTTTTTTTTTTTGTTTTGATATATATGTATGTGTTTTGGGAATATAATAATCTACCTGCTTTCCTTTAATTTTCCTTTTTGTCTCCATCACATTTGTTATTGAATATCTCACACACTGTGATAACAGAAGATTATATATATGTATATATGTGTGTGTGTGTGTGTATGTATATGTGTATATATGTATGTATATATATATATGTATGTATATATATATATATATATGTATGTATATATATATATATATATGTATGTATATATATATATATATATATATATATATATATATATATATATATATATATTTTGATATTCAGTCAGATTTGGGGAAGTGGGTCAGGCTGATAACTGTTTATCACCACCTCAAAGACATGAGAACATATGCGTACAAATACACACACACACATACAATCTATACACATCAGTGAAGAAAGAGAAAGGATCCTTAACAATCATAAATATATTGATTTAATTAGAATGAAGAAAGTGTGGTATGGGGGTGGGGATGTGTACATTTGTATTGTAAATGGATATATTTACATTGAAGTACATTGGGCCAACTATGTCTTCATGGATTGCTTAATTATTTAACTAAAGTCTTAAGAAATATTACATGCCAATTTATAAATTTATTCTACCCCTACCAATACATGCATTCAGCTGGATACTAACATATAAACACTAAAAGTTATAGGCATTCTTCATAACGTACATATAACAAGGTAAATCTATTTTCAATTAAGGCTAAAGGTTACCAAGCATTTATCAACACCTGTCACTGAATTTATACAATCACTCATGCAAGTCATCCTAGAAATTTATACCAAAACACAAATTACATCTATTTATATTAATTCATTCCTTTTTGAATGCTAAAAATCTATCCATCTATCTATGCTGATTCTTATCTATCTATCTATGCTGATTTCTATTTTTTTAAGAAATCTAATAAAAATATGTCAGATTAATATATGAAAAATCCATGTTAGTTTTAGTGGAGATATATATATATATATATATATATATATATATATATATATATATATTATAATTATTATTTAATATGTATTCATAGCGACGTAAAAATTACCCTGTTTCCAAACTAAAACCTAAATCTTAAATTAAGCTTAAAATTTAAGGATGAGCTTCATCTTCAAGCAATGCTGAAAACTTGAAAAATTTATTTACTCTTTTTATCTATCTATCTCTCTATCTATCTCTGCTAATTCATATCTATCTCTCTATCTATCTATCTCTGCCTAGTCTTATCTAATTATCTATCTCTGCCTAGTCCTATCTAGCTAGCTATCTATCTATTTATGCCAATTCCTATCTATCTCATTCTATTCATATCTATCTAGTTCCTTCTCTTCATATCTGTTTATCTACCTACTTCATACTTTTCATATCTATCTAATAATTTCCACTTCAACTCAAGTGTACGCCATTGACAAGAGATCAGAGCTTTGCTATAAGGTGATTTTTAACATGGTGCTCAACTTACATTCAACCTTTTTTCATATTTGAGCCTGGCATCAGATGAAAGTAATTTCCTCCGTTTTTTTCACTGGCTTATTCTCAAATTTTCAAACGTAAAAGGTTGTGCATGAAAACAAACAAGGGAAAATCAATGGGATTCCTAAAAATCTATCAAATATTAAATTCACTTCATCACAAAATTGGTCAGACAAATATCAGTTTACCTGTCCTAGTTCTGATTTCCAGTTATTTCAAGGAATGAATATTCAGATAACTAATTTGGAGAGTCAATCAGCGGCCATAGAACTTTTGACCATGCAATGTTTACCTGACATTCTTGTATATTAGGAGATATTTTTTATTCAATAAAAATAACATTTAAGAAATCAAATAAAAATATGTCAGATTAATAAATGAAAAATCCATGTTATTTTTAGTGGACACACATATATATAGAATTCAAGAAAGACATTCGGATTACTAACACAAAAACAGAGAATGTCTCATATCGAGAATATTTAACATTGAAAAACATAAGGAAAAAATTAATTATTTTTAATAATATGTGGAAATCTTCGCTTTTACCTGAAGACAGTCATGAAACCAGAAACATATGAAGTAAAATTATGGAAAATAACGCATAATATTTTTTTCTAAAAAAATCCGCATTACAACCAAAAACGTTTGCAGCACCTCTCTTCTCTTCTTCTTAACATACATACTTTTCTCTCGTTGGAACCTCTACAACCTCTTTCTTTTATATATATTTTTATATATATATATATATATATATATATATATTATAATTATTATTTAATATGTATTCATAGCGACACAAAAATTACCATGTTTCCAAACTAAAACCTGAATCTTAAATTAAGCTTAAAATTTAAGGATTAGCTTCATCTTCAAGTAATGGTGAAAAACTTTTGAAAAAATTATTTACTCTTTTTATATAAGCTAAATTATTGTATAGTTTAAATTGGTAGGGGAAAGAGAATTTAAATTTTTTTTTTTTTTTTTTTTTTAAGGGGTGTTGGTTTCTTTGACGAATGAATATACAAGTATAATTTACAGTGGCAAAGTAAGTATCACCTAAGGTTAGGTGTGGGTTAGAAATTTCTCCGTTGATACTAGCTTCCTTATATGAGACCGTGTCATCACAGTCTGGCTTATTAAGGATACATTACAATCCAGTTGGAATTTTTATTTATTTTTTTATTTTCTTATTTTATAAAATACATTGAGATTTTCTTAAAGGGGTTTTCGAATATGATTAAGTCATATTTTTTTTTATATTTATATTTTAATTTATAAAGTTCTAAAATACTTCATTTATTATATTTACTTATCAACTATATACGGTATTGTAAAATTAAAATACTAGAATTTAATTACACATTTTTAAAATGCATTTTTAAACTATTTTATTTATGATCAAATAAAAAATATATAATTATGCAAATTATTTATATAATTAATTATTTTTTGAGGAAAATATAATACAATTTCTACAAAAACTGTAATTTCATTTCTTTCATTTAATAAATCTTTATTTTTCAGAAACTTAATAATATATAACTTTTCTATGTAGGCACAAAGGACATCGGTTATTTAAAGATCTACATGTTCTGGTTTTTTTATTAGTTATTATTTTACTGTGGATGTTTTATTAGTTTCTTTTAAGTGCCATATAATATTGTAGTGGACTGTGGGGTGAAGATGTGAAGAACACATGTGGGTAGAATTTCCTGCTAACCGGTCCAACCACATGAGAATATTGGACTTTAATTAAGTCCAAAGAAAACAAAGAAAAACAAACAAGGCCAATAAATATATGTAAACAAATATATGTATTAACAACAAATACAAGTTACAAGCACATGGACAGTTACATAGTTTGTGTGGTGAATATTATGTGTGTGTGTTGTGGTGAGTTTTCATGCGTACGTGTATTGTTCTTAGCGTGTTCCCAGAATTTGGGAAACTCTGTATCTGTGAGAGCTCACATCTGTGAGGTGGTATAAGGCCCAAGGCCTGAGGAATAAAGATCGAGGCAAAGGGTCAGCCAGTATTTATAGCCAGGGTAGAGAGACCCCTGTTGAAGGATTAAGGAACTGAGCGGGAGCTAACTCCGACAATATTATGCTCTACTGTGTATTGAGCACTGTTTTTAAAAATAAATGCTAAAGAACTCTGGATTATAAATCTGACTGTTCTTTCTTTTTATTTTGAGATATATATATATATTTATATCTAAAGAACAGTATTAGGGAAATTGTATGACAAAATGGAAAAAATTTACTTGTGACATATTTTGTCTTTCAGAACTTCATCGAACTAAATTTGTTATATTGGTGCAACTACACACACGCACGACCAAGGGGTACTGAGAATTTTAGAATTTTTTTTTTCTATCTAGTCAAATTCATTTAAAGTCTTTTTCTTTCCATCACTTTTGTAAGTAAGTATTCGACAAGACTCTAAATGAATTCAGGTATATATATTTTTTTAAAAAATTCTAAAATTTCCCACACTCCTCTGTCATATGTATGTGTAGTCCTACCAACATAACAAATTTAGTCCGATAAAGTCCTGAAGGATGAAATGTGTCACAAGTAAATTTTCCACTTTGTCATATATATATATATATTATTTGTCATATATATATATATATAGGTTTGCTCTACTTAGTGTATTGAGCACTTTACATAGTTGTCTTTTTACTCGTTTTGGGGTTTTTTTTCTTTGGACTTGGAGCTTAAACACTGGACGATTATTTTATCTTTGTTTCAATGTTCCTGGTTCTTTCTTTTTTTATTCCTCATTTTTCCTCAGGTACTGATTTGTTCTACTGCAAGTTGAGCTACCCAAGGTTTTTCCAAACAAGTACCACCATTTATATATATATATATATATATATTTAATTTGGTGATAGAGTTGCCCTGTATATCAAGAATTTAAAATGTTCTTCTCTGTGCAGTTTCTTGTCACCTCAATATAAAGAGTAGTGCTTACAAAATACCTTGCTTGTTTGATTATATTAACTATGTGCAAAAGTTCCTAGCACCCACCTTTTTAAAACTAGAAACCCATTAAAAAAACTGGAAACTTTAGCAAATATCTAATCCTCCTAATTGTGTGCCATGTTACTTTAGGACATATAGGAAATAATGGCTCTCCACAGCTTCATTTCCTTTTAATATATGTGCACTGTTCATTGTCATGACTGTTCTTTGGAATAATATTGAAGTGGTATCCCATTGTCTTCTCCACAGTTTTGAATTAAAAATTGTCCTTTTCCTATAATAATTGTAATTGAGGCTAGAGAGCCCAGTTTGTCCTGCTATTTAATCCATAGTTAGGGGGATAAAAGATGAAGCTTCCTGCATACCTGATAGATTGAACATACACTTTGTAAAGCTCATCTGACTTTAACTGACAAATATGTAGGAGTCAGTGGTCAATAAAACTGAAGAAAAATATAAGTGCATTTAGAAGATTAGCAGATGAGATCTCCATGGTATATGTAGTTTGATTTTTTCAGATTAAGTTGATGAAAAACCACTGCACCTGCAAGAATCTCTGATATTCAGATTTAGGAGTGTTTGTCATATGACTCCTCAATTATTGGTTAAAATATACACCTGAGAATTGCTAACGATATATTAACTGAAACGTCATGATAAAAATTCAAAGATGAAAATATTCGAATAAACCAGGCTTGGCATAAGGTTATCTTCATTGTTTATAATATAATTTTCTTGCAAGTATATTTGGTGGTCAAATAAAAGTCTGTAACTAAGTTGAAGAAAGTTGTGGAATTCCTAAAGTAGGCCATATATCAATCAACACTTTGACCAACAAAGAAGCAGTTCTTTGTAAAATGTGCTGCATAAGATATTGGAATGAGAATAAAACAAACTACAGATGAAGTTGACAAACAAACAAATTAACTGTTGTCAAAAAAAAAAGAAGTTAAAGGTCAGAGTGTATAAGAATCAATTAGCAATTAGCCTTTATTTTTCTTCCCTGTCACACTGTTGAAACTTTCTAAAACTATTGTTAATTTCCACTTCCTTCTGGTTAAACAAAAATAGAACTGTTCTCAGATGGCATTGCTACTTTTTAACAATTCAAGATGTGGAAATTTTCTATTTATTGGCTAATTTCTACTCCTGGTTTTCCACAACTTACTATTTACTAGTCTTCAGCAAAACAGTTGTATATGTATATTTAGGCAGCATATCTTCATTCAAACATATTTCAGTGAATAATATAGACATATTGTGTCTACTTATTTTAATACTGATCCTTTCCAGTTGTCTATTTAGTTTCTTGATGTTAAGATGAAATTCATCAAGGAAGGTGTCACAGTTTTTTTTTTATCCCAAATATTTAAATAGATCCACTATATCTATATTATTCAACCTATTTGAAAATACATACAGATTATATATATATATATATATATATATATATATATATATATATATATAAGATAAAGGACAAATGGGAAACATTTATCAGTTTAACATTTCACTTTTATGAAAGCTTCATCAGAGACTGAGATATAGAGAAAAAGAAATTCTGGTATTTTGCTTTTGTGTTGTTTGATTTTCATCGATCAATCATGTATCCCATGCAGTCCATTAATTTCTTGAAAATTTGGATGGACACATCATCTCTCATTGAATTTGGAATGCCATAAATTATACTAATGTTGGTTTAAAAGAGTCGAATATACATGGTACATGACTGACCAATGAAAATCAAACCAAACGAAAGTAAAAATACCAGAATGTCTTTTTTTTTCTCCATATTTCAGCAAGTGACAAAATAAAAAATAAATAAAAGTGAAACATGTTAGATTGATAAACGTTTCCTGTTTGTTCTTTATCTTGTCATTCGATCAGATGCTGATCCATATTTGAGTTAAATTCAATCCTAATTCATATATATATATATATATATATATATATATATATATAAGGAGTAATGGACAGCGGCTTGGATTGAGGAATCGGAGAGCCGAGTTCGAATTCCAGTCGAATCCATTACATTCACTTTCGTGCTAATACCCTTGGGAAAGGTGTGAATCCTCTTCTTCTCCCTCCAGCTATAGGTAAAAAGCAGGACAGACTGGTTTCTATAGCCTTGGATGGCAACTAGTCTAGGAGAATGACAACTCTGAATTGAAAACCTGTGGAGGGTCGTTTGGGGACCTCATGGCACGTAGTGCACCAGGTCTCTGTAATCGGCCCTTCAAAAAGTGTGGATGGTCCAGCACGAAACCTTCACCACTATAATCAAATCTCATGGGCTGTTGTCGGGCTCCTGGGAACTGATCTGCTTGACCCTCATACGTTGAATTTGACAGGAGAGCCGAATATATATATATATATATATAGGCAGTATGTCATTATTGAGGCATGTGTTCTACAGAACTGTTTTATCAACTCAGTTACATCTATATGAAAATAAAACCCCATAAACCAGGATGCCCCCTCCAACCCATCATCTCACAAATCCCTACTCCTGTATACCATATAGCTAAAAATATTAACAGTATAATCCAACAATACCTACCTAACAAAAACAACATCAAATTGACTAATGATTTCATATAAATTTTAAACTCCACTACCCCTAATAACTGTATAATGGCATCCCTTGATGTTGAAAACCTTTTCACTAACCTCTGCATCCACAAAAGCATCAAAATAATTACTAAAAATGTCTATAACTATTCTTCAATTCCTCCTTCTGCGATAAAACCTAAAATCCTAGAGAAATTATTACTAATATGTACCATGCAAGTTGCCTTTTAATGATGGTTGCTTCTGTAGTCAGCACTTGGATAAGTTTTGCAATGAACTATTCCCAAATCTTTTGTTGATAGTTATGTAGTCAATTTGGTTTTTAGTTTCTCCTCCATGTCCATAAGCATCTCTGATGTTCTTGGAACCATGTGTTGGCTATTACCTGGTCATTGGCTGTGCACCATTAGATTCATTTTTCTCCACATTCGTTGTGGGTTCCTAGTCCAAATTTGCCAGCTATATCCCCTGCCATCTCTTAGCTTACTTTGGTGTTCAGGTCTCCCATGAATAATTATGACTTCTTGTGATTTGCAAAGTGCCTTAGCATTGTCTAGCATGGAACACCAGTATATATAACTGACCTAGTTTCATGACACACTATTAGGGTAGAGTCTTAAATGCACTTTGGATATTAACAATACATTTAAGACTCTCGATTTGCTACAATGTAAGTGACATGGTGGGTCCTAGTTGTGAAAGTTAGACCTGGTAGAACCAAAAAAATGTAGTCCAAGTACTTTTCATGGTAGTAACGATAGAACAACAAGAGGCTTGCTATATCCCACCTGTGAAAGAGAGGTTGGACAAAATATAAATTTAATACTCTCACCACTGTATAATTATAGCACTGATGCCTGGCTGTGCTGGCCCGTTTTGGGAAATAAATAGGAAATTGACATTTAATGGAATTAAATGACTAAAGATCCTGATGGGGATTTCTCATGGGTGTAACCATTTTGGCTTTCATCAGGTACTCTGTACTAAGTTAAATGACATCCCCTGCCCAATATGCAATCAAATAAGAATTTGTCACAAAACAGATTGTATCTTGTTCTCTTGAAAACATGTATATATGTCAACATCAGGTAATGTAAGTTTTGTAAAGGTGTATAAGTACACTGTTAAAATGTGTGTATATATATATATATATATATATATATATCAATATAAATATATCTCAAAAAACATATATGCATTGAGAGCAGACAATGAAGGATCACTAAATGCTTCAAAGACGTATCATATGTATGTTTGTTATTTGTTCTTTTAGGTGTTGATCAACTGTTGATGATTTTCTTACTTTGTAATTGAAGTAAGAATTGATTTTCTGGTTTTGCATAATAACTTCTGACTAAAGTTTTTATAATAAATCCAATAAATTTAATAAAACATATCAAAACTATGTTAAAATTTAACTCAAGCTTTGTTTTGAGGTTTAAATTAATCATTTAAAATTTGCCAAAGATTTTTCAAAACAAATTCAAGTTATTAAGGTTTATGTAATTTACATAATAACTTCAGATGGACTGCATTTCTTTGAAATGGAATTTACCAGACTTATAATGTGCAACCACTTGGAAATGTTGCAAGTCATGTTGGATGGGTTTAAAGTTAACTTTCCTGTCAGTCACATGAAAGTAGAGAGTAAAGATAGCAACAGTGAAAATAGTCAAGCAGTAAGAGTTTGGTTTTTAAGCCCTGCTGGGTTTCATTAGATCTGAACTCTAGATCCAGTTTGTTCTTTCAGTAAAGATGGGGTTCTTGAGTGGAATTGGTGTAGATTACTGCAATTTGAGCGATACTAAGGTGGAAAGATTTCATCTTGAATAAATATTTCCCCTCATTGTGATCAAACAATGCACAACAGGGAATGGATTTCCCTCCTGCTACTTTTGGCTTACAAGAATTCCTGTAATGTTCCAGGAATTTCAAGATGCCATAAAAGGCATTTTGGTGCTCATCTGCTAAAATCTGTAACTTGTGCAACTTTTTTTTCTTTTTTTTTTTTTTAATTTTATGAAAAAAATCAGAAATACATTTCTATTTTTAAAATGAGTTTTTGTTATCTTTCATATTGCAAATATACTTGCTGAAATTTTACTAATATATCATGAATACATTTCTACTTTTTGAAATTATATTTTGCTGTCATTTCCCTTCAAGATGTAGGTGATCATGACTCTCCACAGATTCCTTTTCTTTATCATCTGTGAATTGTCATAAATTCATGGGAAAAATAATGGTGTGGTTTCCTGTTGCCTTCTTCACAGTCTGGAATTCATAGTTTTTCTTTTCTGATAATGGTTGCCACCCAATGTTATAGAGAGCTCAGTCTACCCTGCTATTTAACCCATAAATGGGGGAGAGAGAAAAGGTAGATTCATGTATTTCTTAAGGGAATCTGTGTGAAAGTGAGAACAACAGACTATCCCGCTATTTCAACTTGGTTCACAAATTTACCTCTCTGTGCTGTTAGCCATAACAGTACCTGCACATTTGGAAAATATACATTTTTGTTTTAATTTTTCCAAAGTTAGCGAAAAAGGAAATTAAATGAAATAACCCATATGAAAAAAATTTTTTATGAAATTTTATTATGAAGATAGCTAAAAATAATTATCCGACAAATCACTATCCCGCTATTTTTTATGAAATTTTATTATGAAGATAGCTAAACATAATTATCCGACAAATCACTATCGTCTTCTATGATGGAGAGTTTCCTTGCTATGTGGAGGGGGTGCTTAAGGTTTAGAATTTCCAAAATGTTTTATTGTAATCTATTATAATAAAAATATCATAATAAATATTTTGCTCTACTTTGTATTAAGCACTTTTAAAAGTAAATGCTACAAACTTGATTTTTACTCCATCTATTCTTTCTCTCATTTGTGTGTGTGTGTGTGTGTGTATATATATATATATATATATGTGTGTGTGTATGTGGAGTACTCTCTCATCATTGTTCAACATATAAGGGTCCAGAAACTCAGTTCTTAAAATCAAACAACCAGATTACCAACACATATGACTTGATTATAGTGGGGAAGGGTTGTGAATAGAGAACTGGTACAGTGTGTCAGAAGATTCCCAAACAACCCCACTCAGGTTTTTAATTTAGTGTTGCCCTTCTCCAAGACAGGTTGCCACCCGAGGCTATAGGACCCAGTCTATCCTGCTATTTACCCAGAGATGGATTCATACCTTTTCCAAGGGTATTTGCATGTAAGTGGATGTAACAAACTCAACTAGAATTTGAACTTAACTCTCTGATTTCTCAATCAAATCTATTTACACTATTTACATTGTTCGGACTGTTGTCCTCATCTTTGTTGTCATATTCACGTTTTGTTCATTACACACTCTGACCTTCAATCCAATCTGTTATCTATTACACCACCATCTGTCTCTCTCTCTCTCTCTCTCTCTCTATCTCTTTTTCTCTCTCTCTCTCTCTATTTATCTATCTCTTTTTCTTTCTCTCTCTCTTTCTCTTTAACTGAATAACAAAATAGAAAAAATCCTGTTACACATTTTGTCATTCAAAAGGATTTTTCCAGAGTAATTCTTTTATCGATGAAATCATATTTATATCAAATGTATAAAAGAGAGAGAGAGAGAGAGAGAGAAGAGTTTATTTATATAACAGTTCAGCAACTGGAAACTTAATGTATTAAAGAAGAACAAATACATACATTGGCTACAAATAAAATTCAGCAATAAATAAAAATCTGTTGGCAACAACAAGGCCATTGGTGATAATCATCAGTTGGTGAATGCCTCAGGGATGGTTGACTTAGATTGAAATAATTTTTGGGGTGGGGATAAGGGTGTTAATGCAAGACAAGAGGATGATTTCCTCCTCAAGATTGCATTACTCTCCCCAATCTTTTATCAAATAGGATTGGATTTATCTCAGTTTGTTTAATTTTGGCAGAGAGAATTACAGTGAAATAGGAACTCTCACCAATTCCTAAGACTTCATCTTCACTCTTTCATCTTGACTCAAGAAGCTTCTTCTTCTATGTGCCATGTCCCTTCAGGACATGAGTGATCATGGGTCTCCACAATTTCCTGTTCTTTATAGCTCTTAGAATTTTTTTTATGCTATCTCTCCTAATCCCTGTTCTACCAACCATTTACACAAGTTCATTAGGTAGATTATAAATTGTTTTCATCTGACCCTCAATATGTCCAGTGAGTGTCAAATTTTCCAAGCCCTCTTTCCTCATTATGTATCCTAGAAATTTCAACTATCTCTTTCTGACATTAAGTATAAGTGTTCTTTTTGTTTCCATTTTCTTTAAAATTTTGTCATTACTCACATTGCTTCATGGCAGTCTTAGCATCCTTCTGTAGAACCACATTTCTGTTGCTTCAAGTCTCTTCTTCATCTGTGAGATGTCCAGCATCCACTGCCATTTAGGAAGGCCAATATTACATAAAAGTTAAGTAGTCTTTTTTGATTTCTAACAAAATTTTCTTATTTCTTAATACTTTGCTCAGCTTTTAGAAGGCATCTTTCTAATGAAGCACCATACAATTAAAACATTGTGTATGTGCATGTGTGTAGTATATTTAAGCAGCAAGAATTTATCCAAACAAGTTTTGTTAAAGTAAGCCAACAAAGCTTGATTAATTTTTTATTGTATTTTTCCAACTTCAAGGTAATCTATTGTACCAGTTTTGGGGAAAATGCTATATGAGCGGAACTTTCTCCTTGTAAATGGAATATGGAGGAGATTAGAGTAAATTGACTCTGTAGATGTGACATTGTGAGTCCTATCTGTAAATGTCAGAACTTATAGAAATAAAAACTGGAGCTCATCTAGACATTTGCTGTGTAAATAATTGTAGAGTAGTGATCAGCTTGAAATGTTGCATCTGCGTGTGGAAGGTGGCTGCAGAGTGGAGAGTAAATCAAGCAAACCCCCCCATCCCCACATGTTGGTGTAAACAATTTTGAAATCAAGGCTGGAAAGTGAAGATTGAGCAGCTTCTGCACAAATATTTAGTTTAATCTCATGACTCATGAAAAGATAATGAGCATGGCAGAAGGAATTGGATACTTTCTACAGTAGTTGACTCCTTGTGTCGTCTCAGGTTAACAATTTCTGTTGGCATGAAGTGCAAAGATTATATTGAAGCAATCACCATGTCTGCTGCTAGGCAAGTTGGTTCATTGTCATGCTAGACAATTTTTAATTGCCAGAATCTACTTTGTACACTTATAAATCTACCATTTGTCCATACTTTGAATATGACTGCCACATCTGGTTTGGAACTAATGCTCTGTATTTAAAGATTTTTGACAAAATCCAAAGAAGAATCTGCAATGTTATTGTTCCTGACCTGGCATCTCAGCTTCAGTAACTTTCCCACTATTGTAACAGCTTTCTTGTGCCTTTTCTATAAATGGTTTCATGGCAATTGTTCTGTTAAACTTTCCTCTATGGTACCTCAACTTTGTGAATTTAAATGTGCTACAAGATGTGTGTTGTGGTGTTAATGGATATCAGCTTGGAATGAGAAATCAAAGAGTTGAATTCCAGTTGAGTTTGTTGCATTTACTTACACGCAAATACCCTTTGGAAAGTTATGAATTCATCTGTTCTCCTCCCCTCAGCTATAGGTTGAATAGCAAGACAGACTGGCTTCTATAGCTTTGGTTGGCAACGTACTATGGGGAAAATCTTCTGTCTAGTCAATCATAGATCGAAAGAGACATGATTGGCAAGGCATGGATTGCACTTAACTGACTAAAGTGACAGCAAGGTCTCATCATTTTATGGTTGAAATGGGTAAATGCAATGATAAATTCTATGCTAAAAGATTCTTTTCTCACACTACTTCTGGTTTCATCTTTCTCAGTCAATTTGATCTTCAAAAATTTAAATGCAATGTCAATCATTATCTTCTGTCTTCTTAATTTCTGTTCTTTTATCATTCTCTCACTTTAGTGATGTTTTTTTCATACCCTTTCACGCTCAGCAACCTCTTGTGTCTTAGTGGCTTTATTGCCTTGCTTGGCGCAAAAAGATTAAACAAATAAGTTCAAGAAACTGATCATTTTTCCCAGTAGACATTCAAAGCATAGAATCATGTTGAGTTTCACCATTCCTTATGACTGGGGGAACCACAAATGTTGGTGCTATGATTCTGTGAAAGATTCTACATATCATCAGAAGTGCAGATAATGTAATAAAGGTGGAAAACCTATAGACAACACATTTCACCAAAGAGCGTCTGCTTCTTTTGGCTTCTCCAGATTGGAATGAAAGACAAACCTGTATGTTATGTGTACATGTGCAATATTTTACACACATACATACACACACATATATATATCCACACATGTATTGTTAAATATAACAGACAACAAATATCTATTATGTTTTATCAGGAGCCATTTCAAGCTTCGTATGTTGGCTTTAATTTCATGAGAAAATAAAAACAAAAACTGTTCAATATTTGGATATTTTTTTTGACAGTTTTTGTCTTTATTTTCTTCTAAAATTAAAACCAACATACAAAGCTTGGAATGGCTCCTGATAAAAATGGATTTTGAACTCGTTTCATGGAATTCAATTCCATGTTAATACCCATTTCACTGACAATCACATGCCTGTGTATTAAAGTTTAAAATTATGATGTGCACTTAGTTCTGAGTATGCCCTTGTAAAATGTTTGGACTTCAAAATTAAATAAATGAATAAAAATTCCCAATTTCATCAAGTCTAAAAATAGACATGAAAAAACAGACTTGCTGTCACTTTATACAGACATATCGGTAAGCACACCTAACACCCTTCCTAACCCATGGCAGCACAAGCAAAAAAAAATTATCAAATATTGGCTCTCATTTGTAGTCTCTTTCTGGGCTATGTAAGAAAGAACTAAAAGCCGACCGGAGGGCTCACAGCAACCACAAACAGGAGTAACACACTAGAATACTGTTGTGATGTGTGGCCAGGCAAGGCAACATTTAACTCAACAGAGTCAGTTGTGATAATAGTAGTCAATACTCAGCAAGACAAGTCATTTCAGTAGTCTTTTCTTCTTCCTTTCTAGACATTTACCCAGGACTACTTATCATGAATAGATCAGTCAATTCTTGATGGTAAGGAGGGTAACTGGCTCTTACAATGATAAATACCAATAGCTGTCACCACTCATTTAGAGCAACACAAGCAGGTTAAAAATTATGCTCTCTCTCTCTCTCCTTTGACTGATTGGCGTTTGTTTACATTTGTAAAAACAATACACAAGAATTAACAGCTTCTCACTGCTGAGTGCTGATGGCTTAGGGGTAGAAACTTCAACTGACACCAAATTGGTCAGGCGTTGATCCTGGCTTGAGGCTTTCAGGCATCTAGTCACACTGAGGAGCTGTGATTCAGTGAAACAGAACTGTCTGCAAATGACACACACACACATATATAAGGGAAGAGGTTATAGCAGTTCCAATGAAAGAAAAGTGTGTATATTAAAAAGAATATAGAAACAGCAAATGTTTTTGGTTGTAATGTGGATTTTTTTTCACATGGGCACACACACGAACCCGACACAACATAGGAAATGTGTTTGTGTGTATGTATGTATATGTGTGTGTGTGTGTGTGTGTGTGTGTGTATGTATGTATGTACATATGTGTATACCAATTCCTTATAATACGACAGTATGTATGTACATATGTGTAGAGGGAATATACATATGCATGTACATATGTGTAGAGGGAATATACATATGCATGTACATATGTGTAGAGGGAATATACATATGCATGTACATATGTGTAGAGGGAATATACATATGCATGTACATATGTGTAGAGGGAACATACATATGTATGTACATATGTGTAGAGGGAATATACATATGCATACACATACTGACAAAAACACAAAAAAATGGAAATAGATCTAAGAACACACAGGTGTCATTAAAAGATAAGAATATAGATACCTTTCTCACACTTTATTGGACCAGTCTTAATTGTTTTATTACCCTCCATGCAGAATTCTTTCACTGCCAGTTCAAGACAGACATTTGGGTCACTAACACACTAAAAGGGAGTGTCTAATATCAAGAATATTTAACATTCAAAAACATAAGAAAAATTAATTCCTTAATAAAGCATAATATATTTTTTTAAAAATATCTACATTACAACCAAAAATGTTTGCGGTTTCTCTCTTCTTTTTAATATATATATATATATATATATATATATATATATATATATATATATATATAAACAAAACTAGAACTTGTAAAACTTGAGATGACCCATACCCTTTATGCCTACATGAAAAACTACACTTTATTAAGTTTCTAAATAATAAAAACCTATTAAACAATAGACAGGAGTTAACGTTTTTTTTGCCGACATCATCAAATTTTCGCATAATTTTAGCATAAAAACAAACAAACAATAAAATAATTTTTAAATTCCATAGTCTAAATAAATAGTTTAAATGCCCTACAAAAAAAATAAAAAAAATAAAGATAACTCTTTATGAAGTCATCAAAAAAAACAAATGTTAGCAACTTACGACAGTTTTTTTTTATATACACAAAACCCTTTCAGAAAAAAATTTAAAAAAATGAAAAAATAAATAAATAAAGAAATCTCCATAGACACTTAACCAGACTAGACAATGTCATCTTCCGCTTTAAATTTAGACACCCCAACCTTACCCTGACTTGAATGTAACTGAGATATTGATATAAATTATTAACCCTTACGCCCCTTTTCTTTAAACAATTGCTCTAGCCGTTATCATAGTAATTTTAATTTCAATAATGAATATGCTTCTAAAACGCATAAATTTCAGAAATAAGTTATTCAAAAAAGAATTTCGCTCGAAGATGGAACAGAGCTTAGTACTTTAATTCAATTTAATTCAAATAATTATATTGAAGTTTTCGGCTCTTGTTTTGAAACATGAGAACTCTTATGTAGCGTTGGAATCATATTTTTAAATAAATAATTATATATATATATATATATATATATATATATATAGTGTATAATCTGGAATTTTTATGTGACAACAGCACTATGATATCACAGCTTAGCAAGGTTTGAAAAACATCATTAGAAAGTACCATACTTAAGTATTTGTCTGGCCATTAACACACAAGGTACTTAGTGATCAACATGTCTTCAGAATATGATTGTCGAGCTGCTGTTATAGAGTGTCTTCTCACTGGCCATATAGCAAAGGCAATCAGTGAATGGTTTAAATATCCTAAAATCATAATCTAAGACCTTTTAAAGGCATATGACAACAAGGACAATTTGAGGACCTGAGACAAAGACTCATAAGAAGTGCTCTGGTACCACAAGGATGCCTGAATTTATTGCTGACATTTCCAAGGTTGTCAGCAAAAGCATGAAGAAAGGGAATGGTCACAAGCAGGTAAACAATCGGGAATATTGTCAAGGAGGACCTGAATTATAAATCTGATGTGCTCAAGAGACACCACTTACTCACTGTACAACTGGTCGCCCAACTTATGCCCCCCCCCACCACAACCTCATCACTAGACTCCATGCCTTTTGACTATTTTGTGTGGGACACCTTGGAGAAGGAGGTGAACAGCAGGCTCTACAACACCAAGAAGTCTCCATCAGGAGCACCATGGCAAACATGGGCAGGGACATCATCACTAGAGCCTGCCCCAGCTTCCAGTCATTCCTGGAGAAAGGGTGGCTGCCAATGGTGGCTACATCAAATGATTTTTTTGCCTTATATATCTGCCTAACTTTGTATAATAGTTCATTGAAATATATCAATTTGTTATATAAAGAATGCTATTTATTATCCATTCATTTTTTTCTAGATTTTTCTGTGCCAGACTGTATATGCCTACACACATTAGGCACACACTCACATATCCAGCAGACCTTTTACAAACATTTTTAACATTTTTCTTCTTTCACTTGTTACCATTGTTGCCATTAAATTGTATGCAATTGTTAGACATTGTTTACTTCCTCATTTTGATAGAAGAGCAAAGTTTCGTTGGAATTTTCTTTCTCCTGTCTGACCTTGGCTGCAACATCACCTTCCCTCTACTCTAAAGGGGATTAGCAGTAAATGTCTTCACCGTCAAAACAAAACCAGCAAAAATCAGCAGGAACTGCCAAAACAAAAATTTAAGTCTTACAGGCTACCAAATCTTATAAGTCAAGAAAGGATTTTAACAATATTGCTCAATTTTATTTGTTTTTATTGTTGTAGTTTTTGCTTCACACTGAAGTGGACATAACTCTTTTCCTGCATTCTGATTAACCTTGTAAAGCTAAACTAAATCGTGCAAGTCAAGTTGGCGCATACTTAACAAAGTGAACACACCCTGATCATGTATCATTTCCCCAAAGTCTTTTTTTATTGTCTCTTTTGACAGCTTGTATAAGGCCATTTTAAACCTGATACACCTGACTAATGGGAGCCTGATGTTCATGCCTAGTTAACATTTCCCTTCTGCTCTATCAGCAAGTTATTTTATTTATCTTTTATTTATTTTAGGGGGATTCCTCCAGCTGTTTTTAGGAATAAGTATTTTTTTTATGAGAGCCAAAATTTGGACACATGTGTTTTAATATCAAACTTACACGTGTACCATCCATGTATAATGCCATGAGTTAAGGTTTTAAGAAATTGACCTTTTCTCAAAAGAGTTAGGTATAGAATTTGTACAAAAATTTCACAGGAAGAAATGGTGGCTGTCACCAAAAACAAAGGGAAATAACTGCTAACTGTCCTGGAATTAAAATTAATATCTGAGCAAAATTTTTATTTTTATTTATTCTACCAAGATGGTAATATATTTATTATGTCATTGTAAATAACAAACTGCGTACACCATAAATCTAGATTTGTGTTAAAGTTAGAAAAGGTATTTTTTGACAATGACATCTTGATGCAGTGATATGCAATGATTTATGATGTTGTAATAGCACTGCTCTAATTTTGAGAATCAACATGTCTTCCTTGTTGTCGACTTTTAGAAATGTAAATGGAATTTTTTATTTAATACCATTAATTCAAATAGATTAGACGACACTGTACAAAACATAAAAATTTTAAAATAGTTTCCATTCAAATAATTAATAAAAAATAATTATAATTAAAATAAATTATAATATAAAAAATAACTAACAAATGAAAAGTGTCTTTCAACAAAATAAAACTGAATTCAGTTATTGCTATAAAATGTTCATAAAAAATGCAACATGGGGGCCAAATTCAAAACTGGACATCATCATCAGCAAGACAGGCTTCCAAATTCTCACTCATTCTAAGGTCATTCAATTGAATTCAATAATTTCATAACAAATTCAAATACTAAGGAAAAACATAAAATATTTACACTTATGAAGTGTAAATAATAAGATATTAAGGGAAGTGATAATTAATTGTAAGAAGACAGAATGCACAGTTGTTAGCAAAAGGGACAACATAAGGTGTGAGTTACATAGTGGGGACATCAAAATCAAGAAGGTAGAGAAATTTAACAATTTGGGTCATGTAATGCATTCATCATACCTAAAGACTGTCTGCCAAAGGTGGCCATTTAGCTCAGTGTCAACTAAATATTGGTCCAGGAAATAAATATTTCCACTTATAAGATGTAAATAATGTTTACAGTTATAAATGCAACCAATTCTTTTAACATTTTAGACAGTTATACATAAAGAAAGTTTTGTCTTTCTTTTTTATCAATACCCACTTACTTTACCAGTACTCCACTTTCCCCTCTTTAGCTTTAGTCTTTTTTTGCATTAACAAATTAAATATTTCTAGCTGTATCTGTTCTCCACACACACACACACACATCTTTGTGTGTGTGTCTGTGTATATATATATATATATATATATATATATATAAATAAATAAATACAGTGGGTGTGTGGTTAGAACATTCAATTTCTGACCATGAGATCTGAGTTCAAATCTCACCATGGTTGATTTGTCAGGAAGGAGACTTTCTGGTATTATTGGTCTGGAAGGGGACAATCCCAGCATGCAACACCTTTGGAAAGTGTCTGAAAACCAGACCACGGGTTGACCCAAGACTTCTGAGTGAAATTGGGTAGATGGAACACTTTGGAGCTGCCGATAGCTGTGCTAGCATGAACTCACAAGTCATTGTGACCGAGGGTTTGAGTGTGCTGGTATTGTTCAGATTGTTGATCATGCTAGATAATACGCTCTCCCAGAAACTGTAACTATGGTCTGCTCAGCATAATTGAAGTATAAACCACAGGTTGGCTCTGTGGGTGTTAAACAAGCACAAATGTGCCTGAGCAAGAGTCTGTAATAGGGATTGGCTAGCTGCCCTAGTGGCCAGCTATTATTATTTATTAAATCCATTGGTACCTCGGTTATTGGCCATAATGTGTTTCAGAAAGTCAGACCAAACCAAAATGCACAAAAACCAAGGTAATATTTACATAAGAAATAATGTAAATTCAATTAATCTGCTTCACACACCCCCAAAAAAAATCACAAAAATATATTTTATACGGAATAACTCTAGTTTTACATGCAAAAAACAATAAGAAATAAATATAAATGATGAATAAATAGAATAAACGAATATTTAATTTCACATTACCTTTCTCGGAGACTCTTGTTGTTAGCATATGTAAAATGCTGAGAAGGGGAAGGAGGATAGGTTTTTTGTTATTTAAAATGGAAATCCACCCTCAACCCCATCCCATAAAGACTTGAGGTAAGTCTTTTTCTGTTTTTACTCAGACTTTTTGTGCCACTAGAACCTACTTCAGACAGACTGGATCCCTCTCTCACGAAAAACCTGTCTAGAGATGGGGTTTTTTTTTTTTTTTGTGTCATTAAAAATGTTTACGGCATGACTTGCAACAGATTTGTTTGGGTGATATTTTTCAACAAAACTTTGCATCTCATACCATTTCAAATAAATGTACTTAGTCACAGAAAGTGGTACATTCTCTCCTCTCTGTTTCCCTGTCTCCTCTGAAGCTATTTCCTCAACTGCCATTTGTTGCTGCTCCAAATGAAGGTCTTGGAGTTCTTCAATGGTTAGCTCTTTCATGTGATCTTCCACCAATGCCTCCATATACTCTCCACTCACATCAAAGCTCAGTGACGTCTCCAAAGACACACTCGGAACTTTCTTTGGACCCAAGGTGGGTTATTTAAAAGTCAAACTGAATAAAAAAAAAAAAAAAACAGAAAAAATATTTAAAATGAAAATTTTCAGACTAATGATAGGGAAGATGAGAGAAAAAGGACAGACTGTGTCATGCACGCATGTGATGATTTCTATGGGAGATTGGCGTGTGAAAGTCATGCGGCAGCAAGCCAATAAGAATGTACAGGTTTGTAATTGACAGATTTCCCTGCTTGAAAAACGAGAAGATTTATAATTTCCGAGATATTTTTAACAAAAAAGTGAATATCAACCAAATCATGACAATGGAGGTGCTTGATAACCAAGGTTCCACTATATATATATATATATATATATATATATATATATATATATATATATATATGTTTGTGTATATACGTATATGTATGTGTATGTATACGCGTGTATAATTATGTGTACATATACACGTGTATAATTAGGTGTATGTATATGCCTGTATACGTATATGTGTATATGTATATATGTGTATGTGTATATATATATATATATATATAGATGTATATATATGTAGATAT
>OZ010592.1:89657657-89672657 GCA_963932145.1 Acanthosepion lycidas | reverse complement strand
TTATATGTGGAGCCTCCCTGATTTTTGGTATTTTTTAATCACAATTCAGTAGGCTCTGCTACTGCAAACTTCCAGCATTTTTCAGTCAGGTTCAGATTTTTTTCTTTTTTATTTGAGGGTTGGCTTCTCATTAGTTGAGAGAAGAATAGAAAGAGAAGTTTAGAGAGAGAGAGTGAGAGGTAAGTGTTTTAAAAGAAAGTGCAAATGTCTTATTTTAATTTGAATTCTTTTTATTCTTGATTATATATTTTATTTTTATATTTTATTTTTATTGGGACTCACTACAACATCAAGAAGTCTATATAATCAGTGGAAACTTACAACATTTTGTTCTTCCTTTTCAAGACATTAATCATTTATTTGTGAAAGACATGAGCCCATTTCTTCTCCCCCCAGATATGGGTTAAATAGTAGTTTAGATTGTGTTCTCTAGCTTTGAGTGTCAACTAATCTTGGAACAGGAATATTCTGAATTCAAGACCATGGAAGAAGGTAATGGGTAACCGTTTCATTATCTTTCATAAGAATTATTTATATTTTCATGGTAATTATTCTGATGAACCTACCTCTTTGGTATCTTGATTTCACGAGTTTGACATCTATGTCTCACTATTTTACAGCTGAAATTGTTAGATGTAACCCTAAGTTCTATGCTAACAGTTTCTTCTCTCACTTCTCGCATGTGGAACTCTCTTCTAGCCTCTCAGGTTGAAGTCAGCATTGATATTCAGAGATTTAAATGCAATGTCAATCGTTATCTTCTTAATTCTTGTTCTTTTATTGGTCTCTCTCCTTAATAATGTTTTTTCTCATGTTCTCTAACACACAGCAACCCCTTGTGCATTAGTGGCTTTATTGCTTTGCTTGGGGTGAAATAATTAAAAAAAATTAATGACAAGTCATAGATAATAAAGAAAAGAGAAGAATGCGGAGAGCCACGTTCCCTGACATCCAAAAGAGGCGTGGTTTAAAGAAAAAAAAAAGAAAACTATATAACCAAGGTAGTTATAATTCTTCCTTCACTAGCGCATATTAACTTAACAGATGATAGGCATTAATAGATGAAAGACAAGGAAAACTATTTTTTCTGCTTTGATGTGGAAAGCAGGTGCTGTCAAGATGTCTTCTGACAATTGACAGTTCAAATCTGTTGCTTTTCAGGTGTAACTAATTCCATCACACTCACTTTGATTCTTTTAATGTATCATTCATTGCACCTTCAACAATATATACTCTTTATTTATTGTTTATTTAGCCTTACAATTGTTTGTATTCACTCTAGGTGAGCTTCCATTTCCCAAAATTTGCTTGTTACCCATTCAGATTGAGAATAAAATGTCTGTTCCCTTAACTCAGGGGACACCAAATGGGGTCTGAGTCATCTCCCAAGGGTCAATTACAAGTTCCAGGGGATTGATGATAACCAGGCATCAAATGGAGGTCAGTGTGCAAATGGCACTGAGCTAAATTTTAGTTAGTGTACATTTATGTAGTATTCTTCTTTGGTGCCAATGAAAGAAAGGCACTGAGTTCTACAATTGACAGAATCAAAAGCCTTAGTCATATCTATCCAAATAGCTTTTAACTTATTTTGATTAGACTTATTTAATGCTACATTGAGCATTGCTTGGTCTTTTTTAATTGTTCCAAGTTGGTTTTTAAATAACCTCTAATTGTAAAAATGAATTTATGATGATGAAGGTCATTTGTCCTGATTGGTATTACTACATCAAGTATGATGCAATATTGGTTTATTTAATTTAATATGTTAGTACAGTTGTGTGCAAGTTTTTAATATATTACTTGCTTTATTCATTTGGGTTATTTAATATATTTTCTTAAATATGTTTTTGGGGAAAATTCTGAACCTGATGATGCTGAAGAAAAAAATTTTGAACCTGATCCAAATTTCTTAACTTTTCATACATTTTAGTTAACATTTGAATTGCCAACACCAGTGCAAGTTTTAAGGTTCATATATATTTTGTTGTGACCTAGAAAAGGTTACTGAATGAGGAATAACCAAAATGGAGGTTGGAAATGAAATGATAATCTTTATAACATCAACAAAATACAATACTCGCCAGCGGCATGAAGTCAGTAAACCACTGCTAGTGGTGAACTACTTAGACAACATATTACCCCCACTTACAATAGTGTCCAATATATTTATGAGGATTGGGACATATCCATTAGTTCACTAGTTCATATGTATGGTATATAACACTATTTTAAATGGGGCTTGATGGGGGAAGGAAGAGAAACAAAAGGGAATCTTGAAAAAGTTTGATGACCCCTGCCTTAACTAAAATTCAGATTTTGTTTCTTAAACCTGAAATGGTACAAGAATTCTTTTAAGAGTAAACTTTTAAACAACAAGTGGAAGAATATGATTTTTGATTACTTTTTTTATTTCAGAGTTTACTCTTTGCTGTGATTGATTTGATTTTTATGGCTTATCAACCTTTTGTGGGTTATTTAAAGCTAGAAAATATTTTTAGATTGTAAGAATTTTGGGGTGATAATAATGATTTATTAATACAAGCCCAACTAACTAGCCCATAGCTGCAGGAAGAGAGATGAATTCATACTTATCCCAAGGATATTTGTGGATATAACCAACTTGACTGGAATTAGAACTCAGCTCTCTGATTTCCACCTGCATATTTAAGGTTACAGCACTTGGTATTCTTAAGTGGTCACCCATCTAGGTACTGACCAGCTTCAACATTGCTTAACCGGTGGTCATATGAGAAATGTGATATGGCCATAATCTTGATAAGCAAGACAATATTTGAAGAAACTGGTATTGCAAATTTAGACAGAGATGAGATGAAGAATATTAAGATCATTAACTGAAAACAACAAAACTACTGTCTTTAACTAAACCTCAGAAGGATAAATGTCGAAGTTTGGTGAAGAAGTACATGAAAACTGATTTCACAACAGTAATCTTCACTGGAAATGAATGTAGAACTACATTTAATGGATGTGATGGTTGGGTTTTTCATAGAAATTGTCCAATGCCACAGCTCTTTCCTAGATCATCTAGAAAATGCAGCTAATAATGTTAGATTCTGTGTCAGTAGCTCTAAAATTGTTATGTAGTGTGCAAAAGGTTTTTCTTCCTCTGTATGAGTTCGAATCCCTCATCGCCAAGTTTGTTATGTAGTGGTTTCACAGTGGAGGCTTGTATTTGTACTAAGTTGGTCCTAAAATAGGTTCGACGTACAAAACGTTAGGAACTTGATTTAATAAGTAATGACGCAGTTATCTAGTTGTGGTGGCTGATACTTTAATATCCTACTAACGGTCGTCTGACATTGACTGACTGACCAACTCACCGAATGACTCAGCGACTGCTACCACTCCTACTTATTATAGGTGGGAGAGTCTATTAACTATAGAATAGGTGTGTTCCACTATAACAAAAATTGAATTCATAGGCTTCAACTCGCAAGGCTCAATACAAACTGTCTTGAGCGAATCAATAAAATCTCTTAAATCTGTTTACATTCCTAGGAAGCAAGATTAATTCTAATGAAAAGGATGTGAAAATTTGCATTACTAAAGCCTTGCCCACTTTGAATAAAATGGATGTAATCTGGAAATCTAATTTACCAAACAACCTCAAGCAGAAATTCTTTCACAGTTTTAATGTATGGTGCCACTGCTTGGACATTAGCTTAGAGTCTAAGCATGATGGAACCTACACTCAGATGTTGAGAGCTATAGATAACATCTACTGGAGAACATTCATCTGAATCATAGGTATTTCTACAATCTTATGCAAATATAGAATGCACTTTGCAAGATAATACTGGTGAGTAAAACTACTTGCAAGTGATCTAATGCTCTGGACACCTACCCATACTGCAACTGTTCACCCAGCAACCACCTACATTGACCAACTATGACAGAGAATGCCACCCTAATGACCTTTTGACTTTGATGCTGGACCATGATGGTTGGCATGACAGATTTATAAATGTTTGGGCTGGCTCCAACAAATAATAAAAAATACATTTTAGCTCTCTTGAAAAACAGAATTTCACAGACTCTATCCATGTTCCTTGGTTTCTTGCGAGACAGACAGAAAACCAATTAATGAGACACTGCAGAAATTGTAAACATTAATGTAGACATGAAAAGCAGACATAGAATTAAGAAGAGTTGGAACAAAATGAAATGTGCGGCCAGGATCATGTTTCACAAATTATTGCTTACTTAATTACATACAAGCAATAACTGACATATGTACACTCCTTGGCAAAAATGAACCAAATCTGAATAGTGATAAACAAATGCTTTAGAATCCAGGATAATCTTGCACATCATACTAGTAGTAGTAGTAGTAGTAGTAGTAGTAGTAGTAGGCATCTGTTTATCTGGCAAGATAATTGTAGCACCCTGTATGGTCAAAATACAGTGGTAACTTCTCCAGTCCTTGATAATGGTATATGAAGGTCATATGCTTTGAAGGCTATGTAGCTGACCTCTTGGCTGTACTGACAAGATCTAAAGGAATACAAGCAGTGATGACATCCTACTGGTTCACATGAATCAATTCTTAAAATTATAAAAGCTTAGCAAACTGGTTGTTGACCAAAAATAATTTTATATATTAATAGCTGTTACATAATAGCTAATAGCATTGCTTTATTTTCTGTGGAGGCTGAAAGAGGGTTTTCTCTGAACATTGTTCTATGGACAATATTTGTTACTTCATATAGGGGTTGAACTTACATCCTCTTGGTTATAAAAACTAATGCTCTGTTGGATTAACCAGTAACCCCTGCTGGTTCTGCCAGGTTCAACTAAGTAGTTCAATTTTAAGCTCGTCGTTTTTCACTAGTCAGGGAACACTTTCAGTTGCCCGAGGAATTCTTGTTAATTTATTCTGACAAAAGAAATCGTCTTGAAGTTAAAAATGTGGCAAATCTTCTAGTCATAAATTTGATAGGTCTTCCATTAGATCTTTGGGACTGCAGCAATTTAGTTTGAATTTGACTAAGAAACCATAAGACTGATGATGACACTAGAGTCAAAAAGCATCATACTTCTGAACAGAAATATGATGAGATGAGAATTTCAATCTGGAAATATCTTAAATAAATGTTTTCTATTAAATTATTAAAATGATTTAATTCTTTTTGATATTATAAAGTGATTTGTTTCTATTCTCAGATTGAAAAGAAAATAAGTAAAATAGGTCCCTAAAGATTACCTCCCTTTATAGAACTGGTTCCTGGAAATTTGGGATGCTGTTATTGAATACAGGGTATTGCATTTGGGGATAGCTTCGGAATACCAGGTGCTGTAAGCTTGGATGTGCAGATGGCGTAATGGATAATTGCTTGGAATTGTTAATCATAGAGCTGAGTTCCAATTCCTGTTGGGTTCATTATATTTATTTATATGCAAATAACCATGGAATAGTTATGAATCCACCTCTTCTCCCTACAGCTATGGGTGAATTAGTAAGACTTGTATCAGTAAATTATTATTAACTCCTAAAATAATTTTTACAATCTAGAAATATTTTCTGGCTTTAAATAACCTGCAAAATGTTGAGAAACCATAGAAAACAAATCAATCAAAGCAAACCAAAAAAAAGCCAGGTGATTGATTGACTTATTAAACTAGTTGGCCAATCCAAATAGACCTGATATAGGCTATTAGTGAACTAAGTTTAGTATTGAAGCAGGAAAAAACTGACTGCACTAAGCGAGTCAATAAATCGAAAGAAAGAATATCTTAGGTTAATCATTCCCGTTTTGGATAACCTTAGAAAAGTAAAACTCATTGCTCAGTGGGATGTCTTATTTACTAACCTATTCAATGGACAATTACAAGGAGGAGACATTTTGTTTGGTTGAAGATAATGGAAAGTAAATGGCTGTTTCTTAAGTTGAAATATAAATATTTGTGTAACACAATTCTTTATAATTAAGATACAAACTTATTCTTGTACCTATATACAGACATTAATTTTATTTTAACAGCTTCAGTTTCAACTTTTATCAACAATTGTCATATTACTGTGTTGAATATTTTTAAGATAAATTTATAAATCAATGATTATAAAATAGAACAATTTTGAAATGTAAGCCATTAAATTCAGTTTGTAAAACCTGTTTTTTTTTTTTTCCTTTTCTATTCTTTAAAAAAGTGTTTAAATTTTAATGAGATTAGTATATTTTTACACATCTAGAAGACGTTAAACCATTTCCCTAGACATGGATGCACTGACAACTTTATCAGCAGTAGTAACCCCTTTTTAGGTTTTGGGTATATGTAAAAAAAAAAAAACTGTGTGCAGTAAATTATAATAAGCTAGCTCTTTCTCCTTGGGCCAAGATCAAGATAGGAAGCTAAAATTAGCACTCTACATGGTAGCTACATATGGCTATACATATCACTCAGTCACTAATGAAACAGCAGAGGAAGTTCAATTTTTTTCTTCATCCTTTTTACAGAGTCACAATCTTACGAACATTTCTGGAATTCACACTTTCCTTGAAATTTTCTCTATTTGAAAAATATTCTCAATAGAATAAATATTTCCATCTCATTTTTTTCTGCTCCTTTTTTCTCAACCAACTCAACAGTTTTACTTTTTGTTCAACACAGGGCTTATGGCCATGTCATGTTGAAACACCAATTCTCATACAATAACCAAAGTTAAGCAACATTGAGCCTGGTCAGTACCTAGATGGGTAACCACTTACAAATGCCAGATGCTGTAAGCTCTGATATGTGTGTAGTGTAATGGTTATAAGGGCTCGGAATTGGAAATCAGAGAGCCATTATCCAATTCCAGTCAGGTTCCTTATATTCACTTATGTGCAAATACACTTGGGAAAGGTATAAATCCACCTCTTCTCCCTACAGCTATGGGTTAATTAGTAATACTTGTATCAATAAATCATTATTATCTCCCAAAAATTGTTACAATCTAAAAATATTTTCTGGCTTTAAATAACCTGCAAATTGTTGATAAGTGATAAAAAAATGGTATTTTCTTGAGCATCTATTGAGACTTAAAATCAACCTAAACCTCAAGTGGAATGAATACATATTCATTACATTACTAAAGATGCTGGGAAAATGTTCAGTTCCCTGAACCACTCCAGTAATTACCTGACTCCTCCTGTTATACTCTACCTTGACAAGAGCCAGATCAGGCTGGGAGCACTGCTGTCATATTTGGGCAGGAGCTACTCAGTCTTCACTTTCCAGTCTCTATAGAGTACAAAGCTGTCTCTACATTCTTGTGCACAAGGTTTTATCTTCCACCTTACAACCCCTTTCTCACAGACAAAATGTTGCAAGTCTCTTGCTGCTCTCTTGCTATTTACATGGAAAGTGCTCAGCTGAACTACATTCCTTAGTTCCGCAAATTCTAACCTTCATGGCTAAGACCCATCATGCAACACACGTTATAGTGAATCACATTCATTCTCTTTGTATTCCATTGGTGAGATGCCAGTTCCACTTGAGCAGCTTCTTCCAATGACCTGTTACTTTGTGGAACATACTCTCAAGAATATGCTTCCTGATCATTACAATCTTAACCTGTTCAACTCTAGAATTAACAATAATCTTCCATACATGTCCCAATAAACTGTGCCTCTTACTCTGTAACCCTCTACCTCGACTGGCTCTTAGGCCTTTTCCATGGAGAAAAAATAGACTCTGATGTTTATTTCAGATTATATTTTGTTGTTATATGAAAATAGAAATTTATATGCTACAATTCACCTACAAAACAGGAATAAACAATACTTTACCTTTCCTAGATAACATGTTACACCATAATGACCATAGCCTAAAACTAAGTGTCCCTCACAAACCAACTAAAGATCTCATAAATTTTTGTTCTCACCATAAGAACAAAATAAAATCTGGAATAATCATTAGATTATATTTAAGAACAATTCAGTATTTGTAGCCTTCAGGACATACATCTACACAAAAAAAATTTTTATTAATGTTCACCCAATTCAAAGCATAAGGGCCATTCAAGGTAGAGGATTACTGTATGGAGTTGTATTAGCATAAGAAATGGCAAGATAACAGCTAATTCTTAACTTGAAGAGGTCAAGATTTAATTAGAAAATAAAATTACAGCCAGTGATTTTAGGGGTATAGAGTTGAAGTAGACATAAGGAGTCAGAAACCTAATCCTAAACAGGAAACAAGGGATGTACCTCTACTCCTGTTCAAATGATTGGGGAGGGGTGTGAACCAGACAATAGGCAAAACTATCTACTCCAATTAATATGTGTATAACACATACATATATACATCTTTACAAGTAATATGTGTACAACACATACATATATACATCTATACAAATAATATTTGTACACATACATAAATGTATCTATACAAGTAATATTTGTGCACATACGACAACACAGATATAAACTACATCTGACAGCAATGGCCCTGATTGGGAGGTTTTGAGGAGTATGTAAGCACCTCTTAATTGCTGTTGTTCCTAGGTCCACCTAGATCCAGGTTAGTGGCACCTGTTAGGGTTCCAGCTATGGGCAAATAATTACCCCCCACCAAACTAGGTCTAAAACATTATGAAAGTATAAAAATAAATTTTTATCATAAAAGTACCAACAATGCTTTTTTTGGAAAAAAAAGATATTGCCAGAAATATATTTTTTGTAAAAGAAATTATTAAATGCTCCGAAGAAAGTTAAATTTTGGCATTAAATGACCGATAAGGGGCTGATATTCCATTAAACAAACAACACAGATATTATCATATTAACTTTCTTCTTCTCTTCCTTATATCTTATATTCTTTTCTTAAAAAAAATTTGTTATCATTTGACTTAACAAGAACCTTTAAAGTAGCTATACAAGCATCATCATGATCAGTATCAATATCAGGGAGACATCTTCCTCCTGCTGACTATCACCATCACCCACTAACATCATTATAAAGATAAAATAATTTTGCACAATTGTAACTCATCCAACTAAATAGTCAAAACAATTTATGTATGTATATGTATTTGCATATATGTAAATGTTATGCATATAATTATTTTTCTATGTATCTGTTTGCATATATTTCATCTGTGTGTATGTATGAGTATATTTACACAAACCCAAGCAACAAAAACCTTCAGAGTTGAATGAGTGGATAATTATGGCTTCATTATATGATTATTTCACACACGCCTCCAAAAACCCTTTATGTCTTCATTTACATAATTTTAATCAAGAAATATTTCTCGTAACTAATTTTTACAAAATATATCATATTTATGTCAATGAGTTATTTCTGAGGTTTCATGTTATAAAGCAGATTCTTTCTTTTAAATGTTTACAGTTTTTTCCATGATTAAATGAATCAGCCAAAAATAGAATATGAATTAACTTGTGTAATTTTGGATGAGTCAGTCTGAATATTATCCAGCCGACTGATTTTGTTTGTTTTGTTGATTTTTTTTTTTTTTTTTTTTTTTAATCGGTATCATTTGATGCAAGGCAATAAAGCCACTAAGACAAAAGGGGTTATAGGCTGTGGAGGAATTAGGAACAGAAACATTGATAATGAACAGGAAGAGGAAAGAGTAATCAGGTAGACAGTAGATAGCAAATGACATTGCATTTAAATTTTTTGCAGATTAAAGTTGGCTGGAAAGCAAGGAGTTGGAAGGGAATCCCGCAAGCAAGAATTGTGAGAAAAGAAACTGTTAGCATGGAACTTATTGCTCCATCTAGCCAGCTCAACTGTAAATTCATGAAACCTCAACACCAGTTTAGTAGCGCACTTAAATTCAAAAGCTCTAGGTACCATAGTAAAGAGTTCATCTGAACAATTACCATGAAAGTATTTATTAAAAAAAGAGGCAACCTTACAGCGGTGGACAAGTGACTGAAGCCAAGCTGCCAGATCAAGACCAATAATATTGCTGACTCTTCTTTGGATTTTATCAAGTAGCTCAAGGTATACAGCAGGGACACCAGACCATATGTGTCAGCAATATTCAAAGGATGGATGAATCTTATAGATACATAAGATAGATTCTGGAGAGAAAAATTGTCTCGAATGGCACAGGGAACCGACTTTCTTAGCAGCTGACCTAGCAATGGATTCAAATTATTTTCTTCTTTTTTTTACAATAACATTTCAATAAATTCTACTGCCTTTTTCAGAGATACAGGTGAAGTAGAAAAGTTTTCTATTTTGGAGATAGATAAATTACTAAAATAGTTATTTTTTTAAAAGTAGGCCACAATTTTCTTGTTTTAATACAAAAAAGCTGCCATTTTCTGGTTTTTAATACAAAAAAGATAATCTCCTATTTTTTTTTTTTTTTCATACAAATTGTACATCTGAAGAAAATAATTGAATGGTTCTGTTCCAGAAATGGAAATGAGTAACCTAGAAGACAGAACCTTGTTGTTGTTACTGTAGTGGGGGTTAATACTTTCTCTGCCTCAGAAAACGTAAATCCAATCATCAAACAAAAGAGGACATTAAGTATGGTTAAATAAATGAATAATTTATTTACATATATACAAAAACTAGTAACTTCTATCTGTTGCTGTTGCTAAGGCAACAGGGAGAGAGAGTGGTGAAATTAGAAGTGAAATGGACCTTGGTGGTGGCTGTCATTGTTGGTGGTGTTTCTCTCTCAGTGTGTCGGTGTTGACATCAAACTCTGATCTGTGTCGCATCGCTTAGCATACTGGTGTTGTTCATGAAATGCTGGTCTGTTTTGGGTCTGTTTAGATTTGAGTATATATAGCTTACAATCAACTTGAGATTATGATTTTGGTTTTTGAGCAGGTGTGGCTCTGACTGGCCACTCCCGCTCATATTGTTCATTTTGTTTTCCTTAAAGCAGATATGTGCGTGGATCCTATGCACAGAAAATGTATTTACACAGTTTGCTTTGGCTCATCGAGTGGTCAATATCTGGTTTGTGTAGAAAATGTAAGAGGCACATGACAGATTAGTCACACCATTTCTAAAATAGCCAAAAATAAGATAGACAAATCTTGAAAGGATATAAAGTAAAAGAAATCCATGCAATAATTGAAGGAAAATTTGAATTGCAAGTATCCTAATAATTTTTTTTAAACATTTCACCCCAAGCAAGCCAATAATGCCACTAAGATGCAATAAGCTACTGAGAGTGAAAGAGAATGAAAAGACTCTAGATGGAAGCTAGAAACCCAATCCTAAACCAAAAACAAGGGATAAACCTCTACTCCTGTTCAAATGACCAGAGAGGAGCATGAACTGAATGAGAGGAGAACTTAACTACTGAGAAAAAAATAATGAACAGTAAATAAAATTTCAAAGTTTAAGTGGAGATGTTAAAAGTATAGTCGAAGTATACTTTGGTAGGAACCAGAAACCTAATCTTAGACAGGAAACAAGGGATAAACAGTTACTGTTCAAACGAACAGGAAGGAGTGTGAACAGGGCGACAGGCAAATCTATTTTGAAAATAAGTAAAATTTGTATCAAAGCTTTTCCTGTAAATGACTTTACAATCTGCAAATGCAGACATTGGTGAATGGATTTCATCCTTGTAAAATTACACGCACATATATTCTTTCTTAGATGCTAGATTGTAGATATTAGAAGAAAAAATCAGTCTATAATATTAACACACACATACAAACATGCATCTTATATGAATATGTATTTTCTAAAGGAAAAACTATTCTTGTCCCCCATGTTTTGTCTTCTGAGGGACTTTATCAAGGCAAATGACATTTGCCTTGATAAAGTCATTATTCATTTTGTTCCTTCACAGATACACTCTATCTGAAAATAATTTATACACACACGCACATACATGCATATATGAAATTTTTGTATTTATATATATATAATATTTTATATATCAAGAACAATTTTAGGGTAAGACTATAACAAAGTGGAAAAAGGTTTTCATGTGACATGTTTTGTAATGGCATTGTATTAATCCATGCAAAACTCATTTATCTGACCTTTCCATCTAGTTAAACTGAATTTTTATCTTTTTGTTTAGACATATAAAGTAGACATTTAGCTGAAAATTTTGAAGTCTGAAATCAAATTTAGGACCTTTTTACATGTTTTTTTCTATAACTTTGTTTTCATCATCAAGGCTATTTTGATTTGAAGATATGTTGAAAATCAATGTGATTTCTCAACTAAAAAATGACTGCTTGTTTCTGAGCATGTCTGTCTACTCAGGCCTATTTGTGTTTCTTCAACAACCATTTAACTAATCTGTGGTTTATATTGCAACTATAGTGAGCAGATCTTAGTAACAGTCTAAGTATGTGCCCCACCAAGACCATATACAGTTTTGAATTCAGAGTTTTCCTTCTACCATACAGGTTGCCAACCAAGGCTAGATAGTCCAGTCTGCCCTGTTATTTAACCCATACCTTGGAACTTTGTTTTGGTTACCAGAAAATCAAAACCGTTTACATTTTTAGTATGAGTCATGGTCACCAAGAGGCTATTTAGGCCTTCTGCAAGAACTTAATGTCCCACATATAAGCTGTTTTCAGTTAGTATCTTTAAAAGTTAAACTTGAACTTGAAATAATTTAGTACCAGAAGAATATGTAATTATAAAAAAATGTGCGCCCATAAAAACCATCAGGCTCTAACTTTCATCTCTCCAGCTCGGTTCAGCTCCGCCCTCTTTCAGCAGACAAAACTGGACATAAATTGAAATTTGACTGATCCCTGGAGATCTGTTTCCACAGAACTACCTCTCTATTACATTAATAAGTAAGATCAATGGATACAAAATTTATGCACATACCTACATGTAAAAGTGTGAGGGGGCACTACATTAAGCCAACCTTGTGTCATATTCATCCTCTGCGTTTATTTTGATTTTTGTTTTTATGGTTTATCAAATGTTTGTGTCTTATTTATAACCAAAACATATTTTAGGATTGTAAGAATAATTTAATTTTGTGAGTCAATAAATTTGGGGGGATAACAATGATTTTTTTCAGAGATAAGTCCTACTATTTGACCCATAGCTTGGAGGAGAAGAGATAGATTCATACTTTTCTCAAGGATATTTGCATATAACAGAATGTAATGTACCCAACTGGAATTCTACCACAGTTCTCTGATTTTTCATTCCAAAAGCCCTCATACCATTATACCTCATACTATTATACCAGAGGCACATCTACTACTACTCTCTAGCTTAGATAAATAAATATCAATTCTTTTGCAGCCACAAAAGTAATAAGATGCATTCAAGTACTCGAAGGTGTTGTTTAAGTATGTAATGAAATGGCAAAGTGCAACTCTTCTGTGGTACAACATATGATCTTTTGGATCCAATGAAGCTCTTGACACGAGAAATGTTGAAGTCAAAATGTCAACATAAAACTAAATAAAATTTCTTTTTTTTCTAACATAAATTCCAGAAATGTGACAAATTGTGGAATGGGAAGTAATGATGATCCTTTAATATTCGTGTTTATTCTCTTGTAGGGATACAGAAGGTACTTATCTCCCTTAGGTGGAGATGAAGCACATGGGTCACATGACAGCCTCTTAGTGATGTCACTTCATACATTGAAGTGGCCAGTCATTCAGTCTGTTTAGAGCATCCAAACCAAACAGTTGCTTTTTTAGCCGGGGACAAATGGTAAATCTACTTCTTCCAGCAAATGCTACATTTTACAAGAACGTAGCTCCATTTCCCTCTGGGAATATATCTCTACCCTGATATAAAAAGAAACTCCATCTTTTCAATACCTGGACACTTCAGTGCAATTCCACTGTTTTCATATGGTCTTTTCATCTAAATCTTGAGGACCCTTCTTATACTGTTGTTATGAAATAGGTCAAGAAGTTTGCCATCTCCCTGATTCATTTTCCAGTTCTCACAAACATATCAGATTGGAATGACCAAAATCTACTAAAGCCTGATCTTAGTATTTCTACTTAGTTGTATTCCACACCTGCTTTAACCGACCAAAAGTCACCCAGGCCTTTGCCACTCTAGCCTTAAATGTCTTCCATGCCACCACCTTGAAACTGTTGCACACAAATAGACAAAATTCTTGATCCCTTCCACTCCATGTTTATAATGATGGGTTCCTGTTGGGCAGCATTAATTCACTTGATCTTATTTTTAGTTGTGTTGATCTTCAACCCAATCTGTTTTGCTGATCCTTCTAATCTTTCAGTTTCTTCCAGCATATACAGATGTTTTGATCATGATGTCTGCAAAATTGAGATTGTCTAGCTTTGAAGTGAACTGCCACCAGATGTCGGTATCCCCATCCCTAACAGTCTGCCTCATCATCTAAACTGCCACCAGATGTCAGTATCCCCATCCCTGACAGTGTGCCTCATCATCCAAACTACCACCACATGTCAGTATACCCATCCCTGACAGTGTGCCTCATCATCCAAACTACCACCAGATATCAGTATCCCCATCCCTGAGAGTGTGCCTCCTCATCCAAACTACCACCAGATATCAGTATCCCCATCCTTGACAGTGTACCTCATCATCCAAACTACCGCCAGATGTCAGTATACCCATCCCTGACAGTGTGCCTCATCATCCAAACTACCACCAGATGTCAGTATACCCATCCCTGACAGTGTGCCTCATCATCCAAACTACCACCAGATGTCAGTATACCCATCCCTGACAGTGTGCCTCATCATCCAAACTACCACCAGATATCAGTATCCGCATCCTTGACAGTGTACCTCATCATCCAAACTACCACCAGATGTCAGTATACCCATCCCTGACAGTCTGCCTCATCATCCAAACTACCAGATGTCAGTATCCCCATCCCTGACAGTCTACCTCATCATCCAAACTATCACAACCAGGAACAGGACTCTCTTTCTCTAGCAAAAAGTAACTCTGAACTCCTTGTACTCTTAAAATATCTCCAAGATCATCAGATTACAAACATCCCTATACACCTAGATATTAATTTTAATAACCACAACCCCTGCTGAA
>OZ010592.1:89610157-89652657 GCA_963932145.1 Acanthosepion lycidas | reverse complement strand
CCAATTGCTCTTGGCTACTTCATCAGTCATTTTAGAGGGCTTCATAGTTAATATAATTTCCTGTGTTCTGAGTTGTATCATCTGGAAGTAGTAGTAATTCTAAGGTGTGCTAGATGGGATTAGTAGAATTCCATGTTGGTGGTGTCTTTGAAAAACAGCCAACACACTCTTTCCATTCTCAAACAGGGTAAGATTGAGACTTGACTTAAACATTTTTATATAATGGGCTCCAATTGTCTTGAGACGTCTTTTACAATTAGAGGTTCTTAGAATGACTATGTTATCTCCAAGAATTAGGAATTATGATGTATGGGTGTCCAATATATATATGTATATGGTAAAAATATAGCTTAAGGTATGCTATCCTATATTTATGGGTAAAAGTGCTCAATATCAGAGATAGTGTATATAAATATGACAACAGTCTTTTTCATGCTTCAAACCAATCTTCAGGCCATGTGTGTTGTGCTTTGGCTCGAATATTTATATATGCTGGTCAGTGGTGCATTATGGGTTGCAAGGTCTATTATCCTGATGGTTATTGGGTCGGCAGAAACTTATATTTCAAATTATTCTAGAGACTATTGAGTAGAAATAATTGTGTGATTCACTTTTTACTTAATTATTTGATGTAGATTATTATTATTATTATACATTTAACACTCATACACAACTACTTTTGTATGCATAAGATATATATATATATATATATAGGTAAAAAAATTCTGTACAAAAACTAAAATGAGGATTGGTAAAAAAAAAGGCACCTAATATTTAATATAGTGTTATTTATTTATAATATATGAATTTTTACAGAGAAGAATTAAAACTTTGTTACTTACAATTGGATTTTCAGTATTATTTTTCTTAGAAAAATAATTTGTTGTTTTTCATTTTTTTTAACTTTTTAATTTAACCGGTGCAGAACACAATTAAAGACCCTCAGGTGAAAAAATGCAACTGACCACTTTGCAAAGTATGCAACTACCTATTGAAATTTCAGTTCAAAGACAGATCAAAATTCAAAATGATTTCTCATGCGACTCAGAGAATTTAATTTACATAATTACATGCAAAAGTTGGCACGAACATTACACTAGCCAAACCGGCCAGTCACTCCAACAAAGGATGACAGTTCATCACCAAAAAAAAAGGGACACCCACACCAGAAAAATACCCCCTTAGACAACATATAGAGGAATGCAGAGGACAAAATCTGCCAAATTTTAGTGTCTTCCCATTCTACCAATGCAACTACAGAACCAATGAACAAAGGTGGATTAATAAGGAAACATTTTTCATCAAGAAGTTCAAACCCATACTTAATTTATTGCATAAATAGATTCTACCAAATACCCCTTACCATAAACAACACACACACACACACACACATATATATATATATATATATATATATATATATATATATATACACACATATATATATATATATATATATATATATATATCATTACTATTACGATACTACAAATAGATTAAAGCTGGCTTGAAGCACAGACTGAAAATCTTGTTTAATGTCAATGTGACATCATATCGTCAACACTTCAACCAGTTGACATGTCATGTATACAATATGTCCTAAACTTTTGCTATTTCTCCTTTCAACAACATTCACTCTGATATTTGCAAATTACAGTTGTTTTCATTAATATTAACTTCTTTATTTTTTACACAATTTTGCAAGAGTTTAAAATATTTAAGTTTTAGCAGTTGTGAAAATGAGTCATAGTGCAAAAACAGTTGTGAAAATGAAACATTGTGTAATTAAAAATTGTTTTTTTTGTGTGTGCACATTATTTTTTTTAAAGATTACTTTTGTCATGGTTGGTTGGATGAAATAAATGACTTTTAAAGCCTTGGACAGCTTTTTCAATTGAGTTTTTTTTTTTGTTTTGTTTGTTTGCTAAATTTTATTCGACTTCATTCTTAAGTTTAAAAAGTTAACATCTCAATTTTAGTAGAATAAGATTTTTTATGGTTATCATTCATTCTCAGTCGAATTTTTTAAAAACTTGAAAAAATTATTTCAATATAAACTATTCATTTTGAAAATTTAAAAATTTCATTTTTTCATCTTTTATAATTAATTATTTTCTGATTTTTCTTTTAAAAAAAATAACCAAATCAAATAATAAAAATATGGTAAATAAGAAGATAAGAATGAACACATTAAAATAGATATGAGCAGGTTATGAAAGATAGATAAATAGATAGATATGAACATAGATAGAGAGATAGACTGATAGATATAAACAGGTATAGATAAATAAATAGATATGAATAGATAGATATGAACAGATAGATATGGACAGATAGATAAATATGAACAAAGACAAATATGAACGGATAGATAGATAAATATAGATGGACAGATAGATAAATATGAACAAAGACAAATATGAACGGATAGATAGATAGATAGAGATGGACAGATAGATAAATATGAACAAAGACAAATATGAACGGATAGGTAGATAGATAGATATGGACAGATAGATAAATATGAATAAAGACAGATATGAACAAAAAGATAGATAGATATGAACAGATTAAGACAGTTATAAATAGATATGAACAAAGATAATCTGCTTCTATCTATCTATATACCTATTTTCCTATCCATTTTAGATATAAACAGACTTAGGTAGACATATTTATTCTGAGTAATGTCCTCATCTTTTATTATAAAATTTCGGTCATTGTGTCCACTGGCATTCTTCAGGTATCAGCTAAAATTGGTTAGTCAGTGCATAATAATAATATCTCTTCATGTAAGAAATTCAAACAAAAATTACAAAATAGATAAATATGGACAGATTTAAATAAGAAAATATTTTTTACATGAGATTTACTTTGTGAAGGTGAACAACACCCTGAGGTAAAATAATTCTGCTCTTTATCAGTTAAAAGTTTCTTCACTGAAAAGTTCTCTTTTTAGTTCTTATGCTTTTTCTTTCTCTTGTGTTGTTTGTTTTGTGTTGATAACAGATTTAATCTTCAATTTTTGAATTACACAAATGTAGAATTGCCAAATTATCATTTGCCACTAATAAAAACAAATGTTAATGAGGGATGTGTTGGTTTTCTATCTCTTCCTATATGGACCTTTGGGTTATCTGCCCTTCGAAGAACTCTCCAACCTCTCAGCAAAATGGATTGAAAGAGATGAACATAGCATACAAACAGGATGAATGCATCCATGACTCCTAAATGATTAATAGTCAACAAGGAAGTTTGATTTTTACTTAATCTTCCACAGTTGTTGCTTTGTATGAGTCTGATTAATAAATATCTCCTGCTTAAGGAATTGCTTCATCTGTTATTAGATATTTACTTCAGCCATCATTTTAGCAAAATCCGTTTGATGTTATACTTGTATACAGTCATATAGATTTAAAGGTTTGTAGTTGAAAGCATACAATTGCATTTCAAATATATTTAGTTGAAGGCATGAAATTGTGTTCAAGATATTTAGATTTCAGCATAACCCATGGAGGTGTTGATATGTCAGTAAAGAAAAGTAAGCAACCAACTTTATAAGGAAACATTTGGCATTCATTTACCAAGCAGTGCTACTTCCAGGTTAAATTTATAACATTGTTCTGTTAAGAATCAAAAAATTTCAAAGAATCTCTGAAAAAGGAGATGCTTTGTAATGATTAATAGATGTACACATAAACAGAAATGAATGATATGAAAAATGATTGCACAAATGTAATTCAATGATGGCCATTTACTTTCTTCCAGCTTAGAATTTATCTGTAAAAACACCTCTGTGTCTCTCTCACTCTTCCTCAATTGTTGTGATACAAAAGACCAATGGTACTTTGAGGATATTGATATAAAAAAAGACAAAGTATCTAATCCAGAGAAAGGTGAGTTTTGTAGTACAGAAAGAATGCAACACAGCAATACAAATGAAAAATGTACAAAATGTACTGACCCATGCAGATCAGTTCAGAAGTGGAATGGAAGCCAAAGATATAGAAATGGATGAAGAATCTGAAGGTTAAGAACATGAAAGGGGAGGAAGAGACTAATGATTCCATTAGTGAAACTGAACAATCTATGGATAATAATGACCAGAAAAAGTGAGAAGTCGGAAGAGGAAAATAAACTCAGACTTTGATCCCCTATAAGAAGAAATCAAGATATATACCAAGAAAGACAGTTTAGAGTCCCAAGAATAATTATAAGTCAAAGATCAATGAATGGCATAAGGCCATTTCGGTTCAGGGAGGTGTATTATTGTATGTAAATGAGGTATTGTTATAAAAGCAGAATGCCACAGCGAATGCCAGTTGATCAAACATCTGTTGATGTTCCAGAGAATACGCTACTTCATAAGAAAAAGATAATATGCAGAATAGGTTCCTAAAGATTACCTTGCCTTTATGGAACCTGTTCCTGGAAATTTAGGATGGCACCACTATATATATATATATATATATAATATTACTAGCAGTAGAGCCTGGCGTTGCCCGGGGATGTAACAGTAAGAGATAGATCAAGTATCGACCATCATAAAGACTGAAAAGTAAGGTTGACGGACACGCATGTCTTAATTAGTGTTTTTTTTTTTTTTTTGCGAATTGGTCAAACTCAAACAAAAACATTGTTTTCAATCGTTATGAGTCTACCGATTGAATAGAATTTTATTATAAACAATTGTCTTGTAAATGGAATTTTTAAAGCATTCTGAATGTAAAAATAAAGAAAAAAGTGTGCAAGACAATAAGAAACACTACCTGCCAAAAAAAAAGTGAAGTTTTGTTGAAACCGATTGAAAAATGTAGGAAATCCGATCCCATATATAAACGAACACACACACACACACACACAAACAACCTGGGTTTTATAATAAGTATAACTCAATATGAGTTGTCCCCCTTTCATTCTCATGATGCCTCTTAATCGTGTTTTCAAATTGATTTCATGCTAAAACAATTGTGTTTTTCCAATTTTTGGTGCTGTCAGAACCACCGCAAGGTAATTTTATGTAGTCCTGTGAAGTTTTGTTGAAATTGGGTTTTAGCAATTTATGTAAAGAATAGATTTTAAATATATATACACATAGGCATGCACACATATATTCATGGAAACAGAGATAATTGATTGTTCTACCCTGACCTCTTTTCTACAGTAGAGGTCACTGTCTTTTTCATGTTTTAATCAAGGCCGACATTCAGATAACAATTTCCTTCTTGTCTTCCTCATTTTTGTTATTTTATCAACATCTAAAGAAGAGATCCAAAAGAAAGACCGAAAAGACTTCATGTGACAAATGTATTTGAATGTAACACATTAAAGTATCAACCATTATTTTTTTTATTTTTTTTTTGTCAATACCCGTGGCTAAAACCTTTAATCTTGTGTTGATGCATAATGAACCATAAAGAAATTTAAAAAACAAACAAGGAAAAAAATAAGCACTGAAATGATGCATAGAAAACAATTTAAAAAAGACAATCTATTAAAAGTTAAAACTTCCTCATTTGGCTCCACCAATATATTTGTCTATCTGTTTAACAGCATGTATAAGTCATTTAATGGTGAAATTTAATTTTCTTGGGAGCATTAGTAAGTTTTTTTCATAAAACTTTATTGCTGGTAAGTTTTTTTTTTTCAAAAATGTATTGCTGGTAAGTTTTTTTACAAAAATGTATTGTTGGTAATATTTTTTTTTTTTTTTCAAAACTGTATTGCTGGTATTTTTACTAGGAAAATATATTTCTATAGTTTCATAGTGTTTTGACCCCAGTTTGGTGGGTTCATTATTTGCCTATAGTTGGGACCCTCACAGGTGCTGTGAATAACAGCAATTAAGAGATGATTCCACACTCCTCAAAACTTCCCGACCAGAAGCCTTGCTGCCAGACATAGTTTATCATCTCCTCCAATATGAATTCAAATCAACTTGTTTAGGTGACTCTCTCTATCCCAACTTGCATTGACATCTATAGTTAGAATTTATATTTTTAAATATCCACATTTATTTAAAATGTAGTTGATTAGAACTCTCCACAACTTCCTCTTTTCTTTAATATCAGTAAATTATGAATAACCATGACTGTTCTTGAAAAGTAGTGTTGTTGTTTTACTGGCCTTCCTCACCTGTTGAATTTATAAAGTCTTTAACAAACATATCCTGGGTAAGACAATAAACTACGTCTAGCAGTAAGGCCTCTGGTCAGGAGGTTTTGAGGAGCATGGAACCACTTCTTAATTGCTGGTGTTCCAATGTCCAACCCATCCTAGCTATGGGCAAATAGTTAATCCCCAAACTGGGGTCAAAACACTATGAGGGTATTAAAATACATTTTTATAGTAAAACTACTATCAATACATTTTATATAAAAACAATTGCCAGTAATATCTATTTATAGCAAAATGACCACCAATATCTATTTATAGCAAAATGGTAATCAATACATTTTTAAAGCAAAATGATCAGCAATAGATTTTATAATAGAATTACCAACAAGACATTTTATAACAAAATGACCAAAAATACATTTTATCTGTAGTTAAAGGCAGACACTTGTGTTCAAAATATTTAGAGTTTGGCATTTGTCTATATTGGTGGGTGAGGAGGGGGTGTCCTTGTGGATTGATATACTTACATGTTAGGCAAGGGTGCAGGCCTTTCTTCAGGGCAGATGTCTTTTCTCAGTGTGAATGTATTTCTTCAGGGTGGATATTTTGCTGGGTGCAGGCCTTTCCCCGAAGCTGGATGTCTTTCCACAGGATAGTTGACTTTCTTCAGAGCAGATGTCTTTCTTTAAGGTGTGTTCCTTTCCTCAGGAGGTATATCTTTTCCCAGAGTGAATGTCTTTCCTAAGGGTACATATCTTTCCTCAGGTTGCATGTTTTTCCTCAGGGTGCATACTTTTCCTTGCTGTTTTAATACTCAACAGCTGCAATCATGAAACAGCTGGGACTACTCAAAACACTGACTTTTGAAATTTTAAACAAAGTCTAAACACTATAAAAGTATAAAAATACCAGCAATACATTTTTCATAGTAACACATTAGTGTAAAAAATAAAAAAGTAAAAAATTACCAGTAATTCATTTTCATAGTTGAAAAAAAATTATCAGCAATCCATTTTTGAAAAATTTACTAGTAAATCATTTTTTCGTAAAAGAAATTATTAATGCTCCCAAGAAAATTAAATTTTGAAACTAAATGACCCATAAGCAGTTGATATGTCTCTAAACAAAGAAATTTTCATAAACATTTTCCTGAACATTTTCTTTATTTCATGATTGAAAATATCTCAAGCATGTTTGGGGACATGGACATGACAGTCATTTTATTTTATTTTAACCTGCCATTCTCAAGGATTGTTCTTGTTGCATACAGCTATATTCGCTTTGAAATTTTATAACTTACCAGTGAACATTTGAAGAATTCTCTTTTATTTTTGAATTGGTATTCCCAATACACCTATGGCAATAATGAGTTACAGACTTTGTGATTCTACCAGAATTGCAGGAATTTTGCAGTGTTTGAATTTGCTCTTTGAACCACAAACCAGAATCCATCAGAATTGCAGTGAGCTGCAAGTTGTTCAAACAAAATTCTTGGCTAAAGGAAAACTAAACCACTTCATTTTTTCATCTTGAATATATTTTGTTGGGAGTTTGGTGGGACTCTGTAAGACAGAATAACTGCAAACCACAAAACTGAACTTTGAGCAGAATGGAGGTCATTTTCTTTCTTTTTGCAAGACATGACATGTGTTGGTAGAGAAACTTGTCATGGCATCCAGTTTGACCAGAAAAAGAAAGGAATAAAAAGATGAAAAAAGAAGATGGCTGCTTGTCTTTGTTTAAATGTCTGTACTTTTGCTTCAAATTTGTTTTCTTATATTAAAACATCATGTCACATATGCTTGGATGAATCAGTTTTGTTTTCATGAGAACTTAGGTTACATGTTTGCTTGCAGGCATTTTTTACATATACGCAGACACACACTAGTCCTGGGTATGATGATAAACTACATCTGTAAGTAAGGCTTCTGATAGGGAAATTTGGAGGTTTTCAGGAGCATGAAACCACCTCTTAAATGCTGTTGTCCCCAAGTCCAGCCTCACCTGGAGTGGCAGCACCTGCTAGGGTCCCAGTTATGTGCAAATACTGTACCCCAAACAAAACACTATATATATATATATATATATATATATATATATATATTAGAGCCATTAGTGTCTAGTTAAATCAGCTTTCTTTGAGTAGATCTGTGTTTTCTTATCTATTAGGTTGTATAATGCATTCTGCTATTATTGATTGCTTTGTGATGAAAAAAGTTTTTCCATGTATTTCTCTTCCTCGAGCAGGAATTGGGGTCTAGAGATTCTAAGGGCCCTTTATCTTATCTATATGTGTGACTCTAAGTAATATATATATATATATATGTTCACTGGTCACTATATTAGGTATACTCTTCCAGTACCTGATTGGACCTCGTTTTGCCTTTAGAACCACCTCAGTTCTTCTTGGTATGGATTCATCTCTGTTCTGGATGCACTCTTTCAAAAGGTGGTTCATGATTTTATTCCATCCCATGATTATTCTAAATTGATTGGAGACAGAATGCATGGTTATCAGCAAAAGGGGTGAGCCCATAATGCAAATTACAAATCGTGGATACTAAAATCAAACCATTACAAAAACTTAAATTTCTAGGAAGTGTTCTAATAGAGGACAGAAAGTGCAACATGGAGATCCAAAAAGGTTATTGGGATGGCCAAAAATGCATTCCAAAAGCTAAGCAAAGTATTAAGAGACGGAAAAATTTCATTAAAACAAAGGAAAGAGTATTGAACTGTTATATGATATCTGTCCTCCTGTATGGGAGTAAATGCTGAACAATCCTGTCAAAGATGAAAAAAAGACTTGAAGCAACAGAAACGTGGTTCTACAGAAAGATGCTGAGGATATCATGGACTGAACATGAGAGCAACAAATATTAGAGAAAATAGAAACAAAAAGGAAACTTGTACTTAACATCAGGAAGATGCAGTTGAAATTTCTGGGGCATGTAATGGGGGAAGAGGGCTTGGAAAACCTGATACTCACAGAATAGTTTGAGGGGTAAAGAGGGGCAGACGAAAGCAATGCATAACATACATGAAGAGATTGAACAAATGGATGGTAGGACAGGGTTTGGGAGAAATAGCTTATTAAGAGCTATAATGAACAGGAAGCTGTGGAGGGCTATGATCGTTTACGTTCTGAAGGGACTTGCACATAAAAGAAGTACATTCAAGATTTGAATCTCCCTTTCTGCCACATCCCAAAGGTGCTCTGTAGAACTGAGATCCAGTGAATGTGGAGAACATTTTAACACAGTAAACTCATTACTGTGTTTCATGACCCAATTTGCCATTAGATTTTGTTTCATTTTTTACTTATGAAACAGTGTGTTGTCTTACTGTAAGTAACCAACAGAGGATTGTTGAATATTAGCTAGTTTGCCAGAGGTTTAGCACACAAGTAGGCAAATGTAGCCAAAGCCAAAACTGACTTGAGTCATTTATGGAGAAATATATAGCTGAACAAAGACCCCTCATGCAAATGTATTGGGAAGGTCCATTCTAGCAAAATGGACCAACCCAACTGGTGTATTAGGCGCTCTCCTATAAAATAAGGTAAAATCAGCTTTTACAAGGAAATAGAAGGAGGCAGCCATGTTGGCAGGTAAGTCACTTGACTTCTACATCTCCCTCCTCTCCCCATTGCGGAAGCATATTGGCCGTTGGGGAGGAATTAATTCCCTATTGCCTGGCTGATTGTACGAGAGTAGTCGGGATAGCGCCCTGGGAATCCTCGTTCTTGATGGCTGTGATTGAGTAGGGCCCTGGGACGCTGGTTTATTTTGTAATGTAATGTCACCATTTTCCAAGTCTTTGGCAGATTGATGTGGTCTGCATGTATCCGTAATTGTCGGCTCAGGTGACACAGGCATGGCGCTTGGTATGGGGGTCTTGATTATGGGTGCTTCAAGTTTCCTTAGAAACCTACGGTTCCGCAGGGTTATTCTGCCTGATCCTGCAACTCTAATTCTATATTGACGGTTGGGAAGTGTTTCTACTATTCGCCCAGCTATGTCCCATCGACGGCTATTTGGGTTTTGAATGGAGACTGTGTCACCTTTATAAAGTGGGGATAGTGCATGTGCAGTACGGTTGTACTTCTCGATGAGGTCTGCATTGCGTTTGGATAATCTCTGTTCTCGTTTTTTCGCTGCGGCTATCCATTCAGGGTGTGGTTTATATAACTGTGGGTGCAATGGGATAAAATCTCGAAGACGTCTATGAAGCAGGAGTTGCGCTGGTGATAAGCCAATGCCTTGGATAGGGGTGTTTCTATATTGCAAGATTGCTTGTGCTGCCATGTTATTGTCCAAGGAACCCTGGTGTCCTGTGCAGTCTTTTATGAGTCTTTTTGCAGTCTTGACTGCCAATTCTGCACGTCCGTTAGACTGGGGATAGGCCACTGATGAAATTCTTTGCTTAACAGCCCAGGTTTTTAGGAATTGTTGGAATGAGTAAGCTGAGAATGGCGGTCCACCATCTGTACTAAGTTCCTCAGGTGCACCATATGTTTGGAATATTTCTCTGCAGATGGAAATCAACCTGGAAGCAACCGCTTGCCCTGGCTTGATGCGGTACAGAATGAGCCATCCAGTGAGCCTGTCTGCACAAGCAAGATATGTGAAGGATTTAACATAGAACAAATCCATTACAATCTGTTGAAATCTAATGGGTTATTCCCTCACAGGTTCGAATCCTGTTCACAGCGCCATGTTGAATATTAGCTAGTTTGCCAGAGGTTTAGCACACAAGTAGGCAAATGTAGCCAAAGCCAAAACTGACTTGAGTCATTTATGGAGAAATATATAGCTGAACAAAGACCCCTCATGCAAATGTATTGGGAAGGTCCATTCTAGCAAAATGGACCAACCCAACTGGTGTATTAGGCGCTCTCCTATAAAATAAGGTAAAATCAGCTTTTACAAGGAAATAGAAGGAGGCAGCCATGTTGGCAGGTAAGTCACTTGACTTCTACAAGGATGAGCATACACTATGGTCATGAATTGAGGCATGTGGTCAGCTCCAATAATGAGATCAGAGGTAGCATTTAAACAATCTTTTATTGGTACCAAGTGTTCCAATGTATACCAAGAAAATATTCCCCATACCATTGCACAACCATATCTGGCTCTGCTCAAATGGTTAATCGATTCATGGCTTTCATGTTGTTTACACTAAATTCTGGCTCTTCCATCTGAATGATGCAGCAGAAACCAGAGATCCCTTAAACCAAGCAAATATTTTCTCAATGTTCTATTGTCCAATTTTAGTGATCTTTGGCAAATTATAGCCTTGTTTTTAGCTGACAGGAGTGGCACCCAGTGTGTTCTACTGTTGCTGCAGCTCATCTGCTTCAAGGTTCAGTGTTTTGTGCATTCAGTGACACACCTGTAAAAAAAGGTTATTTGAGCCATTGTTGCTTTCTGTCAGCTTGATCTGATCGTTTTCCTTTGATGAATTCCAACAAGCGATTTCTGCTAAAAGATTTGCCACTCACTGAATTTTTTGCTTTTAAAACTCATTCTCTGTAAACCCTACAGAGAGTTGTGTGTAAAAACTCATACAATATCAACATTTTTTTTAATACTCAAACCCGCTCACCTGGCCACACCTTTCTCTCCCATACTAATGCATGAAATGAAGTTCAGCATCTCACCATGTTTAAATATGTATATCTATTAAATTACGATTATATTTGAAATTTACATAAGAGAGCATTTATTCATGTGTATTTAATTGTAATCTGCAAGTGTGTGTTTGTGTGTGTGTTATATATATACACACGTACACAGGGATATTCATGTATTTGAATATATATATCTTAGAATCTTTATATCTGTACATATTTGAACAATATATATTTATATAAACACATGTTTTATGATGAAAAATTTAGCTTTAGAAAAACATGTTTACATATAAATATTTAATTTTGTGTAGCACAAGACTTTGCTAACAACTGAATCAATCTACAAAGCAAGTTCACGAACCTACATAGATGCTCACTATATCCTTTTATATTTACTTATATATATATATATATATAATTATATATTAAAAAATATGATTCCATTGGAATCATATTTTTAAATAAATAATTATATTTATACTCTACTTTTGTATCGAGCACTATTTTTTAAAAATAATAACAAAAATACTAAAGAACTTTGGATTATTTACCTAGCGAGTTCTTTCCTATTTTCTATATATTTGCACATATATCACTTTCAATGTTATTTTTAGTAGATACTCATATTTGAGTAGAGGTTCCATTTATTTATTTTTCATCTACCAGCCTGAATATTCCAGAAATCTCATTAAAGAAAAATATGCCCTCACCATCAGGATTTGAACCTGTGTTCCTCAAAGGCAGAGGTAAATCGCCATTAGATCTAACATACCTTAAATGACTCGGCCACTGGGCAGCCTTGCCAATGAAGCAAAATCTGAAATTTTTTTCTTTAATGAGATTTCTGGTGCACCAACGTAACAAATTTAGTCCAATGAAGTCATAAAGGACAAAATGTGTCACAAGAAAACGTTTTCCACTTTGTCATACATTTTTCCCAAAATTGTTATTTTATATATATATATATATATATATATATATATATATATTTAGGAAATGGATTAAATTGTACATATTATTATTTGTAATTTATTTTAAAAAATAATGTTTAAACAAAATAAATTAAAAATAACACACACACACACACACACATATATATATATATATATATATATATATATATATATATATATATATACACATACATACATACATACAGTTGCATTGATGTGATGTAACCCTAGGTTTCACACCCTTGCGATTGTCAAACAATATATATATACTTTATAAATTCAATCTATGGCAAAAGTGATATTTACCAAAAACAGTTCAAGTTTACAAAATTTTATACCATGTATGTATGTATGTATATATATATATAATATATATATATATATGTATATATATATATAATTAGGAGATCAGCTGATTCTGCTACCTTGGTTTCAATCAACCTTTTAGTTAATTTTTTTCTTTTTATATGTGTATTGAGCACTTTTTAATACTACTGTTTCCTGCTCTAATTCAACTATGACCATTAACTTCTTTATGATATATATATATATATATATATATATATATATATATATATGTTGAGAAAAGGTATAGATTTGTCTGTTTCAAATTCATGTGTAAATTCAATGGTAAGTCCTATGATATTAAGTTTCTTTATTATTTCAAGTAGATTTTTATTGTGAGGATATATTAGAACATCATCATCTTTGTATCTGAGGTAAGTTGTGTTTTTAATGTTGATGTGTTTAAATGGGCCAGATTCTAAGAATTCTAGGAATCGACAAGAAATGACATGGTATATTGGCAATCCCATAATGGTAAGACAAATCTTTGCTTATAGAAATTTTTATTGAAGGAGATATTGATAATATTTTTGTTTTGTCTAAAATCTATTTCTGTTAATATTTTTTTCCTCAAAAATATATAGCTGGTAATATTTTTTCAAAAACGTATAGCCGGTAATATTATTTTTTCAAAAACATATAGCTGGTAATAGTTTTTTTCAAAAATTTATTTCTGGTAATAATTTTTTTACAAAGTATTTCTGGTATTAAAACCTATTTTTACACTTTTATAATACCTTTTACCTCAGTTTCTGGGTTAACTATTTGCCCATAGCTGAGACCCTAACAGGTGCTACCACCCTGGGTGAGGGTGGACCTGGGAACACTTGCAATTAAGGGGAGGTTCAATGTTCCTCAAAGCCTCCTGATCAGAGGCCTTGCTCTTGGACATAGTTTATCGTCTTACCCTGGATGCAGATGTAGTTTATCATCATACCAAGTACACGTGGAATTTTGAGACAGATATTATTTGTGTATAATGATTTGATATCTAGGCCAACCATAACCTTGTTTTTTATGTTTATGTTTCTCATCCTCTAGATTAGGTCACCAGAATGTTTAATATGTGCTGGATCAATGGTGCCTAAGATCTGAATTAGGGCTTTAGCAATTGCTTTAGCTAGTTTGTGGTGGATGGTGGGGGGGGGGGACAATGTTTATGTATGTGTTCATGTATACATAAACGTGTGGCTATATATTAGCGTGTGAGGAATGCATATGTGTCTATGTCTATACGCATATTTGTATGTGTTGTGTGCATGTGTGTTCAGTTAAAAAAAAAAGTTCAAGAAACAAGCTGACGCTTTTTTGAAAACATTCCTTGTAAAAACATAGAAACAATGTTTTGTGCAGTGGCAGACAATATTTTTGTCTCCAATTACACAGACACTTTCATTTTTGTTGGCCAGACAATGTTCCCTGATTTAAGACATTATCTTAAAACAATATTTAAGCTTTGTACTGTCATGAAAGTAATTAGAACGTCCATTAAAAGAGACCTTTCTCGATTCTCCATCTGAAGATGTTACAATTGAAGCCCAAGGCCAGTGGACTTCTTTTAATTAAAATTGCTTAACAAAAGAGTAATTGTCTTAGATTGCTGCTAACTAAAGGATCCCCTGTCTATACCCATTAAGAAGTCAAGAATTAGATCACCCCAAGTTATCTACTTCTTCTATGTGCTATTGTCAGGACATAGGCGATCATGGCTCTCCATACTTTCCTGTCCTTTATAATGACACTAAAATGGCACTACATAGATTAACTGGTCTGCTCATAAAAAAATTTTTGAAGAATTTTTATGGATTAACATTTGTTAAATATTCCTTTACCCACAAAATTTGTCCACATTTAAAAATATTGATATTTTTTTATCATTTGTTATGTGAATGGAAATTATTATCATTTTCATGCCTCCTGGTACATTTGTCTCACAAACAATATTTGGTGGACTCATGTGAGTCCAGGTTAAAAAAGTACACAAAACAAAGTTTTAAAGAAATTCAACAAAGAGAAAACATTTCATTGAAACTCGATTTGATTACGTATTCCGCCTTTCTAAGCTTCATTAGATCCGAAAACGAAAGAAGGAAATGAGTGTCGCTGTATTTGTGTGTCTCTGTATTTGTGTGTCTCTGTATTTGTGTGTATGCTTAAATAATGAATCTTAGTCGTTTTCCTTAAAGTGGTATTTCTCATAATTAAAAAAGACAGAAATTGAGTGACTTTTCTGATGAAGCCTAGAAAAGTAAAACATGTAATCAAATCTAGTTTCAATGAAACATTTTGCATTTGTTAAATTTCTTAAAAACCTTTTCGGGATTCTATATCCTATTTTAAACACATAGAATTCAGACAAACAACAATTATTAAATGTATTAAAAAAACTTGTTAATATTTTGTTAATACATTTATTAATAAATAAAGGATAAAGAAACAAAGTTGAAGTTATGAACAGTTCAATACAATCTTCACTCTGTGTCTGTGAAATACTTACATGCCTCATCTCTATCAAAACAAAAGGAAACATGTCTTGCCATTCAGAAAATCAAATGAAAAAGAAGAAGAAGAAGAAGCATCCTTCATATATTGTGCCCACCTGTGATTATCATCAGTGGGTTGTAATCCAAAATATTTTTGAAAGGAGTCATGTTCATAATATAAATAAAATGTTAAATCAATCCCTAACTTTTGAAAGAGTTATCTATACTTTGTTTTTTATTGACAAAAGATTTTTGATATCTTTACTCTCACTTGTGAAACTCCCTCTGTCTCTATGCTTTCCAGCCAACTTTAATCTTCAAAACTTTAAATGCAATTTTAATCACTATCTGCTTTCCTCCTGATTACTCTTCCTCTGTTCTTGCTCCTTAGCAATTGTTCCTGTTCCTAACTCTTCCACACCTATTAACCCCTTGTGTCTTGCTGGCTTTACTGCCTTACTTGGAGTCTACTCGATTGAAAAAGAACAAAAACAAAACTGTGTACTATTGATGTTTTTGTCTTTCCCAATTTTTAATAGTATGGCCATCATGTAAGAGAAACTATAAAAAGACAAGAAAGGAAATTGACTTTTGAAAGAGAATGAAGAATTACAGTTTTTTAAAAGAATTCTTCCCTGTTTTTAAGAGTAGAACAGTTACTTTAGTGCCAGAAAATTCCCATTGATTCCAATAAAAACTTAAAGATACGTATCTAAATACAAATAAGAAACATGCCATAATATAGATCATTCCATTTTAAATAAATCAACAATGTTTTTTTATAACAATTTTGACATCAACTTGAGATTTTTCTTGTTGAAAAGTTGAAGAATTTTAACACATTCAACATTATAGACAAAAAATACTGAATTTTATATAGTTTTTTTTTTTTTTTTTAGACTTTGTATGAGCAAAACAAATTCACAGATTTGGATGAAAAAAAAAAAAGAACCCAGAATGATGTGAAAATCTGCTAAAGTTTTTAATCCTTTGCCCATCATTTGTGCATATTAATTTGTAATGTATATAATTGAAGGTATAAAAATAGCAAATGTTGATAAGATAGTGAGGGTCACAAAACACAGCCCAGGGACCCCAATTAAACTTGCAACCCTAAACTCTGGTTGATGGAATTATTATATATGTTTATCTCCTATACATATATAATTTCATCAACAAAAACATTACTTTATTCTGATAAAGTCCTTATAAGATAAGATACAAAGATAAAATCGTTGGTTATTGTTATGGAGTGGTTTCACAGTGGAGGCTTGTATTTGTACTAAGTCGGTCCTAAAATAGGTTCGACATACAAAACGTTAGGAACTTGATATAATCGGTAATGACTCAGAGAAATCTAGTTGTGGTCGCTGATACTTTAGTATCTGACTCACGGTCATCTGGCATCGACTGACTGACCGACCAACTGAGCTACCCACTTGTTACTCTTACTACTCCTACTTATTATAGGTGGGAGAGTCTATTAACTATAGAATAGGTGTGTTCCACTATAACAGTTATAAATAGGCACCAATAGGAACAAAAAAAAATTAAATTTTTAAATTAAGAAGACAGAAAATTACAATTGACATCACATTAAATTTTTGAAGGTCAAAGTTGACTGGAAAAGAAACGGACAGAGAGTTTCATTAGTGAGAAGTGCGGTCAAAGTAAATATTAGCATAGAACTTATAGTGACATCTAGTAATTTCAACCACAAAATGATGGGACCTAGCTGCCAATCTAGAACTGAATTTAGATTTGTAAAATTTAGATTTTGTAATTTAAAAGATTATTAATGTTTTGGACATTTTCAATAAAACCAAAGCTGTCTTTGTTCAAAGTCCTCAGCATTCGACAGTAGCAATAATCTTACTTATTACAAAACGCAGATTGTGTGTGTGTGTGTGTGTGTGTCTGTACGTTTATATATTGGATCGGATTTCCTACATTTTTCAACCGATTTCAACAAAACTTCACTTTTTTTTTGGTAGGTAGTGTTTCTTATTGTCTTGCACACTTTTTTCTTTATTTTTACATTCAGAATGTTTTAAAAATTCCACTTACAAAACAATTGTTTATAATAAAATTCTATTCAATCGGTAGACTCATAACGATTGAAAACAATGTTTTTGTTTGAGTTTGGGTTTAACCAATTTGGAAAAAAAAAAAAAAAAAAAAAAAACTAAAAAATAAAACTAATTAAAAAGCAAGCATCATATATAATTTGACCCTGACAAGAAATGCTGTGGATGTTGTAACTCTGAAATTTTAAATGTCTTTTTTTTTTTTTTTTTCAGACATCTCTGGGCTACATGCTAACTGATTTTCTATGCAAACACTTCTGAAAAAAAATTTAAAATTTCAGCATTCCTACATCTGTAACGTTTTTTGTTGGTACATAATTATAACCAATGCTTACATTTTTATATTTCCCCCTCCTAAACATATAAAATTCCTTCAACAAAATCATTACTTTATTCTGATGAAGACCTCCTATGGGAGAAAACATGTTAGACAGAATTTTTTCAACTTTGTCATTCATTCACCTAATGTTGTTCTGATATATAAAATCTTTTATATCATATTCTCCCATATATATTTATATAAGTAATAAGTGGTTAAGAAAAGAGAGACAATTACATATTAACTCTTTAAGCCCTACGTTCATGAACAAGTTTAACCCTTCCTTCTGCCTGAGCTCCTGAATCAAAATTAGAAAATAATTGGTATGTAATATTTCACAGTAGATATAAAAAATAGTTACAAATGTTTACGCACTGGTCAACCGGTGGCTGGGCATAATGTCATTTTTCTCTACCACAGGTAAAGCAGTGGTCAGGGCTCAAAGCGTTAATGAGTACACAGTTGAACAAGAAGGAAAGACATTAAAACTTAGTGATTAGGAAATGTGCATGTGTGATATGTGTGTGTGATATGCATGTGTGTGATATGTGCATGTGTGTGTGTGTTATACACATGGGTGTATGTACAGAAATTTGTCCCATAATAATTATTATGTTTAATGGATGAAATGTATATGTAAATGTATTAAATATTATGGAACAGAGGTAGCAACATTTTCATATATAATTTTGTCCATGTAGTAATATTATTTAATCTTAATTCATGTATGTTTATGTAAATTGGAAACCAAATGAATTTATATTTGAACTATTCATTGTCCTGTTTTTCTAGCGCTGATGAATATCACAAAGATTGACTCTTGAGAAATGTTTCAAGATGTCAGTCTTTACTTGTGTGCATTGATTGTTCAAAAAATGATTTTACAAGCAAATTTTGTTTGTTACTTGAAAATAACCTCAGTATCATTTAGCAAAACTGAAATCATCATTTCCTACTTGCCAAGTGACTATGACAATTGACTCTTTGGTATTAAAGTAAGAAAGTAACATCTGAAATAATCAGTGGTGAGAATGATTTATAAAGCAAGTCTGTGCATTCAAATAAACTTTCTGTCATAAATTCTTATGTAAGTTTAATAAACATAAATAAAATAATGAAGTTACAGAGAAAATTATTCGAAAAAGGATAAATGTATTTTGTACAAAATAAACATTTATACAAAAAGTGGAGAAAATAAAAAGAAATAATTTAAGTATGATGGTGTTTGCATTTGAGATGCTAGAATAAAATACACATATTTGAATTTGATTCCATTAATGTCTTTCATTTATTAAACATTGAAAAATGGAAGGCAACCATAGAGAAAGGACATAAAAATGAAATTAATTGCTTGGAAAGAATTTCATAAAAAAGCAGCATAATGAAAAGCATCTTTCCAATATATGTAAAATAGTATGATACCAGTTTTGATGTACGAATATAAAAACAGAAATTAACAAACTCTGAAAAGCACAAACATCAATGGAACAGGCAATATTGGCAATAACTTTGAAATAAAGATCAATGTGGATCCAAGAAGAAAGAGATCACAGAAGTAGTAAATGACAAAAAGCTGGAGGTTAAGAAGCAAAGATAACACTGGTCAACACGATTTTTGGTGCCAAGAAACAAAATACATTTTTTAGCTAATTTGATGATGCTGATTTTGAAAATGACCTTAGTTTTTCATGGTTAGTTACAGTTTTTGCTGTATTGAAGTTATTCACCTTTGGAAAAAAGAGCAATTTATAATCTTAGCTAATTGCAAAATTTAGATAATAAAGATTGTAGAAACGCATCAATTTTCAGGTAAGCCAAGCAATTTATGTCAGCCACCTGTAATAAACTATTTTTATAAGAAAAAAGCATTTTTGAGCCAGAAATTTTAAAATAGGAGTATTGAATTTTTCCAATTTATCTATAAAATTCAAATTAACTGATAAACTTTATTAATAATACACTTTAGTAAACCTGACAATTAAGATAACATCAAAAATATGAAACCCTAAAATCTGTTTGATATTCATAAATTTATCCCATCACTACAGAAGGAAACCAAGCACATTGAGAGCATTTTGTTTTCACAGTTGGAAAGCAACCCAATTAAATGCACCTATTCCATTGTACATGATACTGCTGGAGTATCAAAAGGGACTTAAATAACATTGGACATGACAATCAAGAGAGAGAAAATATTTACCATAGTTCTCATGTTCACAAAGGTTTTATTTCAGGCTGTTGGTTTATTAAATGATTTGAAGAAAATTCTTGTTGGTCTTTGTATCTTCAATCATGTTATTTTTAAAGACTTAGAGTCTTATTGTTATTGCAAAAATTGTATTTCTCAATAAGCAGACCAATATTTGTTGGTTTAAATACAAATTGAGAGGTTTCTACAATTTTATTTTGAGAAATATTGCCATCAGTCAATATAATATATAAAGAAAACAAATGAAGAAAATGCTTATTTTTTCCAAAATGAGGCATTTATGTACAGCAAAACCAATAGCTAACCAAGAAAAAGTAAGGTCATTTTCAGATTCAGCATCCTCAAATTAGCTAGAAAAGATGTTTGGTGTCTCAACACCATTTCAAAAATATTTTTTTGTTGACCAGTGTAATAGGTGGAGCAATAGACTGATTGTTTGGATCCCAATAGTTTATTTGCTCACAAGTGCTCATATACTCTTTAGGATACTTGGGGTTACTACATGCAACCATAGAGAAGCAATGGATGTGTCTAAAGTAAATTAATCTAATGGAGCTCATCCCTGTGACAAATCTTCAACAAACCTACCAGGATTTAAAAGTCTATGATGTTTCACATGCTTAGTTTGCCATTTGCAATTTGGAAAAGGCACATGTGCAAACTGGCATTCTTGATATAACTAGCAAGCAACAGCTATGCAAATTCTAAGTCTAGATAAAGGCTACAGAATTTGTTGGTGGGTAGAAGGACTTTTGACTGGTATGAAAGTGACTACCAAAAATAGAGGCTTTAGTTTCTAGCCTGAGGGGAAATATCCAGGTTAGCCATGAAACTGATAACTGACATTAAAAGAAATCATATTTCACCTGTTCTGATTTCTAAATTTTTGGTTTTCTATTTTTTTTTTTTTTTTTTTCCCTTTTTCTTCTTGCACAAACCTTGAACAATTCCTCTTCTGGCTGATCTTGAATTCGGTTTTCTTTCTCCTAGATTGGTTGTCACCAAAGCAATAGACTCAATGCCTTTAAAGGCTGGAACTTTGGCTTGGTATACCAATCCCACTTTCCATACTAATGACTACTAATAGGCTATATGCAAAGCCCAATGGATAGCAAAACACAAAAGATGCTGATATGTGATAGAGGAGTGTGTTGATAAGACATAGGAGAGAATATCTGTCACCTTCATTATGGAAGGAGTTAAGAAAGTCATATGTACAGGTGTGGACTTGCAATATCTGATGAGGATGATGAAAAATTTAAAATAATTATTTGAATATTTTGCAGCCAGAAAAGGATTTTCTAAATGATAAAAATGAAACATTGTACTAAAATAATGTCTAGGTGTGTCAGATTTTCAAATCATTAAATCTTCTTGTTGCAAGAAACCACACAGCCTGCATAAAATAATGAGGCTGATTCAAATAAGAAAAGAATTGAAAAAAAAAAAAGGGGTTAGACACTAATTAACATTTTGTTTTGTTTTCACATGACTCAAGAAAAAAAAAAGGAAATGATCTTTTTTTTTTTTTTTTTTTCTTTACTTCAAACAAACACAATTATATAGCAGAGCGTAATCCATTTTAAACCGAGAAATGTTGTTGTCGGACTTGATATTCTTGTTTCTCAACATGAAGTTGTTATGACGTAAAAATTTCAGCTGTCAGAGTAAAGAAGGAAGCAAACCTTTCAATTATTCATTATTATTGTTGTAAAATTTATATAAAAAAGTTTCTTGGTCTGACCCAATTTCCAAAATTTGACCAAACATGATTTCATAAGTCAGACTGAGAACTTTTCAATATACTCTATATTAATATTCTGTTATTCCCAGGTCCGTCCTGACCCTGGGGTGGTAACATCTCTTAGGGTCCCTACTATGGGCAAATAGGGACCCCCCCCACAAAAAAAAACACTATAAAAGTATATAAAAATACATTTATAATAAATCTACCATCAATACATTTTATATAAAAACAATTGCCAACTATAACTACTTATAGTAAGATGGCAATCAATACATTTTTTAAAGCAAAATAATCAGCAATAGGTTTTATAGTAGATTTACCAACAATACATTTTATAGTGAAATGATCAACCATACATTTTATATGTAGTTGAAGGCAGACACTTGTGTTCAAAATATTTAGATTTTGGCATTAAATAACCCAACAACAAAGCCCCAATAATAGTACACCCAATCAGCTTCAGACTCAATAGCAAAGGCCATCATGACTATTCAGCTAATAATTGTCTGTATCAGTGGGTGGAGAAGTGTCCTTGTGGAATGATATACTTATTAGGTTGGTGCAAAAATAATGACGTAATAATGTCGTTTTTTGACGTTAAAAATACGTCAAAAAACGACATTATTACGTCATTATTTTTGCACCAACCTAATACATGTTGGGCAATTTCATGTCTTTCTTCAAGAAAATCTTCTGTCTGCAGAGCAGATGTCTCAGTGTGAATATCCTTCTTCAGTGTGAATATCCTTCTTCAGTGTGAATATCTTTCTTCACGGTTCATGCCTTTTCCCTCAGGGTAATTGTCTTTCTTTAAAGTGCATGCCTTTCCATGGAAGGCATATCTTTCCCCAAGGCACATGCCTTTCCTCAGGTTGCATACCTTTCCTTAGTGTTTTAATAATTCAATGGCTGCTGTAATAATGAAATAGTCAAGACTACTCAAAATATTGAAATTTTAGACAATTGTGACCTTGAGATGGAGATTGTAAGAAGCAAAACATTTTGTAAATCTCAGTCAAAGGTATCTTTGTTCAGTTTTTGTAGCTATCATGACTTTGACAACCTAATCATCTGATTATATTATCAAATTACCCAAAGGTAACCTGAAACTGGTATAAGGTAGAAATCCTATGCCTTCTAAAATGTTTCTGATATCTATATAAGAAGAGTTCACGCATTCTTTTATCGTCCTTCTGTTAGATTCTTTATTCTGTAGTCTATTGTACTCAGAAGATGAAAAGCAAAGCAAATAATAATGGGGCTTAAAGCCTTTCTTGTTATGTCTAATTATCAATCAACATTTAAAGCTGCTAAATATTTCAAAATAAATATAACAAGTTCAAGAATTATTGTGAATTTGAGAATGTTTATTATCAAATCCAGGAAAATTGATTCATCTAACAAAAAACTGAAGAAAAAGATAATTTCTGATATTTATTCACTCATATGGCAGCCATTTTGAATATTCAATAAGCTAAAGTGACTGTAGTGATATGTAAATGAGTGTCTAATTAGTATTGCTAAGGCATTGACTATATAAATGTCCAAGGCAGTAAGGGTAGAGCGGCTCTTGGTATGCAAGATAAACAACTACCCCTGGACTGATAAATTACAAAGGAAATTCCATTTCATAACAGTGACTTAATTTGCTTGATTCTAAAATAAAAATGACCAGATTTTGACTTCAGAAATTTGATAATTAAAAGATTGAAAAAATATGCCAATATTTAATTAATTTAATTTAAATTTAATTAAAAGCTGGAAATGGCATTTCAACAATTAAAGAATATCAACTAAAGTGTGAAAAAATTAGAAATATCTAAGAACATGTAGCTCCAGACATCTCTTGACTAATACTGGCTAACATATATATTGGTGTGAAAATGAAATAAAATCATTATCTAAAATAATAATAATGAATTAAAAAAAAGAAAAAATGTACATTTGCCCATGATGCTAGTAATAAAAGAACCAGAAATTTTATTACTCCACTTAGCTTTATCAAACGCCCATTTGGTGGCACTGTTTAGGTTCTATATAAAGACAAATTTCCTTCTTCTCTCTCTTTTTGCCCTTTGCTCCAGGGTGTAACGGGATGTGGATAAAGATATCCTCACTGGAGAACATCTCCTTTCTTCAGTTGACAGACGAATGAACTCTCTTTTCTTCCTCTCACTCCAAGATCTAGCACACACAGATGAAGACATCCCCACTAAGAAATGTCTTCATTCCCCAGTTGGCTGACAGATGAAGTAAGTACAACCTGTACTTTGGCTGTTCCAACTCAGCGCAAGGCTGACTAGAGCTTCACTATTATATTGGGTTGGTGCATAATTATCAGGTGTTTTTAAACAATATTTATTATGAAAAACGCCTGTTAATTATGCACTAACCCAATAACAATTCTTATCATGACTTATCCTAACTTCTGGATCGACCAAAGAAATGCCCTTTCCACTTTTTTCCACGTGAATCTAGGAACTAATTTCTGTAGTAACAGGTGCAGTTAGAACAGCACCTAAAAGAGTGAAAAAGCACTTTGGGAAAATTGGAATTGAAACCAAGACTTCCAGAAAAATCTGTAAGGATTCTCAGAAAAGTTCTTGAGATATGAGGAGTCTTGTTGACATTCTTTGGTTTTTAGATTTTTCTAGGATTTTGGAATACAGGCTATTTGTATGTAGTATTTATAAAATGGAACAGTTTGGGAACTGAACCAAATCATAAACATTATATCCCTTTACATTTCATAACAAAATTTATACATATTTCTTGAAAGTGGTTTTCTATAAAATTTTATAAATTTTGTGTGTATACAGATACAGATAATGATGTTAGTCATGTAATGCTCACACAAATTTTTAAGTGGTGAAATTAAGATTTTACATAAAAATAATGTTTTGTACTTTCTGTACATACACAAAATCATGATCACTACTTACAAAAAATATATAAATGCAAGACTTTTTGACACTTTCAATAATATCTTTACTGAGCATGAAACACCTTTAAATAATGCACAAACAAAGGTGTTGCTGTGACAATTGTTAACACAAGACTGGTACCAACATGACTGGGCTGGAGGGCTCCCACCCAAGGCAAATGAGATCACTTACAACAGTTGCACATCACCTTGGAGTCTTCCCAGTGCTTTCTGAAATTTTCCATTTGTAGCAAGTCATTTTAGCTTCTGAAAAGCTTTCAGATATTTGGAGGTTTTCAGATTTGTAATTTTAATCTCATTTATGTTGGTGTTATACCACAATGTACATCATCGTGTACACCTTTTAGTACTTATTTTTTTAAACTTTGTGGGCTATTATAATATCTCCATTTCATATTATGCCTTTCTCTACAGTTAACTTATGCCTTGATTCTTTGTAGGGTCTTTCTGCCATTGAACAATTGCTCCATGTGTTTTTTTTATTCTGTCAGAAATGCAACTTAACATTGGATCTTGTATGGTTTCCATGCCGAGACGATTTAGGGGTAAAATGCCTCTTTCAATGCAGTGCAGTATTTTATCTTCTGAATTTTCAGGTTTTTCTAATTTTTTACTGTGCATAATTCTGCAAATGGTCCTATTAGATTGCTGTATCTAAGTAGATATTTGCTATAAAAATTGGCCAATCCTCAAAAGGATTGTAATTCTTTTATTTTTTCGTGTAGACACTTCCAATATTTTATTTATCAGTTTATTGTCTGGTGAAATTCCTTCTTTAGATATTTGGTATCCCAAATATGATATTTTGTTGCAATTTAACTCACATTTATTGCTATTTATCATCATACCAGCATTTTTAAATTCCTCTTTACTGTAAGCACCTATGCCTATATCATTTTGATATGATTATATTTTTTACCCCCTCTGATAAAACTTTTTCAGTTGCTTTTGAAAAACATGGCTTAAAGTCTTAACTCCAAATGGAAGACAAGTCTGTCTTAGTAAGCCTATTGGGGTATTAATTGTAGTGACTCCTTTAAATTTTCTGTTAATTTCTATTTGCTTATATGCTGATCAGGTTAGTTTTGGCAAAGTATTTCATTCCTGCTAATTCATGATTTGCCATTTTAATGTTAAGGAATGAGAATGAATCCAATCGTATCTGATCCCCACATATCCTCAAATCGCCATTGGGCTTTTGTATCACAACAATTAGTGAAGTCCAACTGCTACCACCTTGGGTAACTTTTTCCAGTATGCCTTGTTCTACTATTTTCTTTGGTTTTGCAACTACCATAGGTAGAATGTGAATAGGTATTTTTCGAGATTCAAAATAGACCGGATGATTATTTTCTTTTAGACAAATGCTCACTTTATATCCTTTCAAAAGTCCTGTCAGGTTCTTCTGACTTTATACAGTTTATTATTTTTGTGGTATCCACTTTTAAAATGGGTATTTTCCCAGGAGTCCGTGATTTTTTTGTGCATTCTGCAACAGTGATGAGAATAATCTCAAAACAGTTTTTTGTCTCAAAAGTTCCTTCAAAGGAACCTAGAGTTTCGATGACAGATCCATCAAATTGTTTTAAATTAAGATCACTTTTTCTTAATTTGGGTTTACCTATTTTTCCCAGAAATTCCTTGGGATCAAGATAACAGCACTCTCTGTGTCAACCTGCATGGGAAAAGTTATGCCATTCAATTTTGCTGACTCTCTACATTTTGTAGATGTTTTTATTAAATATACTTCTGTATTTTCAGTTGGAGTGTTTTATGTTTTCTACTCTTTCTATTCTCTTTCTATATCTGCACAAAAATTGGAAATGGTCTTTTCTTTTACAGTTTAAACAGAATTTTCCAAAAGTTGGACATTTGGTTTTGTTTTGTTTGTGTTCTTTGTTGCAATATTTGCACTTAATTAGGATTTCAGTTGTGTTGTATGATTCCACATTATTTTTAGAATTATTAAATTCATCGATTCTAATTAGTGCAAGAATTCTACACTTGCTTCTTGTAGCCGTTCTAGGATCTTATGTTTGTATGTAACGTCATACATGCCTTCAATTAATCTTAGAAGGATCAATTCATCTTCTATAGACATTTATCTCAAACACAGTTTTTCAAATTTGCAATGTCTTGATGCTTCTTTCAATCTGTGTAAATATTGCATTACGCTTTAATTTGGGTTCAGCCTATTTTCCAGAAATTTTGTTTTCTCTGCAATAAACAGCTTTTTTTTGTTACGTGTTTCTTTTTATAATGGTTGAAGTTAAGTCTTCCAGTATTTTGGGGTATAATGGATATTTTTTTATGGCTTCACATCCTGCCAAAGCCAAAAAATAAATCAGTAATTTTATTCTTTCCTCTGGAGGCTTTCTTGTCTTTCAGTTTCTTTACCCTAAACAACACTGCGTTACATCTAATTCAAGTTCCTATGTGCTCTGGTTGATCCAACATGGATAGGGATCCTATTGACGATGCCATATTGTTATGAAGTAGATTAATCTCTGGAATAGATGTTGTCATGTCAACAGATGTTAGCTCGACTGGCATTTGCTGTGGTGTTCTGCTTTTATAGCAGTATTTCATTTACATACAATTCTACAGTTCTTAAAGATTGTCTCTGTAAAAAGCATTATTGCATGGAACGCTAATTTTAGTGTCCTATCCTGACCTCAGGCCAAAGTGAAAGAGAGGCTCGCCTCTTGAAATTTACATCATGTGCACTGTCAGTTATTTTCTTTTATTACACATTGCTGAAAGCAGAAAAGGGGGGGATGGCTGCTGCTGCTGCTGACAGTCATATCAGCAGATGCATGTCTAATGACAATGTTTAACAGCTGCTAAAAAGATTTCTCTATCAGGACAACATTACGGTGATTTTCTAAGTGGAGCTTAGATGTGACACAAGGCCAAAAGTATGGGGCACCCAGTGAGGATCGAACTCACTACTCAGTCATAATTGATCTCACAAGACTAGCTTGCTAACCATTACACCATGTTGAGGTGAGTAAAATGATTATCTAAGTGTAGCTTAGATGTGACACAAGGTCAAAATTATGGGGCACCTAGTGAGGATCAAAGTCACTATTCAGTCATAATTGATCTTATGAGACTAGCTTGCTAACCATTAACCCACATTGAAGTGCCCCAGGACTCAATGTTATGTCTGCCTATAATTAAAGCTACGCACTATTTAATAATCTACATCAAACTCCATTTAATGATCAAATTTAGTTTCTATTTAATGACATTAACTACAAAAACTTCAGAATGAAAGAGATTATATTTAGTGAACAGACATGGAAACAATTTTATTATTATTCTAATATTTATTCAAATTACATTAGAACATCATTTTTTATATCCTTGCAGCAGGAGTTACTGGTATTACGTGAGAATTTTTTTAATCAATTTCACCCCATGCAAGGTAGTAAAGCCACTAAGACAAAAGGGGTTACCGAGTGTGGAAGAATTAGAAAGAGAAACATTATTAATGAGCAAGAACAAAAAGAGTAATGAGAAAGACAGTAGATAGAATTTTAATTTTTGAAGATTAAAGAAACTGTTAGCATAGAATTTACAGTTACATCTAGCCAGCTCAACCATTAATTGATAAGATCCCAATGCCAGTCTAGTACAAAATGGGGAGGGGAAATTAACAGTGACACAAATGATCAAGTGTATGCAAATTATCCTGATTATGTGAGTGAGAGGAGTAATGCAAATGATTTTAAAGAAAAATGTTAATGGCATACAGAAAATTAACATTTGTATCCACAAAAAAATAGTGTCCCAAAAGGATGTTTTTTTTTCCATTGACAATCATCCCTTATACTCCCTTAGTAATTCTTATTGTCTTAAAAATCTATTTTTAGAATTTTAATAAGATCCAAATGTATGAAACTGGATTTATACTTTTTCTCTCCTCTTGAGAATTGTGACAAAAATATTAAACACTATTCTTGTAAATAAACAGTTTAATAAAAAAGGGTTTAACATTTTTGTTGTCAAATCTCAAGAAAGAAGAAATATACAATCAGTGGCTTTCAACTTATTTCAGTAAATTTATATGGCGACAACAAATGAAAGAAATGCCCCAAAAATGCATTTTTCCAAAATTGATAATTACGTTTACTTGTAGTTAATTGTTTATCTAAACTTTATTTTCTTGTTAGCAGAAATTTTTATAAATTTTAGAAATAAAAAAAGAAATTGTTTTCGTAATTATTTCTTTATAATAAATAAATAATAAATATTTCGCTGGAATTGGTTCATATATTTTTTATAAGTTTGTAAATACAGAATAATTCTTGTAAGCTTATTTTAATTTTATTTCACAGCTGTACTATACAGTGTTACCAAAGAGACAGTTTGAGAGAAGCTGTTGATAAGACAACACAGACAAATGCATAGACATTAAATAGGCACATGCAAAGTTGCACACAGTGTGTGATGGACAGACAATCAGCTCTTCTTTTTTTAATATATATATAGTACTGTATTATAAAATAGTTCTAAAAGAGAATCCACTTTGAAAATATTGGTCCTGGTGATTGGTACTTGCTAAGGTTGATAATAGCAGTAACAGCTTTTTGCTGCAGCCTGGCCCGATAAGGTACTTAAAGGAGAGTGCTTGCCCAAATATTCATCTATTCAATCATTTCCCTGTCAACTATCTAAATACAGGTGAAAAAACATTTTGACATGGTGTCTTGCAGTAGGAAAGGGTTCAGGGTGAAGTGGATTCATACCTTTCCTAAAGACATTAATGTCGAGGAAACGTAAGTTTTCTGTCATCCTTCCCTGCCAATGACAGAATAAACACCAACTACAGAAGATCAGCTCCAACAGATAATCTATTATTAAAATGAGATTATTACAAGAACCATCTTTCAGTTGTTTTTAATATTCACTACAAAATTTATTCTTAATGGCTTGCAAGATCAGCACAATGAGTAACCATGAATGCCTTTATAAACTATTGGTTGAAACTTTCGTACACAAGGCTATGTATCTATTGAACATTTTGTAAGGCATTTATTCTTAATGCCTTTTATTCTAATAATTCTACTCTGTTCTTTTCTTTACCATAAAAATGATATCTGTTGGTTGATGAGTTGTTAAAAGAGTCAAATAAAGGGGGGGGGACATAATTCTTTTCATCCATCCTTTACATGTCATTTCACTCATGTCATATTTGACCCAATCCAACAGAATCAGTTTCAGATCTTATTAATTGATGACACTACTCAAGAAATTAAGCATTTCATACACTTGACCAAATCTTACAATTGACCTTTCGATATAATGAGACAAGCATCTTTGTATGACCCCTGCTCTCTTGAAAGAATGATTCAACAATTCAATGAAACATACTGATGACATAGTGTTATGATAGAATTGTCCTTTCACATGGGATGCACACATATTGAATGTCAAGAGAGTAAATTTGAATTTTAACACTTTCATGCTATAGTCAAGGATTCATGCTTTGCTTCTCGTACTATGTAGTCTAGTACAACCTGTTATAAATTAATTGGAAAGGAGATGGGCACTACTAAATAACTCTACTGATCTGAAGAATATCTTAAAGAACCCAACATCGTACCCAAGAGACGAGAGTAGAAGAAATTGATAATAGCAACAAATAAAAACAAATATATTTTGTAAGAATGAATTTAAAAAATAAGTTTATTTAAAACATCTTTTTACTTAATAAGCTAGACAAAAATTTTACATTCCACACATTTTGTCTTTATATAAATAAACATGTCATATGAATGTAACAAAAATGTTCTGGCTGTATTTGGAAACTAAGTAAAAACTCCACTAGCAATGAACTTGTTACTATAAAAGAGCCTCTCATACAATGCAGTATTTGAAACAAATAAAAATTAGCTAACAATACTAGTTGTAATAAAAATTTACTCTACTAGAAAATGCCTAAATTAGTAGTGGAAAGTGATTAGGATATTAAACACTATGGAGAATTTCTACACAGACTCAATCCTCAAAATGAAAAATTTTAAGAAGAGAAGAAAAAAAATGAATTAAAAAATTACAATATATTCCTTGTCTGCCACACTTAATGAAACATGCATATATATATATATATAATTATTTATTTAAAAATATGATTCCAACATGCTACATAAGAGTTCTCATGTTTCAAAACAGGAGCCGAAAATTTCAATATAATTATTTGAATTAAATTAAATTAAAGTAAGTTCTGTTCCATCTTCAAGGGAAATTTTTTTGGGAATAACTTATTTCTGAAATTTACCCTACACCCCTTTTTATTTAAACAATTGCTCTAGCCGTTACCATAGAAATTTTGATTTCAATAATGTATATGCTATTAAAACACGTAAATTTCAGAAATAAGTTACTCCAATAAAAATCATATTTTTAAATAAATAATTATTTTTATGCTCTACTTTTGTATCGAGCACTATTTTTTTAAAATAATAACTAAAATACTAAAGAACTTTGGATTATTTACCTAACGAGTTCTTTCCTATTTTCTATATATTTTTCACACACACACACATTATATATATATATATATATAATGTGTGTGTGTGTATATATGTCACACTTAATGGAACATATGTATACATATATATGTCATACTTAATGAAACTTTATATATGTGTGTGTGTGTGTGTGTCATACTTAATGAAACTTTATATATATATATATATATATGTCATACTTAATGAAACTTTATATATATATATATATATATATATATATATATGTCATACTTAATGAAACTTATATATATATATATATATATATATATATATGTCACAATTAATGAAATGTATATATATGTATATATATAAATGCATATATATGTCACATTTAATGAAACATATATAAATATATATGCATATATATGTCACGCTTTATGAAACATATAAATATATATGTATGTATATATATATATATATATATATATATATATATGTGTGTGTCACACTTAATGAAACATATATAAATATATATATATATATATGTATATATATATATATATATATGGTGAACTCTCCTGTTGTATTCAACATATGAGGGTCAAGCAACTCAATTCCTAGGAACCAAGAGCCCAGACACCAGCACATATGATTTGATTATAGTTGTGAAGGCTTTGTGCAGAACCAACCACAATTTTTAAAGGGCTGAATAGACAGACCTGGTGCACTATGTGACACAAGTGTACCATTTTGCACATTGAGACCCAACAGGTCTGATGCGCTTACTCTTAAAAACTGAGAGTAAACATCTTTGTATATTCACTTCTATTTTATTGATTTTATCACAACTACTTGCTGGACCTATCTTCTTAAATTTGAAGGAATTGTGTAAAATGGTTTCCATTTTACCGACATAATCCTGACAATCTATAATAAACACTCCGGGACCTGGTTTAGTGAGATATATATATATATATATATATATATATATATATATATATATATATATATATACCCAAGTATATAATTGGTGTATACGGAATGAAGATCTGAATAGCTATTATTAGGTTGGTGCAAAAATAATGACGTAATAATGTCGTTTTTGACGTATTTTTTAACGTCAAAAAACAACATTATTACGTCATTATTTTTGCACCAACCTAATATAACATGACTTTGTTGTCAAGCTTTTTGAATTTTCCTATACTTGTATTTTGATTGGTCATTCTAGCTTTTGTAACAACGTTTTCCCTTTGCGAAGGATCATTAATTAATTTGAAACTTTTAAGACCATTTATTTTACATTCAACATCATCACTTGATAAGACACCGGGGGTGTTGAAACAAAATGGCTATTTTTGTACTGATTTTATAACATATTTGTTATAAAATTTTTAAATAAATAATATATATACATATATATATATGTGAAAATATTGTAGAAAATAGGAAAGAAACTGGTTTGGTAAATAATCCAAAGTTCCTTAGTATTTTGGTAATTATTTTTAAAAAATAGTGCTCGATACGAAAGTAGAGCATGAATATAATTATTTATTTAAAAATATGATTCCAACTCGCTACATAAGAGGTCTCATGTTTCAAAACAAGAGCCGAAAACTTCAAAATAATATTTGAATTAACTTGAGTTAAAGTAGGCTCTGTTCCATCTTCAAATCACTAGACTCTGCAGAGTCTTCTGACTTGGTTGGTCTTTTAATATTGTACAACCTAACGGCACACCGCGAGTTTGATATCCAGGACATCGGACTGTATAGAGATGACGGGCTCATGGTGGTGAGGAGTTCCACTAGCTTTAAGATAGAGAAGATCCGTAAAATTATGTTTAGTGAATTTAAAAATCTAAACTTAAAGATAACAGTCTCTTCTAAATTGAAAAAGGTAAACTTCCTCAACGTAACCCTAGACTTACCGAGCAACACGTTCCAACCTTATAGAAAACCAAATGCTAACCCCTTATATATACACCCGAAGTCAAACCACCCTCCATCCACAATTAAACATATACCCTCATCAATAGAAAATAGAATTAGCAGTAACTCCGCTAACAAAGTAATATTCCACCAACATAATGACTTCTATAACACTAAAAAGTAGTGGTTATAAAAACGCTAACATTAAATATAGGGACAATTGCAATAACCAAAAGAAAAAAAACAGGAAAAGAAACATCATTTGGTATACACCTCCGTTCAACCAAATGGTTAGTATTAAACTAGGACAGAAGTTCTTAGCTCTAATCGATAAACACTTTCCCGCCAAAAGTAGGCTTAGTAATATATTCAATAAGAACACACTAAAATTGAGTTACAGCTGCACTGAAAATCTAGAAGGTATAATAAGAAGACACAATAATAATATCCTGAACAAACCCCCTTACCTGAATAGTTTTAATAACTCTACACTTAAATCAGATAATGATAGGGAAAAATTATGCGATTGTAGAAACCCGGTAGACTGCCCATTAGAAAATAAGTGTTGCATCAAATCTGTGGTATACCAATGCACTATATCATCCACGGAGAACCCTAACAATAATATGATATACATTGGGTCCACGATAAATGCCTTTAAAACCAGATGGAGGCAGCATAAATGCTCCTTCAACAACATAAACTTAAGACATCAGACCTCTCTATCTAAATATTTTTGGCACCTGAAAGAAAAAAATAGGACACCTAAAGTAAAATGGAAAATCATTAACAGGACTAGAACTTGCAAAACTTGGAATGACCCATGCCCTTTGTGCCTCCATGAGAAACTACAGATTATTAAGCTTCTAAACAATAAAAACCTATTAAACAACAGGCAAGAATTAACGGTTTTCTGCCGACACAACTGAACTTACGCTCTGAATAACTAGCTAAAAACACGCATACAATAAAATAAATTTTAAAATCCATTGCCCATATACATAGTTTTAATACCCTACAAAAATTGATAACCCTTTATGAAGTCGTCAAATAACAAACGTTACGGCCTTTTCATATACACAAATCCCTTTCATAAAGAGATATAATAAAAGGATAAAATAAAAATAAATAAATAAATCTCCGTAGACGCTCAAGCCAGACTATGCGAAAACTTCCTCCGTCATAAATTTAGCCACCCCCACCTTACCCTGACCCGGCATCTATGAAAGTAACTCTATACTGATACAAATTATTAACACCCCACCCCTGCCGATTCTAAACAATCCACCCTTGATGTTACCATGGAAATTTTGATTTCAATTCTGACCATACTATTAAACTCGTAAATTTCAGAAATAAGTCATTCTCAAAAAAATTTCGCTTGAAGATGGAACAGAGCCTACTTTAACTCAAGCTAATTCAAATATTATTTTGAAGTTTTCAGCTCTTGTTTTGAAACATGAGACCTCTTATGTAGCGAGTTGGAATCATATTTTTAAATAAATAATTATACATATACATATATATATATATATATATATATATCACTCCTAGATTTTAAGGATTTGATAGTCTGGTAGTGGACACTGCCATGCAAGGAAATCATGATTGACAAAGAGAAACAAGTACTCACAAGATAGTTCAAACAAAATCGAATCTTACAGAAAGAGAATTTGTCAGGAGAGAACAATTTATGCAAGTATAGCTGAGAGAATGATAATTCAAACTCAGAGAAAATTCTCTCCTTACTTATTATAGAAGTGCAAATTTAAAAGTTCAACCTTCTGGATAGAATGTTCAATCTCAGTAAGGGAGATATTGGAGAGATTAAATAAATGCTTATCTAAATCTCCATTCTCAAAACCATATTGCCTAGAAACAAGAGAATTAAGATAACTTTGATCTCTTAATCTGCTATGAGATAGCAAGGAAAGCAAAAAAAAAACTCAAAGAAAGATAACTTGTTCCTAATATTGGACAAGGACAATTGAAATCGATGGAAACATGAGGAGGAAATCTCAAACAATTTATTCAACTCATGTTTTACAAAAGCCCTTTCAACAGAAAGACCGGAAGCAATCTTAATTTTAAGTAACCTATGTCTTAGAAATAACATGATGACACCACATGATAAGGAGAACTGCATAAAAGAACACTTGGTTCTAAGTGCAATAACCTGATGCCATAGCCAGATGAAACGGTTAAGCCTGTCAATAATATTTCTGTGGCATCTATTATGGAAATATTTAAATAATGATTTGACATCACAGAATAAATATACTGACTTAAAGAGAAGTTTAGAGATTTTTCCTTCAGAATTCTATTGACCAACACTTCTTCAGAGGGATTCAATGGTGTGATTTGGGACGAGACATAAGACAATATTCTCAAGAACTAAATATTAGAAAAGGAGGGAAAACATAATTTGGAAACACAACTAAAATGATTTATTAGTAAAAAATAATTACCAAGTAAATGATAAATGTTGTGAGTGAGTATAAAAGAGAAAAATATCTTCATTGTTATTGGTCTTGATCTGGCTTCAATCACTTTCTCACTGCCATAATGTAGCTTCCCTGTGCCTTTTCTGTAAATACTTTTATGGTAATTGTTCTGATGAACTTTCTTCTATAGTATCTAGACTTTATGAATTAAAGTTTATTACTAGATTTGCAGCAAGGTCTCATCATTTTAATATTATTGAAGGAAGTCAGATATTGGCTCCATCTTAATTTAAATTCATTTTTAATACATCGAATATAAAATTTCACAATATTAGTATTCTCAATTGGTGAGATATTAAGTATCACAACCAAACATCCTTTTCAAAATATTTTTGGCATTTAAAAGACACAAATAAAACAACCACAGTAAAATAGGAACTAATAAAAAAACAGAGCATGTAGATCTTTAAATGACCCATGTCCTTTGTGCCTACAGGAAAGGTTATATATTATAAAGTTTCTGAAAAATAAAAATTTATTAAATCAAAGAAATGAAATAGCATTTTTTTAGATATTGTATCATATTTTCTGTAAAAAATAATTAACTATAAAAATAATTTGTATAATTATATATCTATTATTTGATCATAAATAAAATAGTTTAAAAGGGCGTTTTAAAAATGCCTAATTAAAGTCTAATATTTTAATTTTACAATACCATATATAGTTTATTAGTAAATAAAATAAATATAATATTTTAGTTCTTTACAAATAAAAATATAAATATAAATAATATGACATAATCAAATTTGAAAATCCCTTTAAGAAAATAAATAAAAAAAATGAATAAAAATGCCAATTGTATTGTAGTGTAACCAAAATAACAGACTATGATAACCCGTTCGCATAAAAAGAACAGTCTACCCCAGTGAGCGAAATAAATGGTTCAATTTGACATTCCAAGCACCTGAAGAAGGCCGAAGCGTACAACGGCCGAAAGGTTGTAATAAATATGGCGACAATGATGAGGACAATAATCCGAATAATGTAAATAATGTAAAGAATTATAATATTATGCTCTACTGTGTATAAAGCCCTGTTTATAAAAATTAATGCTAAAGAACTTTCTGTGTGTGTGTCTCTCTCTCACTATATACATATATATATATATATATATATATATATATATATATGTATATATATGTGTGTGTGTGTGTGCATAAATATATATATGCACATAAATATATACAGATACATATATATATATACATAAATAGATATATGCATAAATATAGATATATATATGTACATATATATGCAATATATATATATATATATATATATGTATACATATATATGCATATATTTATATATATATATACATAAATAGATATATACATAAATAGATATATGCATAAATATAGATATATATATGTACATATATATGCATAATATATAGATATATATATATGTACATATATATATATATATATATATACATATATATGCATATATTTATATATATATACATAAATAGATATATACATAAATATAGATATATATATGTACATATATATGCATAATATATATATACATAAATAGATATATGCATAAATATAGATATATATATGTACATATATATATGCAAACTATATAGATATATATATATATGCATACATATATACACATATATATACATAAATCAATATATGCATAAATATAGATATATATATGTACATATATATGCAAAATATATAGATATATATATAACTGTATAAATATATATACATACATATATATGGATAAATATATATATGCATATATAATTACATGAATCATTCATACAAAAAACAAATATAGACGTTAATGGTTTAAATGGCAAGAATACATCTTCGCAAACAATTTCAATAGGATACACTAACCCCGAACCTGTATATGAATGATATGATCCCTGTTTATATATTCCAGTTTCATAAGGTCTTTTTTAGTTTTTACAAGCTTTCGTCTGTTCCTAGAGAAATCCTCAGGTATGGAAATAGATTTGTTCTTGTTTTTTACTTCTCGGTAATAAGATGACAACGAAAATATAGATGTAATCCAAAAAAATGCTATGAGAAATGTGTTATTGTTTTGGAACGTGCGGTCACAATGCTAAGTTTGAATTTAAAATTTTAAGGTTGTGCGTTTTTGTACAAATATAGTAATAAGAGAATTCTTTTGTACTGGCAGGTTTTCCGTAAATATGGCATGAACTATATTGTACAGGAATCTCACACTTATTATGCGAAAGTTGCATGTTGGATCAGTTATTTTAATTTCAATTATAGGTGCAGTTTAATTTATAATTACATGAATCATTCATACAAAAAACATATATAGACGTTAATGATTTACCAATACAAAAGAATTCCCTGTCAAGAAATGTCTGCCTGCATCCCTGCTTGCATGTATCATCTGTTTTGTATACTAAGCTACTCACAATCATCTTTTTGTACAGTATGTCCTTTGCAAGTGTTGCATTGTTCTTAAAATAATTCAATTGATAAAACCTTCTTGTGTGGTCATTACTTGGTGTTAAAGTGTTTCAATATTTTAGATATTCAGTAAATTTCCTATGACCATAATATCTTTCAAATGGTATAGTATTGTTCACAAATGTAATAATCAATCACAAACAGGGATGAAGTGTCAGAGCTTGATTCAACTGCAAGTGCAAATGTATAAATTTCCCTCTCCTTCTTCACACATTTACTGTAAAGCTGGTATTTTATTAATACCAGCTTTACCAGGTTCTTCAGCAATTTTTCCCTTTTAACACTTCAGTACTCTTTCTCAAACAATCTTTGCATCAAAGGCTGTTTGAATGCCAATTTGGGATGGAATCATATGAAGAAACTAATGGCTAAATGGCAAAAACCAATTTTGGATCAAGTTTGTCGCAGATTTTGTCCGCTTAACTGAAATAATCTAAATCAAACATTCATGCAAGACAATTTGTGTATCAGATGTAATTTACATTCATTTGTTCATTTTTTTTTTTTTTTTTTTTTCAAGTAGTACAAAAAAGCCCAATTTTTTCACAGTTGTTTTCAATTGTTTGTGTGAGGCGAATGTCGCAGGAAAAGTATGAAGCACTCGACATAAACGTCACAACATGAGCTGATGTTTTGCATTTAGTTCAAAGAACATCAACTCATCCAGTAAAAAATTTTGTTCGCATATAACTTTGCCTTGGTTTTTGCAAAAAAGTTGTACCCACCTTCAGTTTTAGCGATTTTTCAGCCAAACCGAGGGGTGGGGGCTGGAAAAGTTGGTCTTAAATTAATCTTTGTAAATTTTCAATATGTGTGTACAATTCCATTGAAATTGGTCAAGAAATGTGGACATACATAAATAGCATACACACACACACACACACATACACATAGACATCTGCTGTTTTATAGTTATAGATATATACACATATATATATATGTGTGTGTGATTGATTCATTCAGTGTTTTTTATGGCTTATCAACCTTTTGCAAGTTATTTAAAGCCATAAAATGTTTTTGGATTGTAAGAATTTTGGGGGTGAAATGATGATTTACTGATACAGGTCCTAGTAATTAACCCATAGCTTGGGAGGGAGGAAAGGTAGATTCATATCTTAAACCCAAGGGTATTTGCAAGTAAGTGAATATAACAAACCCAACCATTTGTGTGTAATTATTCAATTCCTGTTTGTTTATTATCATTCTTTTTTTAAAAATCCTTTCACCTCAAAGTCTGGTTATGGCTCCATCTATAGTCATGTCAACTATAAAATGATGTGACTTAGCTATGAATCTAGTACTGCACTTTAATTCATAAAGTCTACATACTATAGAAGAAACTTCATCAGAACAATTATCATGAAAGTATTTATAGAAAAGGCACAGGGAAGCTACATTATGGCTGTGGCAGCACTATCCAAAGCATTAACAAAAAGTAGACTTATAAATATAAGATATAGGTACTGACAATAAAAATTGTCTAACATGTGAACCAACTTTCCTAGTAGCAGACCTAACAATTAATTCAATATAATCTTCCTATTGTCAGTGGAAAACAATGAGTCACTTTTCTGCAGTCATGCTGATGAAAGTTAAAAAAAGCATCACTAAGATGATTAAAAGAGAGCAGTTCCATTTTGGTGGCATTAAAATTAACAAGCAATTCCTTGCCCCAGTTAACAACAGTAAGTCATTTTTGAGATCAACTGCTAATTTGACCTTCTAAACCAATATTTATATCATTCTATTCCAGACTATTGCTATCACTCTATTCACATCTATTTATTGGTACCTAGGATTTGACAGCATAGAATTAAATGTCCAGTTTATTAATTATGATGATAAAGTTAATTTAGATAAAACTTTTAAAGAATTCATGTCTACCAAAATGAAACAAGTGGAATGAGAATAAAAATCTGGTATGATTAATTTAACAGTGAACAACCTGTTAATTCTTTGAACTCTAAATTTCAAATAATTATAAGTTCTAATTGAATTTTTCAGAAATTATTTCTTCATAAATAGAATGATTTTTTAAAGTTATTTTTTAAAATTATGTTGAAACAATTTTCAAGCATGTCATTAAAATAATATATATATATCCATACACAATTTTAATTAAATTGAAATGGATATCTGTTTTGCAAAGGCTAATTTTGCATTCTGCCTGGCATTAACACCTGGCTAACAGGAAAAGAGAATGAGCTGGCTCTTTGGTGGCATTTTTATGAATCCTGAAATATATTTTCAAATAAATGTAAATGGGCAAATATTTTAGATTTGAAATCTGATTAACTTGCCATCAGCAAAGTGACAGGTACTGAAATAGATTTTAAAAATACTTTTTCAAAAGATTGCACCTGAAAAACTTAAATAGATTGCAATATTTTGTGCTGGTTAGAAACTGGTGTGAAAAATATAGAAACTATCTCGCTTGTTGTCTAGTGTAGCATGTGAGGGCTTCCTTACTTTGCTCAATTCAGCAGTATCAGTAACAAAAGTAATCAGCAGGGAACAACCTGGAGTCTCAGAAGTCATACAAATGCTGACTGAGACCTATTCAGCTTATTTCCCACTTTTCCCTTTCAGCAGTCGCTACCTTCAAGGCCAGTCCTAGTTCTATTTTTTTCTTTCAGCGGTCACTACCTTCAAGGCCAGTTCTAGTTCCATTTTTTCTTTCAGCGGTCGCTACCTTCAAGGCCGGTTCTAGTTTTATTTTTCCTTTCAGCGGTCGCTACCTCCAAGGCCAGTCCTAGTTCTATTTTTTTCTTTCAGCGGTCGCTACCTTCAAGGCCAGTTCTAGTTCTATTTTTCCTTTCAGTGGTCGCTACCTTCAAGGCCAGTTTTTTTCCATTTTCCCTTTCAGTGGTTGCTACTTCCAAGGCCAGCTCTTTTTCCAATTTTCCTTTTCAGCAGCCACTACCTCCAAGGACCAGCTCAAAGTTCTGCTCACTACCCTTGCTGTAGAAGACATGTAACAGTCATAGCACTTTAATAATCAAATTTCTCATTCCTCTAGGGAAAAAGAGGAGAAATATCTCTCTACAAAACATCTACTCAAGGAAAGAACTCTGTTAACTGGGAAATCCAACTTTTCTCCCCCCACAAAATACCAGTATTTACTCTCTTTCAACCATGAATAAAAGCTGTTGAACAGTTATTCCATTCTATACCCACAAGCAACTGGGAAATTTCACCAAAAATTTGTCTTTTGTGTTATCACTCATTTAATCCCAGTGTATGTCATAATCTCAGCATCTCCTTAAAATTTTAAGACATCTACTTCTTGACTGTCATTGTAATCACAAATCCAATTAAATTTTTCATTGATTCTGCTTGATATTTTTCAGAATGTTTTCACCAAAAACAGTTCGGGGAATTCATAAAAGTTGTAGTGGGCCCTATCCTGGTTATGATCAGCATAGTACCTATAATGAACATCTTCCCAATGGCAGAATACGACCAGAAGCGGAAGAAAATGCCCAAAGACATCAGGGTTCATTGAACCTGTTTGGACCCAAACCCTACACAATAAAATCTCCCAGAGTAAAATCAAGATGTCCAAGCGAAATTTCCCGAAACAATATGGAATACAGTAGGAAAGGTACAGTTTGCAACATTATCAATGGTCAAGCATCCCATCGGCCAGACACTCCAGCACATCAGAGGATCAGACCTGAAGCCAGTGAAATTGCTGAGGTAAACACATATTCAGAGGGAGGAATGAAAAAAATGCATATTTAGAAAGAGGGATCAAAACAGATATTCAAAGTGGGGATCAAAATACATATTCAAAGGAGGGATGAAAATGTATATGCGGAGGGATAAAACAGATATTCAGAAGGAGGGATCAAAATGTATATTCAGAGGGAAGCGATCAAAACAAAATATTTAGAGGAAGTGATCAAAACAGACATTCAGTAGTTTAATGCTTGGTGATAACATATTTACAGGGAACTTTACAGAGCTTTGTTATTCTGTGTTTTACTTTTGTCTTGTTTTCTTTTAGGCTATGTTGTTCAATTTAACAAGATACCAACCCTAATTGGATTACTTATGGTCAAATATAAATCCTGAATGTAGGCATATATCCAGTTTACACTAGACTCCAAAAAGTTTTTCTTTATTCTATGATTCTTATTCATTGCCTTGCTTTCTTATTTTGGGATATTTTTCCCTAAGACCCAAATTTGTAACTAAACTAATTTCTAATTTGTTACAATAATTAATGGTATCATTCTGCCTTCTCAAAAAGAAAATAAATGATTGTTTT
>OZ010592.1:89432657-89605157 GCA_963932145.1 Acanthosepion lycidas | reverse complement strand
TATATATATATATATCTCTCCATAGATATATATATATACATATACACAAACTTATACATGTATACAAATACATACTATGCATATATATACATATACTTCAACAAAGTGCTCCTAGTCCTCTCTTCTTGCCACCTATCATGCAAGATGTGCGGCTGTGTTTATGGCATTTGCTTTCAGAGCATGATGCTACATGCAAGTGAGACCTGGCCCATGACCATCCCAAGCCTCCAGTGCGCACAGTGTAATGATAGGCCCATGATCAGATGGATCTGTAACGATTAAGTGAATTGTTGGCACAGCTTATTCTTGAGGATCACGACCTTATTGTGAGAGAGAGAGGCTTTGCTGGTATGGACATAAGTAATGTTCCAGCAGTGCTATCATGTTCGCACATAACTTTCTTATTAAAGGAAAGCAAAGGAGTTCAAACTCTGACTGGGGCTGTTTGCATTTACTTCACAATCATAGATTATAAAAGGTATGAATCCACTGATCCCTCCTCTGATCTTGCTCTCACAAAACCAAGAAGACATTGAGTTTCCTCCAGTCACAATGAACTGTTGTACTTTCAAAGGAGTTCCTTGCCTGGGTCTCAGACTCCCTCTAGATCTCAAGTGGAATTCATAGATATGATGAATCATTAAAGATGGTGAAAAATGGTCAGTTCTTTGCTCCAGAAAGTACCTGGCTCCTTTGGCCATGTCATGTCTTTAGAAAACTCAGATCAGATGAAAAATGGAATATTGCTGCCATATCTGAGCTGGAGCTACACAATCCTCACTTTCCAGCCTTGATAGAGCTTAATATCATTTATCTAGCCTTGTGGTGGGGGTGACTTATTTTCTACCCTACAGCCTCCCACCTCCTCAGATACAATGTTGCAAGCCTGTTGCTATTTCTATGGTAAATGTTCAAACAAGCTACATTCCTTAGTTTCATCAGTTCTAACCATCACATCTAAAGTGTACCATGCCACATCCACAGGGTTGAATCACCCTCATTCCTCCAAATTTAATTTTGTAAGAAGGATATTCTATTCAGAAAGACTTGCTACTTTGTAGAACAGACCTCCATGTGGATTCTCACAAGAATTCAATAATCTTAACCTCTGTACAAGTCAAGGTTGAATCATTGTTTATTCAACATAACCACTTACCATATCACATTGAAATGCCAGTTCTTATTCATTCACTAAAGTTAAACAACATTGAACCTGGTCAGTACCTAGATGGGTGACCTCTGAGGAATACGAGTTGCTGTAAGCTTGGATGTGCAGGTGGTATAATGGATAATGGCACTGAGTGAGTGAGTGAAGAGCAGAGTTCAAATTCCAGTCAGGTTTGTAAGATTCACTTACATGTAAATACTCTTGGGAAAAGTAGGAATCCACCTATTTCCCCCCCAGCTATAGGTAAAATAATAGAATTTGTATCACAAAATCATTATTATCTTGAATAATATTACAATCCAAAAATATATTCTGGCTTTAAATAAACTACAAAGAGTTGATAAAACATAAAAAACAAATTAATTGATCTCTAACCCCCATAACCAGTAATCCTCATTTCTTTTTCTTTACTGTCAGATTCACATCACACATCTCATTCAATAACCTTCTACCTTCAGTGGCTCTTGGGCCCTGTGTTGGGTGAGCTTTAAAAAAAATTCTTTTACAAAAGATATTTGTGAAACTTTAAATCAATAAATAACTTAGTTTGCCACTTTGAGGAAAGGGAGAAAAAAAAACAATTGAAATGACCTTGTCAATCAGATAAAATAGTTTCTCATCCTTGATGGGTTGGAAGGAAAGAGACAAGAGAGTGTGCATATTTGATGTCTTGGCTAAAACACTGAATTGAATTTCAACAATCAAAAAAAAAAAGAATTTTTGTTATTTGTATTGATTTTGGGGATAGCGTAATAGTTATTAGCTTGAACAGTAGGACAGGTATTGTGGTATTGCATTTAATTTGAAAGGTGAGGTTTCACATGGTAAGTAATGGCATAAAACATTTTTTCTAAATCATTACTGTTTTCGAGGAAATAAGTTTGAAGATTAAGTTTAGCTTCAAAATCATAGCTTTAGGATTAAATTCTGATGATCAGTGAAAGCCTTATAGCACAACCTTTATAAAAATTATAATTTTCTGAAGCTTTAGAAATTATATATGGAAAAGATGCAAGGCCCATGCACATTATTACTAAATCTTTGTACCATCAAATAAGACCTTCATTTACCTCAAAAGAAAATTATACTGAAACAATTTAGCTATATTATGATGTAATGTTATACCGTGCAGTAGTTTTAGTGTGATTTTCAATAAACAATGCAAATTTAAAACATTTTGTCTTATAATGTGTGTCCAGCAGTATTCTGATGTTATATACACTTTTATCTATTTTTTGTTTTTATTAATTATAATCTAAAAAATCTTATTTCTTGAGTAGCTTTTTCTGTAATTATTTACAATTTTTTACAGTTTCTACTTATCGAATATAGTAAAAACAAAATTGCTTATTTTGCAAGTGGTGATTCATAATTAAAATTTGGGTTTCAATATATTTTCCATTCAATGTATCTAATAGATATCAACTTTGAAATACTAAAATTTTGAAGTCAGTTTGTAAGCAAAAACCTGTGATAATTAGGTATTTCAGTACATTTTTTTAGACTTTTGAAACTAAATGCTCAAAAAGTGGTAAATCTATGAATCTAATCTTTGGTGTTATCAAATCCAAGCTTTTACATTGAGTGCAATGTTGATTTTCTAAAAAAGTGAAAAATCAACCTACCCTATTGGACAGTGGAGCTGAATTCAAATTTCTACCTTGTCTGATTTTTTTAAAAAATCATTTCATAACAAACAAGGTGATAAAACCACTAAGATGCAAGGCATTACTGTGAGTTGGTTGATTTTGTTTAGCAGCATATCAACCTCTATGGGTTATTTAAGGCTGGAATCTAAATATGTTGAACACAATTTTATGGCTTCAACTAAATGCTTGCTTTTATCCAACTTGAAGTAACATCTGTGGCACAATTTTTAGTAGGACATTTAAAAATTTCATTCGCAGCGATGTCACAAAATGAATCCCAATCAAATGAAATGGGGTTTTGTGTTTAATAAATGAGGCAAAAGAAGTATTAACAGATACTACAGCATAATCGAAATTGACAAGCAGACACAGTTGTGAGGCTCAACAAGAGCTGTATATAACATATCAAGTAAAGAAGCATTTTGATTAGTATTATTATTAGGAAAATGAGTCAGGCAGTCAACTATTTGAGTAAGAAACTGAAAATGTGAGTCTGAATAAAGACTGTCAGTAACATTAGAATTGCTTAAAACACTTGACATGATGAACATTAAAATCACCAAAAACAAAAATGTTTGCAGATGAATGGAGAGAGAGAGAGAGAGAGAGATTTCTATATTGTCAGATATTTTGCCTGATATATTACAGTCCTGAGAAGAAGGTGAGTGATAAAAGAAAAAGAGAGAACTAAAAGAGTTCAATAATAAAAGTCAAAAGGACATGAAAGAAATATCTGTTTTGTTTGTTTGTTTGGGTTTTATGGCATATCAACCACTGTGGGTTATTTAATGCCAAATCCAGTTTATATGAATTTTAAATGCCTATTTTGTATAGAATAAAAAACGTATAGCTGGCAACATTATTGTTTCAAAAACTTAGAGCTGGCAACATTATTGTTTCAAAAACTTAGAGCTGGCAACATTATTTTTCTGAAAACATTATCTGAGACCTTGATGTTGGATGCAGTTTATCGCCATGCCCAGAACGCGGATGTAGTTTATCGCCATACCCAGGACGCGGATGTAGTTTACCATCATACCCAGGATGTAGAAATATCTGCAGATGCAAGAGACAATTCTCTTGCCATTGGAAAATTTTCCTGGATGTAAACATCAAAGTCATGTAATATTTATTATGCTAGAACCTTTTTAACAAAGAGGAAGATATCCTGGAACAGAATTCATTGTAGAGATAAAAGAATTGAAATTAATTTCACAAAGTGTTAAGATATCTGAAGAACATTTCAAGAGAAAATATTCTACACTGAAGAGACTGGATTGAATGCTATTAATATTGGAGACACAAAGGTTGACTGCCATAAGATTATTTTAATTTTGAAAGAGAAAAAGGCCAAAATAATTATTGTTGTTGATTGTCTATGGCCTCAGGATAGACATCTATCTAAACATGACATGGCACTGTATATACACCAAATATTATATGACTGTTGACCAAAGCAACCTCTCTAAGCACTATCAAAGAATTCAGGCTCCTTACTATCAGTCAGAATGCAGCAATCTGAAAAACCACCAACCCTGTTATCTTTGTAATGGGAAAGACCTAAGGAAGAAAGATTTATTCTCCCATTTACGTTTCCCCCATTATGGAAATTATATTCATGATATAATAACACCATATTTTACAGATGGAATGGCTGAAAGGAATGACTAACATGCTTTGTTCTCAGAAAGACTTTTATACTACTAAAACATACACAATACTATATATATATATATATATATATATAGTTAAGTTATAAGGAACTTGGTAAACCGAATTGGTAAATCCAAAGAGGATGAAATCCTGAGAGCTCATTACATTTTATATATATATATATATATATATACAAATATACATATGTCCCATGCAGAGACATATATCTACACAGCAAAGCAGAAGGTAAGGAGAAACAAAAGATGGATCTTACATATAATATGGAGATACTCCCATGTCTGGAGAAGCCGTGTTTAGGACTACAGATTCAAATGGGATGAATTCATCCATGAATGAGCACAGCAAGTCTTGGATTTTTCCCAAATAGAGAACTATGAGCTGGAGCTTCATTCTATATCTGGGAAAGATATATTCCTAAAGGGAAATGTCACTATGGACTTGTAATCAGCTGGGGTGGTAGATTTAGCCTCTGCTTGGGCTTTGGGGAGCCTGGGCTAAAGAAAGTAACCTTTCAATTTGGATGCTGTAAACAACCTGAAATTGACTGCTGTTTTAGTCACTGTATGAAGTTGATGTCATTAAACAGCCATCACATGACCCATGTGACATGTCTCCACCAAAGAGAGATAAGTGCCTTCTGCATCCCTACACCCTCAAATGAAAAGTTGCAGCCACTGTTCTTTTACATCAACAAAACGTTAAGACAGTTAAATCATTAAAGCAGTGGACGAAAGGAAATTGTAAACCAAATCCCAAACAGGAAACAAAGCATAAACCTCTATTTTATTTATATTCTCATGTATTCACTTTGTCACTGTTGGGGAAGGTATGAATCTACATCTTCCCCTCCCAACTATTGCTTAAGTAACAGGGTAGACTCGAGAGGAATCTGTGGAGAGCCATGATTGTCTATATCATGAAGGGACATAGATTAAAAAAAAGCAAAATAATTATATAGGTGTGATGAATGAAAATTTGGAGTTAACAGAATAAAATTATATCTATGAAAGGGAAGTAACTCTTTAAATCAAAATTAACTGTACAAGATCTTTAATTAAAACTCATTGCAAATTGATAATTTGAGAATGCTGCCATTACTAATGATAATAGATTGATGGTCTGTGAGTTAAAATAGAAACAACAGAAATAGAATGAAATATTAGTCCAGAATTTATTCTAAATTCATTCTCAACAAAAATTGCTAAATTACTTGAATTCTAAAATGAAATTTTTCTTGGGAGTTTGTCTTTCATGGACAGTGTATTAATCACTTCTTGCATGGAATACAATGGCTAGATGATGCATAAATTATCAGTTCTATTATTTCCTTTTAATTTTTACATCATTCTTGCTGCACATTATTGAAGAATATTTGTCTATATTTCAGAGATGAGGATTATGTACACAATTTACATTATTCGGACTATTGTCCTCATCTTTGTCACCATATTTATTAAATAAATATGGCGACAAAGATGAGGACAATAGTCCGAATAATGTAAATAATGTGAAGAATATTTGATTTAGAAAAATCCATAAAATAAGAAAAAAAAGCAAAAATACAAAAGAGGTTAAAACTTCTGTGAAATCAAAAATATGGGTTAAATAACACAGTAGACTAGATTCTCTGACCTTGAATGGCAGCCAGTCTAGGAGAAAGACAAATGCAAACTCAAAACCATGGAGCAGATAGTAGAGGAAGAATCCATTATCTTTCTCAAGAAGTAATGCGAGTTCATAGATAATAAAGAAATGGAAGCTGTGGAGAGCCATGATCACCTAAAGGGGACATGACATTTAAGAAGAAGTGGACAGCTTATTCCCTTGCAGATTTTCCCACAATTACACCAGCCTCTCTTCTGTTTATCAAATTTTTCTTTGGGAACTGTTGTCAGTTACTTTGGTTTCTTCTTCCTCCTAATTCTTATTCCCAATCTGAAATATTTTAAAAACCTCACCCCCTCCACATAAAACTTTCAATGGCAATTTCAACTTTGTCAAAAGTTGCAAGGCACCAAATCTGTACTATTGGGTTGGGTACTGATGGACTTGGCTGATACAATGTTTAGACAAATACTCTGCACAAAGTCTCATTGTGAATTCAACACTCACACAATGCTCTGTGCCATCTGAGTAACCTTAAGGGAGAGTGTCTGTTCATGTGCAGTTGATTGGTTGCCAAATTATATCAAGACCTCACATCCAGTTTTTTTATGTTTTCCAAACAGACTTCATATAAATGCTTTAAAGAACAGAGAAATTATTTTTTTTATTGAATTTTTTTTTTTTTTTTTTGTAGGAAGACAGATGGCTGCCGTCCTGGGTGTAAAGAATGAAGATGAAATATGTTCTCCTGTTGTCAAACCAAGTGAAGGTTCTTACATTTGGGGCCAAGAATCTGTTGATGCTGGTGGGAACAGCTCTCAAATGAAGCAACTGTTGTGTAGCAACAACAAAAATCTTCCATTGCCTGCACGCCCGCCAAGAGTTAAAAATGAAGGACAACAAATGTCAAAATTGGATCAAGGAGGCAGGATGAATAAACTAATTCACAACCTCAACTCAATTCCATCCTCATGCAGACCCCCAAGCAGGAATGGAGGATCTCTAACTGCAAAGCAGATAGCAATTCGTAACCGAGGTACAGTTGGAAACCTTTTAGCGAATATTGGCAGTAAACAAATTCTAGAAACCCCAGGTTTGAAAAAAAACAGCCAATGGTGAAAATTTGTTAACCAACTTGATGATGTCTGCAAGAGCAGAATTCATTCCCAAAATATGACCATAATTTAAAAATGTTAGTTATTAATTTTTTATTTTTATTTGTACTTATTGAGTTTTCCTAGCAGTAAAAGAAATCATGTGACAGCAAGTCTATTTTTTTATTCAAACAGATTTTTATCAATACTGTTATGTAAAGGTTTTCAATTTTTAAACCTTTTTACAATTTGTTGGAACTGTTCCACTAATTATGAGGATAACTGTCATCTTTATAATTTTTAAAAAATATTTTTGCAAAGACTTCTTGGTTTTATAATGTTATTATTTTTTCTAACTTTTTATTATTGTTATTTTATTTGCATTTTTAATGATATTGCATTTAATATTTTGCAATTATTATACCTTTTGTGGTTCAGACTAGTGGTTGTTGTACATTCGGGCCTTCTTCCTCTGATGTTGTTTTCTTAATCTATTTAAGAAAGAAAAGACACTTAACAAAATGTTTACCACATTAGGTCAAGACACTCACACCGTTTTGCTATCTGATGCTAGACATTAGGTTTAATACTCCAAAATTTCAACATCAGATTGTCTGTGAGATATGTGGGGTACTGGATTAAGGTGTTGGTTAAAATATAACTGGTTGTGAGTTCAATTCCTGTCTGTGATAGTGCTGAACAATGATTTTGGTTCAGTGCAAGAAATGGCTAACCAAAACAAAGATGAGCATTAACTGATCGGAGTTATCTCCCCTAAGCCTGGAAAGCAGAATGTGTAAACTATCTGCTCCAGTGGATTGAATAAAGGATGTGGTTTGAAATTTTCAAACAGGTTATTAAGTACAAAGAATGGCTGCAAGTATAATTACCATTATATACAGAATAAAGTATTCCTCTAAGAAATTCTAATGATTCTTATAGTTTAATGTTATTACTTTTTTTTAATTTGAGTAATATTAGGTTGGTGCAAAAATATTATCGTTTTTGACGTTAAAAAACGATATCATTTTTGTACCAACCTAATAGTATTAAATAATTAATAATCATAGTTCCTGTGTTTGTCTGATACCATCAACATCTCTGCTGGTTATTGATGGAGACTGAGTAAGTTTCTTTAAATCTCCAGCACTTTCCTCAGTATTATTACAGACACTAGCATTGCTAAAGTTTGGACAGTCTTGTCTTAGTACAAATTTTCTTGATTCTAGCTTTTTTTTATATAGTTCCAATCTATGACTTTATTTTACTCTGCTCCCAGGCAAGAGTTTGATTTTTTTTTTTAAATTTTTCACCTTCATCTCCACATATCCCCTTTATCTTATTTATAGACAATCAGCCCCAGTGAGATCTCAATTGCATGGTGTTGGCAGTCTGTAAATGTTAAAGTACTGGCGCATCTTATTCTTTTATCTTTTGAGAACAGCCTTTTCATCATGATGATGCAATTTGTCCACATGATTGAAGCTATTTGCACAGTTCCCAATGTGTTATAGTTCCGACTCTTTCCTTACTGATTTTTGTTAGTAGTTAAATTTGCTTAAGATATCATTTTCTTTTCCTGGGTTTATCTATTTTTACTTTGATGTTATGGATTCTGATGCACTGTTTCTGGATTGCAATCATAAAGCATTCAGTTTATTTTTCAGGTATCCTTCACATAAAACCATGTTCACGAGTTAGTGTCATCACTTTTTCTTATTATCATCTTTCTTTTCTTTTCTTTTTTCTCTCTTTCAGAATGTTTTATTTTTGACTTGTTTTTCTATCATTATCTGCTCAGTATTGTCAGAATAATATTTCAAATTTGCTACAATGCTCAACATTGAATTATTTTCTTACAATTCAAATATTTGAATCATAATTTTTGAACTGTATTTCTTTAATCTTATATCGCTTGCTTTTTACTGCAATTTTTGGCCCGTCATTCTCCAGTCACAATTCAGCAAGACAGAATGGAATTATAGAATAAATCTTCAATAAAAAATCAACAGAATTAAATAAGTAAAAGAAAAAATGATTAATAATTCATCTGACATGAAATTCAAAAACACATACAAATTGGTATTTGGTAGCCATTGCTCTGCTCGAACCAAGATGATCAAATTTATGATCTGAATTGTTTGTCCATTTAAAATACTACATTTATTAGGATATATTGCATTTAAATACAGGAATCATAAAAATGACTTTGAAGGGCCACATATTTTGACTTGTGCTTTTTTCCTGTTAACTAGGGTTGTTGTCAGATAGAAAAAAAAAGCTATGACACAGATGTCTATTTCAATTTCATTCATATTTGTGTGTGCAAATGTACATTTTAATTCAATGACACACTTAAAAATATTTCTACAAAAATAACTGATTTCCAAATAATTTCCCAAAAGTTTAATAATCTTATAATTATTTGATTTTTTTAGGGCTGAAAAATATAAATTTTTTTTGTCTCTGAATTATTATTTTCTTAGAATTTTTTTTTTTTTGCAACACACTGATGCGTGTAAAAATCCTCACAGTATTTAGTATTTTGTTAAAGCTGTTGCTAACATTTTTGTTGAGATTTACAAACTGTTTTGTTCAATTTTCACAAACCAATGAAATTTGATAAGCAGAGTTGTTTGGAAAAATACTTTGACAAAAATGCTATTTTGTGGTTTTTGACCATATCCAAGTAAAACCAATTGTAATTTGTATCCCCCTTACCTGTTTGCACTTCTCCCTAAAATTTGGTTTTGATTACTGATCAATGTATGGCTATTTTAGGTGTGACTGATGAACTAATAGAAGTGATAGATAAAGTGTTGTCCACATTGAGTGTGTGTGTGTGGGGGGGTAATGTAATGTTTCAATGATTTATTTTAAACCCAGTCAAATTGTGTGCATTAAATTGCACAAAACCATGTCACTCATTCATATACAATAAAATTGTTTGTTTTTTATGGTTTATCAACACTTTGTGGGTCATTTAAAGCTGAAACATTTTTGGATTGTAAGAATAATTCTTTTTGCAAGTTAATAATGTATTAATTTTTTAGCAAATAATAATTTTTCCAAATATAAGTCCTATTGTTTAACCCATAGTGGGAAGGAGGAAATGGATTCCTACATTTCCCAAGGTTAGTTGTGTAAATGAATGTAATGAACCTAAGTGAAATTCAAACTCAGCTCTCTGAATTCTCCTTCTCTACATCCACTTTTCAATACCTACATATACATTTGCACAATCAAAAACATGCTATTAGGTTTTGTCCAGAAGATATTCAGGGTGTTTTTTTTTTTGGGGGGGGGGGTAGAGAGGTACTGACAAGCAATGCAATGTTTTATTTTTACCAAAAGCAACTGGAAAAATTTACTTGTTAATATATTATGAATTTGTGGTCACTCTTGACTGTATAACCTCATGTGAGAGTTTCTGTTCATGCATGTGCAGTAAGGTTACATCAAGGCTGTACAACCATTTCAAGATGGCAGGATACTTTTGGGCAAATCGATATGCATTGCTATAAATATTCTTGGGAAAGATGGTGGAGTGATTTTCCATGGTTTCAAATTCACTTGTCCTCATAAACTGGTTTCATGTGAAAAAGGAATGACAAAATATTTTCTTTCTTTCTTTCTTTCTTTTACTTTCATCTCTCTGCAAAGAAATTTTAATATATCACAAATATATTGTCTTTCTATTCCTATATAAATTTCACTCACTTGTCTCAATAGCCAAACAGCAAATTTTTATTTTGCTCTCTAGCCGTTCCTTTATATTTCATTTATTTATATTTTCACCTGGTTCTCTATTTCTTACTTCAGATCATTTGATTTTCTCAAATTCCTTCCCATTTAAATGATAAAAGTTTCTAGGTCACAAATCTGGAACAGGCAGCAAATCCTTGGTAGCAAAGCATAACAGTTGCACGTACAAATATATAAATTAGTCAGGCTATCCTTTCTCAAACTGGCGTTGGGCCGTATTGTCTCTAGCATTTAAACATTAGTTTTTTGGGGGGTTTCCTTTTAATCATTTCACTTAAAGCAAAAGGCAATAAAGCCAGTAAAACATGAAGGGTTAATGAGTAAGAAAAACAAGTGAATTGGAAAGCAAGAAGCACAAGATATATTAGGTTGGTGCAAAAATGACGTAATAATGTCGTTTTTTGACGTATTTTTAACGTCAAAAAACAACATTATTATGTCATTATTTTTGCACCAACCTAATAGTTAGCATAGAACTTATGGTTACATCCAGCCATTTCAATAGTAAAATGATAAGATTTAACTGTCAATCTAGTATTGCACCTAAATTAGTAAATTTTGTGATTTAAAAGATCATCAATATTTTGGATACCATAAATAAAAACCAAAGCAATGGCTGCTTGAATTTTGCAACATTGGCTAGTATTACTAATTTTAGTTAAGATTAAAGAATGGAACTTGAAAGACTTCATTGGACTAAAGCAGTGATTCTCAACCGTCATGCCATGGTACACTAGTATGCTGTGAAAATGACCAAACATTGGAGAAACCATGGAGAAAAAAAAACAAAACACCAGGCACGGGTTTCAAACTAAATAAGCTGCACAAATAGTTGAATAGAAACACTGAAATAAAGTTAAGTTCATATTTGTGTGTGTATTTTTAAAATCTATTGTTTTATTTCATGACATTTAAATGTATATAGGCTTTAAAAATTTTGCTAAGTGTGCCATAATTTCATTTAATTGTAGGTGATTAAAAAAAGTTGAGAAACACTGAACTAAAGAGATCTTTTTGTCCTTGAATTACCATATACTCATGTATAAGCCAACTTCATGTATAGTGACCACAGAATTTTTTTTCTTACTCCTATTTTTTTTATGTAAAAAAAAAAAACAAAAAAATCTAATAAAAAATTGCACTACACTTGAGTCTATACAGTATATTTGTAGGATGGGGACATAAAAAAAAACACAAGCATTGGTTCTAATTAAGCACTGATAGTAAAAATGTTTGAGTGCTAAAATTAAATTTTTTTTTTTTTTTAGATTTATCTGGACATAGTATAGCTGATTTTATACCCAAACACATCTGGAAAGAAAAAAAAAATTTAAATTCAGTCTTCCATTTTCAACATTTTCTGTTGCTTCATAATTATAATGAACACTTTCCTTTTTATAACCCCCCCCCCCCACCAATATATAATTCCATCAACAAAAACATTATTTTGTCTTTCTAAAGAATGAAACACATTAGAATTATTTCCACTTAGCCATTCATTCTCCTAACATTGCTCTGATATATAGGAATTTATATATCATAGGCTTCCCTTCCATGTTTATTGAAGAAAGCTTACAAATGATAAAAATAATTATTTTGTAGAAAGTGAATAAGCTACTCTCCTTTTGGATTATATTCAGTTACAAAGCATCAGCAAGGGCATAAGGCTGCATAAGGAGTGCAAATAAATTATCAAAATGTGAGATATTGTTAATAAAAATCTCCAAAGGTGAGTTAAGTGTCCTTAACATACAAGGAAATAGCTCTGCTCTTTTATACGAAATCCAGAAGTAAAATATTTTATATGATGATTGTTATTGGGTGAAGCTCTTTCAACGTTTTAAAAACCCATAGGAATGAAGTGATATTAGAGTTGTCATTATCCATTATTAAAGAACTTTATATAACACTTAGCAAAAGAAATGAGTCACTTTTCTAAAAAATTAATTTTGTTTAATTTTCCCTTAGAAGCTATTTGACATGCATGATGAGAGCTGACCTCGTATTCACAATAACAGTACAAGGGGGAGATACCGACCTGGAAATAGGGTATGCAAAAGTTATAGGCCACTTTACCACCACCTATAGTAAATGTCTTCATATATACACATTTCTCTTGCTAAACAGACCAAAATACAGACTACATGAATTTTAAGGCCTTGATATATATATATTTTTTTTAATTGTTGTTCATTTAAATATCATAATGAGAAGTGAGTTTGGAGAAAAAAAATGAAGATCATTAAGGACACATGGCCAAAGTGGATAAAGGTGTTGGTTAGAGCCAGGGACTAGACCCAAAGAGTTGTGAGTTCAATACCAGGCTACAGCAGTGGTGAAACAAAACTTTGAGAGTTGAGTTAAAGGGAAAAAACTGAGACATCTGGAAGAGGCATGGCATGTGGAACTAGAAAAATTTACTCCAGTGGACAAAATAAAGGGTTCAGTTTGAAATTCCAGTCACCTGAAGGGCGAAATGTTGTGAATATGGCAATGAAGATGGAGACAACAGTCTGAAAAATGTAATCTGAGATATAGAAATATCTGAAAGAAGCTGAAGTTGCCAAAGAGTTTGGAATATTGAAATGCTCTGTCCATTGGTTGAGATTTGAAATTAAACAAGTGTTCAAAGAAAAAGTATCAAACAATAAAAAAAATAATATGAAGAAATAATCTAGAAAAGACAGATTGCAGCAAGAAAAGTCATCAGGAAGTAAAAAAAAAAAAAAACGGAGGGGGAGGGGGGAAGAGATAATGAAAAATGGGCAGCTGTGATATAAGCAAACTTCAATGACATTCTAAGGCAGGAAATGTCTGAAGAACAGTTTGTACAAAGAATACGAATGGTAATATTAACTGTTTCCTTATCAAGGAAACATTTGACATTTATTAATTGAAATTTATCAAATATTTCTATTCTCAATTCCACCCACTAACAGTTATTGCTTTTTTCCAGGCATTGAGATGGGGGGGGGGTATTCTTTTGTCTGCAGTAGCGTGGTCTGTCAACATCTTGATTGTATCATTTTCTCTTTGTGCTATCCATTTCAGTTGTTGCTGCTGTTGAAAGTCCTAAAGTGACATGGTTTCTGCTATTTGGCATAGTTCTTTGGGATTCTGTAGCACCAGTCCACAAGGTGTTAAATAGCTCAAATGTATATTTGCTACTGAGTACAAGTGTTGAACTGATAGCCTTCAGCTAATGTAAAGTTGTGCTTTAATAAGTTGACCTGTTCCACTTGCAGTTGAAATGGGTTCTGGCCATAGAGTTCTATAGAAATTTATAGTTTTTCCACTGGGGAGATATAAATCCATTTACCTTTTGGATTTATATTCTTTAAATAGCCCCAAGAGCTCTACTACCTCTTCCTCAAGAGAGAGAAGAGTTTATTGCTCAGTGACAAAGGCATCCCTGAAAGGGGAAGGGCCAAGGACATTTGGGAATTTTTCCACAGCACTGCTGATAAGCCCTCCTTAAACTGACTTTGTGTCACATCTGGTTGTGACATGGGCACGCTGGTAACTATGTATAAATCTATTTGCCTTTGGCTAGGATTTATATTCTTTGAATATTAACCCAAGCCCAAGAGGATCAATGAAAACATGGATAAAAGTTCTAATAAGATGTTCTGTCAAAAGGACATTTTTTCCCATTTTTTTCCCTTAAAAAAAAAACAAAAACAAACACTATCTTCATTCTTTGGCAATGTTTATCGTTTGAAAAAGTGATGGTTAGAATTAGAGTATAACTTAAACATATGAAAATGAATTTATAAATTTTTTTTTGTGTTCTTGAGAACTGACAACAAAAATAATAACACTATTATATTGTTTATTGGAATGATTGGCAAACCACTAATTGCAAATTGATTCAAACTTTATAAAATGGTAAATAATAAGGATTCCCTTATAGCTGATTCACATATTTTAATAATTTAGTAAATGTTTATAAATTTGTGAATAAAATTTTTTCATATTTATTTCTTTATAAATTGGTAAATGATAAATATTGCCATGCATTAGTTTTTAGAATGTTGTAAATAAACAATCTAATAATGTTTAATATTTTTTTGTAAATTCAAGAAAAAAAAAAAAAAAAAAAAAAAAAAAAAAAAAAATTACTTTCATCATGCGTCTAGGTTTTATTCCAATTCTAATAATCACTTTTCAAAAAATTGCCAGAACAAAGATCATTCAAAAAGCAATGTCATGGGAAAAACTGTCCTTTTGACATGACATCTTATTGTGGCCATGTTTGCCCAAACTTTTTTGTTAATTTGTATTCCCTTGTTGCATAATGAGTTGAGGCTGTTGTTCATGCAAATGAGAGCCATATGATGTATACTGCTTATAGCTGTTGATGTCTCCGAATCTACAAGTAAAGATAAGGGTTCACTTCCCTTCGAGCAGTTCATAAATTTCAGCATTCAAATCTGACCCCCACCCAGCCCTTCTTTGTCAATGTGAATGCAACATTTTGCCCTATTTAAAAATTTGTTAATAAAAGTTTTTTCATTTCTTTTTCTTGCCATTGTAAAAATATCAGAAGTGATATAACAGATTACAGTAGGAGACAACAGGTTGGCTAGCATAGTTGTATATTATCCACCACCAAGGATTGAACACATTCAAAAGCTTAAATTTTAAATATTGATTAAAGCAGATGAGCCCTCCTAAGATCTTTCATTTAGCCTTGTAATAAAAAAAAAAAAAATCTAGTAAATACTTAGCTATTTTCTACAATTTATCTTGTATAAAGCCAGTTAAAACGTGCTCTCACCAAATGAATTAGTAGAGAATGGAAAGAGACATGAAAATAATCAACCCTCTGCAAAAGATTTTTCAGTCAATCACTTTGAAGTTTTGTTTTTCTTTTTTCATTAAGTAACAAAAAAGGAAGAAGGAAAAAAAAAAAAATGAGTTGCATCAACATTATGTTTGGAATAAGAATAGACTGTCAAATCTGAAGATTGTGAATTCCTTTAATATGAACTAAAAGTGATGGGGAATGTTATGGTTATTTATGGAAGATTTGTTATTGAGCAACACAATTGCAGAAAGATTTGTTGTTTTTGTTTTTTTTTAAATTTAAAACTGATTTGATTTTGAAGGAAGAAAAGGCAACAAAGAGAGAGTACAAATTGCTGCTGCAAAGACTAAACTGAACTGAGACAAAGAGAGATTAAACAGTGAAGAATTAATGTTTGTACATGTTTATTAGTATTGACCTATGCTGTAAACACACCTTGAAACAAAATGGCAGGGACTAAGAAATTGCAGGAAATGAAGAAAAGATAAAAATTGGTTAATGACACGTGTGCCAAGAACATTAAAAAAAAAAGAAAAAAAGAAAAAAAAAAAAAAGTGAAGTGTTTCCATTGATTTGTTCAGTTGTCAATTTTAATAAGTTCCTCACTTTTAGAAATAAATCTAATTTTTGTAGAAGCAATTGAATCTCAATAAAAATAATAGACAAACGAGAAATACTCACCACCCCCCTCCACTTTATTTCTTTCCAAAGTTGATCATAAAATAAAAATTAGTTTTAATTTTTCAGTGCAAATATCTTCACTCAATTAAGAAATGAATTTTCATAACTTGAAAATTCATATTTTTTAATAAACCTGAAATAAAAAAAAATAAATTCAAGTTATAAATATTACATCTGAACAAAGTTTAGGTTTCAACCAGAATGGTGATAGCCAAAAAGAATTTGAGTGTTTATCCCATAGGTTAGAAGGAAGCTTTTCCATTACAAAGTCAGTTACAAGTTTGGAACATTCAAAATATTTAAATGCTATAAGGATAAAATTAATGCACTTATAAATAAAAAAAGCTTTTGTTTGAAAATGATAGGACCAGTCTTCTTTTCAGTAGAAATTTCATTTAAGTTTCAATAATTTTTAAAACTGGTATGAAAAAAAATATCAGCTGGTTGTTTATTTTTGCATTCAAAACTACAGATTTGTTTGCAATAAAATGAAATAAGGGATAATGATGCCTGGTCTTCAAAAAAAACTTTTTTTTTTTTTTTTTTTTAAATTATTTTCCTTCTTCCCATGACTATTCATCAAGTGCTTTGTGTATAGCAATATGGAAAACATAGGGAAAAAGGGGTTGTGTAGGGGAAAACTGTGATGGTGACCTCTGGCTTTGTTTTAAAAGAAAAGGTGAAAGGGTCATTAAAAAAAAAAAAAAAAAACAATGGAAACATCTTCAGAAATTCTTTGTATCATTTGAAATTTGCTATTTGAATCTGTCAAAATGTTCCCGGCAATGGAGAAAAAAAAAAATCAATTAACAAGGCAACAACAATTACCATTTCCTTTTCGATTTTCATGTTCCATACTTAAAAAAAAAAAAAAAAAAAAAAAAAAATGCAGTGAATCAAGTTTAGTACTTTTGTTCTCAATCCAAAAATTCAAGTAAAAAAAAAAAAAATGATGCTGGCATTGTTTTTTTAAAATTGTTTTTGATTATATTGAAAGTTGTTTTATTTTAGTTTCTCTTATCAAAATTCTTCCTGCTCGCAAAGTGTTGTCAATGAGAGTATGCTTTCTTAAATGCCAGTAATCAAATTTCTTCCACCTCAAATCTAAAATAATCTTAATTTAAACACTAAATCCCTTCATGATCAGAGCATTTCAATCTGTAAACCTAAATATATGGTCAAGATTATTACATAATCTTCGAGGAGGAACAGCTCAACCAAATTCTTAAAATAATTTTCAGAGTTTTTTTTTTTCTTTTAAAATGTCACAAAATTTAATATTCATTTAAAATAACTTGAAAATATCAACTAAAAAAATGCTTGAAAATGAATAAATAAAAATAATTATGGGCCAAAGGTTAGATGTCGGTTTGGAGCAAATCCTTTTAATCAAATCACTTTTTTTTTTCTCTCTTTAAAAGAAAATGGTTACATTTGTAAAAACAGTTGGCCTGAGGGGAAAATTAAAAACAAAATATTTAAACACATTTTACAAATAAAGATGCATAAAAAATTATATATATATATATATATGTATGTATAAATGCATGTGAAACACAAAATAAAAAAAAAATATATATAAAAAATGAAGACAAAATATAAATGTTTATTTGGAAAGTTCCTTTCGTCATGTGCCATGATGCAGCTATTATGTCATTTAATTGTCATGTTTTTATCTGAAGTCTAGCACCAGTGGTTGATTATGAAAACTGAAAGGTGGTTTTGTCAAAGATAATAGTAAATATCAAGAATAAACTCTTAAATGTTGCTTTTTATTTCTTCAAAGTCACTTTGTTAATAAAGAGTCACTAATTTGTAGGTCATCTTATGCTTGACTAGCATACATAGGGAAGGGAGGTTGTGGGTTTTCTAAGAAAAAGAGAAAACAATTTCAATAACCAATTGTATTCTAATAAAGTCTAAAAAGATATTTTTCTCTTTCCCACCCTTACAAGGTTTTGTTCCTCACTAAGCTTGAAACAAAGAGATAAATATAAAGACATTTATCCTTTTCCATTTGGCCACATATCTGCAGAAAATGTGATCCACCAACATCAGTTATCATTTAACTGTAATCAATCAAAGCCAACATTGGAGATGTTTTCAAGATTTGGTAAAATCATTTGGCTTGAAATATTCATTTCATTTTTTCTTTACTTTCCAATTTGCCAAGAGTAAGGAACACAGAAGATTTAATAATTTTGCAGAGATTTCAAAAGAAAAACTTCTGTCAACTGGACAGATCCTAAACACAGGCAGAGCAAAAATGTAAGTTTACCAAAAATGAACAGAATCCAAAACGCCTCTTTTGTTCACATCATAGTCAAGCACAAAAGATTTAGCACATCTTATTACCAGTCTCCAGCCAGTTTGTTTTTTTTTTTGTCCAACCCTCCAAAAAGACAGGGAACTGAAACAGTAGCAACTTTTCCTGCTACCATTATATATATATATATATATATATATATATATAAAAACATATTAAATATAACAGACAATAAACATCTATTTTGTCCAATCATGAGTTGTTCTAATGCTTGCTTTAATTTCTGATGAAAATAAAGACAAAAATTGTCCAACATTTGGATATTTTTTTTATTAAGTTGGTCATAAGTGTGTAGCACACCTGAGCCATCCTCAGATTGGTTATATAGACATGAAACAAAGATATCCACCATCAAAGATAATATTTTGTTATTTTGACAGAAAATTGCTATGCAACAATAATGGTCGTGGAATAGTAGTTGTGACTTATTTGAAATGTAATTTTGTTGAGTGTGGGCTGTGCTTTGTTTTAATGCAAATGACCTCCAATATCTGAAGGTTCTTTTTACTGTGTGTATTTGTGAGTATTATTGTGTTATCAACTAATATCTGTCTAATATTATGTACATGGCTATTTTTTTCTAAGAAATGTTGTTTAATAGAACTAAGATCAGAAAGGTGATAAGTAAATCTACAGGAGAGCATGTTTGTATTAAAACCAATATATGTAGTGAGTTTATTATTAGCATCAGAGATTGTATTTCTGAACGGGGATGTAAATTGATACACTATATTGGTTTTTTTTTGTAGAGGATTTAGTTGTGTGGTTGTAAATCCTCTACAAAAAAAACTAATGTAGTGTATCAATTTCCATGACCATTGTTATTGCATAGCAATTTTCTATGTCCAAATAAAATATCAGCTTTGATGGTGGATACCGTTGTTTCATGTCTGTATAAATATTCTGAGGATGGCTCATGTGAGCCAAAAGCTTAATAAAAATTTTTTTTAAAAAATTGGGCAATTTTTGTCTTTATTTTTCAGCAGAAATTAAAGCAAACATTCAAACATTAGAATGGCTCATGACTAGACATAATAGACATTGTTATATTTAATAATATATGTTTAAATAATGATCTGCTGCCCCCAATACACTATATATATATATATATATATATATATATATATATATATATATATATATATATATACATATAATACACACAGAAAAGAGGAAGATTGTGTAGCAAAGTAAAAGAGAATCTGATAAACCAAAAGCAAATCAAAGAATTGCTTCATATTTTGGTTCATTTCAAAATTGTCACAAAAAGGAAGATTGTTGCCATTGTGGTTCCATTTCCAGCAAAAGACATTTACAAGAGCTAAGCAGGCAGGTGAATATGATGATGATGATGATGACAGTGATAACAGCAGCAGTAACAGTTCAAAGGGAAGGGGGAAGTGTGAGATGAGAGAGAATAAAAATAGTTATAGTTTGACCAGCAAATACAGTGCAGTGTTAAGTAAAAGCAAAATAGTTGTTATAGTAGTGTGCAATAGTGTGGGGAAAAGATGAATGGCTGTTAAAATATAGAATATAAAACCAAATAAGTGAAAATCCAGACAGTCGAGATTTTCAGTGACAAACTATGTTGCTCAACTTTTGATCTGCCAAAACCAGTAGGCAAATCAATAAGCTTTATTGAAAGAAGGGGTGTGGGGTGAAGAAACATATGCATGTAATCTGATATGTTAAGTAGATAAATTGATACATACATGCCGCTCCCATTACTAAAAGCTATTAAGACTAGATTTGGGAGGTTATTACAACTAATGACATTTCTTTCAGTTGAGAAGTGAGATTTCTTTTTGCAGTAGTAATGTGGGTAATGGTACACTGTGGGGTGGATAACTGGTGGTGGTGGTATTAATGACTAATGAGTTAGCAGCAGTTTTCCCCTCACAAAATCTTGCATACAAAAATATTCCTGGTTTTAGTTTACAGGAAGGATCCAGCAATTTCCTAGAATCTATTGAAAAAATCTGAATGTTTAAGGCAACAGCAGCAGCAGCAGGAGCAGCAGCAGTTAAGCATCTGCTCAAATGTCCTTTCTTCCTTGTAAAATCTAAAGTGAGGTGAACTGCAGACAAAAACAGCACAAAGTAATAATGAAAATGTTAAGAGGCATATGTCGCATGTCTCTTCTCCTCCTCCTCTTCGTTCTCTTCTGCCAGTGAAGCTGGTCAAGTAGCCAATGAGGGAGAGACAGTAGAGTCCTATGCCATGTGGTGTACTCCTCTCACGGTCACTGCATCCCTTCTGGCTTCTTGCCTCCATGGAATTCTTCTATGCACAAGTGGCAACTCCAACTACCTGAAAAGCATACACCATCAAAATCAACATCAGATGCAGGAATGTAGCAGCAAAGAAACAAAAGACGCAATTCACAATATTTTCTTTGAGCCAAAACAGTTAAATTTGAAAGTCAAGACTTAATTCTTTCTCTCAGTAAAAGGAATTGCCATATTTAATAAGCTTACAAGTGAAACAATGTGAATAAAAATTATAACTTTTATTTATATTTTTTTTAAGCCAAACATTTTTTTAAAATTGCAGTTAATTGAATCAATTATTGAAATAAAATTAAAACTTTTATTTTTTATTTTTAATTTCAGATTTTGAATTAAAAGTAAAATCAAAGTTTGAGAAATATAGTCAATGGTTTTGCAATATTGCAATGAATAATCATCTTATTCAATGTTAACAAAATTTATGGTTAGATACCAACCTTTAATAAAAGGTGAAAGCATATGTGTGAATGCATGTGAAAAGCAAGAGTGAATGAAGTGTGAATAAAAAGAATCAATTTGGAAGTGAGATGTCATTCAGGGTGCAAGAGAGAAAAAATTAAAATGCAAATGTCCTATTTGTGAAATTATCTGGTCTGAAATTAAAGCTTAATTTCAAACCTCTGCATCTGTTGATGACAAATAAAAAGCCCAGACTCCTAAAAAGGAGGAGGAGGAGAAATGTATTGTATAGAGAATACTGTAGTTATACTACCTTCAGGTGGTTCCGACAACTGCGGGGTCAGGCAGTACATATGATAGCCACGGTCACAGTCATCACAGAACAGTAGCTGGTCCTAGACAGATACAAAAACAATTCAGTTACACTGATTTCCTGTCTAACAATGAACAGAAATTCTCTGTCAAAGCTGAACCCTTTTTTTTGGCACTATTTACAGAAAGACAGAAACAAAATCTCAAACTTTTTCTGATAACAAAAGAGACTTTCTTTCTACAAATTATGAAAAGCAATCAGTAAATACAAGTTAACACATCCACTTGTAAAATTCAGACAGTAAAATATATGTAAAGAAAATGATTCCACTGAATATAAGACGTGTAGAAAAACAATTTTAATTGATTGTATTTTACTTTTTGATGGTTTTGACAGGAGGTGTGTGTGTGTGTATGTGTGTGTGTGCAAGAAAGGGGCGTTGAAAAGTTTTCAGATCAACCCAGTTCCTTAAAATTTTACCTAAATGGCCAAACATCAAAATTTTGGCTTCTTGATTCAGCAAAAGACATTTCAGCACACCCATCATATATGTGCATGTGTGTGTGTGTGTGTGTGTGCGTGCATACTTGGAAAAGTATACAGGATCTATAAATAAACTTGTTTGATAAAGTCGGTAATTAAATTTTGACCCAATTGATCTACATGTCAATTTCAGGGCTGGTCAGATCCTTAGTTTAATTCAATTTCCATGAAACTAATAAGAAAAACAACCACTAACAAGTGTAGAAATTTTCTAATTGTATAATAAACCAGCATTATTACAGTGAAAGACAGTTTACAGAGATAAGAATCAAAAGAGGAAAAACAGCTGGTTGTCATAACAATAGATGAAGAATGGAGGTGTGCTGTTGGCCAACACTACAGAGGCTAACAGATTGTGTGCATTGCATGAATCAGGTGTTGTATATAATAATGGACAAGTGATTCACTGATTCCGGTGGCTGCCATTACCCTTAGCAATAACAATGAACAAGTGAAATTAGAGCAGTGTGGGTCGGTGGGTGTGTGTATGTGAGAGAGAGAGAGAGAGCAAAGTGCTAAAAGGTGCAGTGAGTGTTGATGATTGTAGTGGGAAGTGTGATCGATTCTGCCACCTAGAATAGCAATCACAACTAGTGCTACAATACCTGCTGCAGTCTCCTGCAGTCATTAGCAGCCCCTTGATCCAATCAACAGAGTGTCACAGACCAGATCAGGTCAGAGCCAAATTGGTCTGCAAGAAGACAACAAGGCTCAACTTTAATGTTCATTTCACAGTGCCTCCAAATGGTAGACCAATGGTCAACATTATACCCCACTCAGGCAGAGATCACTATTAAGGTACATACTATCCTGTCGTGTAAATAAACATGTCACTAGGCAAAATTCTAGGCCTGTCAAAATTAACTGAACTTCTATTGCTGCCCTTCAAAGCAGAAGAGTTTTTTTTTTAAATCTGGGCTGATAAAACCTACAGAATGGCCATCATTCTTGGAAGTGAAAAAAAAAAAAAAAACAAAGAATCACTAAGAAAATTGGAGTGCATTTGAAAACTTAAGGTGAAAATTTTTTTTTATCTCCAATGTGTCTGACTGGCCAAGAATTTTGAAGAGTGACAAATACAGGTTTCTATATTCAAAAGACATAACAGATGTTAAAAAATGATGTCAACAACACAAAAACAGTTTAATAAAATAGCATTATTTCCATTATATGCAAGAAAAACAATTTCTGTCTGAATTTCTGGGATGAGAAGTTATTTTCATTCAGACGAATGTCCTCATTTTTGTTGTTATTATCACAATGTTTCATCTGTTGCACTCCTTAGGCCATCTTCATATTTCTGTCAATCTGGGTAACGTTCATGGGATTTTGAACTGAACACTTAATCTATAGGGACAGATTATTCTCACTCCATTGTCCATGTCTAAGACTGCACTATGTCATCCAGGGATTGAACTCTCAATTACTAGGTCACCAAATTCCTGAACGAATGCTTTAATTCACTAGGCTATTGTCCCATTTAATTAAATAAAGGACTCTGTTCAAAATTCCCTGTAGGTTATCTGGATCAGCAAACACCAGAAGATGGCTAAAGGTCACAATGGCTGAAACATTGTGATAACATAGATGACATTAGTTTAAATGTAAATAATGTAAATAAAATAAACAATCTTCAATATTCTAAAATATTGCAGAAAAAAGGACAAAAAGTTAAGTAACATAAATTTCCCCCATTTTTAGAAAATACTGTCAGAATCAATTATTTAAAAAAAAAAAAAAAAAGTTTGCCTTAAACTTTACAAATTACAACAATGTTCCCAATCAATCAAACTTGGTCATCAATTATTGAACATGTAAATCAAGCTGACTCTCTTCTAGATGGCAATAAAAAAAAAAAAAAAAAGAGAGAGAGTAGAGATCTCATATAAAAACCAAGCAAACTAATTGACTGACCAAAAGTTTTGGTTGTAATGTGAAGGAAATGTTCCATCTGTAATAGTCAAATATCTTTACTAACACAAGTTATTTAATTTATGCAGTCAAAAAGAGGCCCAAAATTATGTACACATATTTGAAACATTTCTTTGAATACAAAAGTAAAAAATATTAAAGCACTAAAAAATCTTTTTAAAACTGATCTCCAAAGTGGAAATTTGCCATTTAAAAAGGAAAAGCAAACCACAAAAAAAAAAAAAAAAAAACTTTTCAAAAATCAAATCAAATAAAAACTATCCTAATTTTTTGCATAACCTTCAACAATAACAAAATCACTTTACATGAGATTTGTTTTCTGTTTTTTAATAAATGCAATATACATGGGTTGCATGCAAAACATTATTTATATTACAGATGTCTTCAATATTTTTTTTAAACTCCTATGATAAAATTATTTTGTAAATATTTTGTGTATCAAATACATTTCATTTAAAAATATTTACTCCAAAGGTTATTTAATGTATACATCTAAAGATTATCTATGATTCCAATATATTATTAATATCATCATTATTATTATTCTTCTCTTTATTTGATATCATTTTCTACTATTAGAGGTTTTGTCTGGGTTATGGTGATCATATCTCAGCTCTAAATAATGTCCTGATGAGACTGACCCTCAGATGCTGATAATGTGCTTGAAAATGCAAAAATCAGAACTCAACCAGTAGAATTTGAAAATTTTCAGAAGAATTAGGATTATTAAAACCTAATTTGAACAGAGTATTACATACACTTAAAAAATAAGAGTTGATTAAAAGTGAGAATACTTTTCATTCAATCTTAATATTTACAAATTATCAGCAATAAAATCACATTGGACTAAAACATCTAAATTCCATGCTGCAAACAGTAAAAAAGAAAAAAAGAAAAAAAAAAGCATCAAGACTTTTGTTTGATGGCAAATAATTTTATGTGCAATGACTAACAAACATTAAATGTTTAAAAAAAATTAAGATATTCTATACAAGAGAATCTACATCCAATTTTCCTAATTCACAAATATGAGAATAAGCTTTTGCATGAGAGTGCAATTTAGACAGCTAAATTTCAATAAAACTTACTTTGCTCATCATTATTAGAATGTGATGTGAAAAGCTGGAGGAGACAACCTCTGTGCTATAGAAACTCACATACAATTGTTTTAATGGTGCAGAGATTCATTATAACTAAATGAATTTATTAATATTATCCTTCTTCCAAAATTGGGAGGGGGAGGAGATGCCCCTCCCCATTCTAAGTAATTGGTCAACAGTGGGCAAGCCGTATTGATGAAAGTACTTGGGAAATTGTGTCAATATGTAAAGAACTATTGTTTCTCTTGATTCTGAAACCTTTCCCAATTGACGCCAAGGAATTAGGACGAGTGAAGTGTGGAATCCAGCTCTACCATCTGGAGGCTCCAATGAGTTGTTGATGTGCACAGCATGCTGGGTAGGATTTTATTAGCCAAGAGAGTGACAGGCAAATACAAAACAAACAAAAAAGACAATGAGGAGCGGGGGAGAAATAATTCCCAAATTTACTTTTAATGATTTGGTTAACCAAATGAACCCCCCCCCCAAAAAAAAAACACAGTACTGTCAAAAAAATGTGTGGAAGAAGCCTCCCAACCAATATACACATGGTCACTGGACAGAGAAGAGAAGCAGCATTTGCATTCTTGGGGAGTTGAAGGGGAGGTGGCTGAGGATCATTGTGGGCAGGACAAGGCAGAATAGCATCAGCAGCAATGGGGCTGGTAAAATTAGAGGAGCACTGAAAGAGGAAGGAGGAGTTATGTTGACTTACATCGTTATCGGATGTCCCACAGAGGCCGCAGGACTTGCACTCTATACACTGCCAGGGGTATTTCTTCACGGATATTATCATGTTGGGGGTAAACTGCAGGCAGGATGGATGCCCTGGAGCAAAGAGAGAACAGGGGGAGACTGAAGAGCTGTGGCAAGCAATCGACTGATTATGATAGTGTTAGCTGTTATGGTAGCGAAGACCACCATATATATATATATATATATATATAGATATATATTACACACACACACACACACATATATATATGTATATATATATATATACATATATATATATATATATATATATACATATGTGTGTGTATGTATGTAATGTAGTCGGCTGGCCAAATGCCATGAACCTGGATAAAAATCAGGAAACCTGATGATGATGATGATGATAAGAATCAGTCAATAAATTCGAGCAAGGCAACATACTTACACTCTTTAATTAAAAAAAGAAAAAAAAAAAAAAAAAAGGAAAAAAAAAGAAAGAAAAATGGGATGTAAAAAAAAAAAAAAAAAAAAAAAAAACGCTGCCAAGCATGCAACATGCAAGAAGGGTGGACAAGAAGAAAAGGAAGAGGAAGAGGCAGGAGGAAGAGGAGGAGGAGAAGAAGAAAGTTTGCTTATTTTTTATATTTGAGAGCAAAGAAGCAGAATCTCACGTCTGGGATTCAACTTCCACCAAAAATTAAACCAAGATTTATTTTTCTTTATGGGAAACACATTTTCCTCAACTTGTTCAGTTCAGGGAAATATGTACCTTTTCTTCTAGTGTGTGTGTGGGTGTGTGTGTGTATATATATATATATATATATATATATATATATATATATATATATATATAAAATTAAAGCATCTTCTCATGTCTATTGTGCCTCCATGACTGATCATTTACATATCTTATAACATTTCTTTAAGTCATGCATATTCACATCAATAAATTTTAAGTATTATGTCAATTCATTTGCAAATCAGATTAAAAAAAAAAAAAAATTGGCATTTAAAAAAAATCAACATTTTTGCCTAAGCAAAAAATGGGGTTAACTCTTATATTAAAAAGATGAAATCCTCATCATTATTGATATGAAAATCCAAGCAATGGCTAAAATCTGAAAATTTACACTGAGAATCATCATCATCATCGATATTCTGGCAAATAATTTTCATAAAGTACACAAAGATATTACTTCATAGTTTTTTTTTTGTTTTTTTTTTTTTTAAATTATTTTATTAAAATGTAAATAATTTTTATTATATAAAGGACATGCAACAAAGAACTGGACCAATTTTGGGATACATCCCATTCATTATTGATTTGTGTGCAGATAATTTGCAGCTGGTCTCAGGATTGGACACTGCCACAAATAAAAATGTGTGTGTGTGTGTGTGTGTATAACATATACACACATAGCCACCAAGTGTCCCAACCATGAATTGGTCATCATCCTATTGTATAGCGTGTAGGTCCATCTGGTCATTTTCATAGATTCACTGAGAGAATAACAAATCTAATTTTACTGAGAGAGAGAGAGAGATAAAGAATGACTAAAGTGGATTATGACTTCATAGAAAGCTCAGCTTAATGCTTCTAATCTTCTTTCTATGCAAGTGTGCTGAATTATACTGAAGCTAACCCTGTGTTTATCTCAATCGTGGCCAGAGATTTTTTATTTGGTCCTAAATAATTGCTGTAAAAATCAGAGAGAGAGAATGGAAAATATTTGTGAAAATTTGAGATATTTGCATAATTATATTTGAAAATCAACTGCAAGTATTATTGATTTAAATCTAAACAATATGAGAAGAAAAGAGTAATTGCTAAAGCTAACCTGTTTGTTTAAAGTATGAAGGGGTTGAGTGAAAAGTTCTTAGCTCAACCAAGGAAGGATCCCCCCACCAAAAAGGTTCTCCTTGTACATTTGATCAGATTTTGGGAAATAGGTGAGGCCAAGAACCTTTCAGTACTATTTTGTAACCAATAGTACACACACGCACAAACATTTGATTTAGGAAAGTTTTAAAAGTATTAAAATTTAATTTAAAAATTAAATAATAAAGAGCACAAGTAAAATAAAATAAGGGGATATTGAAAAGTTCTTGGCCTAACCCATGACTCAACACCTGACTAAATAGAATATTTGGGAATCACTTCCTGATCAAATCAAGTAATTTTCAGAACTTTAACTTGTATCTTTAAGGTAATTTAGAAAAGATTTCTAATGATAGTAAAACTAAACTGAGCAGGCACACTAGCTGAAATCCTTGGTTTAATAAAATTGTTACATTTATAAATAATTAACATTTCCACTGCTTGGACATGCCTATATGCCTATACATTTTTATAAAAATTACATTACCTGCTGTTGATTATATATATATATATATATATATATATATATATTCAAGACAATATGAAATGTCAATCCCTAGTGCTTAGTGCTATTTATGAACAAGTATCGACACATTTTTATTGTATTAGGGGTGGAGGCAGTTTAGTCTGTAATGTAGAGTATCAGATTAAAATAATAATGGAGCCCATAAAAAATTGCCATCAGCCTCTTTATAGCCATCTATTTCCCCACATGGGCCAACACAGGAAGGCAACAGTGTTATAACAATGAATGCAGCAGTGAAAGCAGCATTAAAAAATAACAATTGAGATTTGAAAATTAAAAGCATATATATATATATATATATATATATATTTTTTATTTATTACTGAATTTGTCTTCCAGAGTAAGCATTCAATGTGAGATTGATTTTGTTTTTTATGACTTATCAACACTGTGTGTTATGTAAAGTCAAAAAATATTTTCAATGGGAGATGAAATGTCAAAATAAAATTGGTCATTCAGTGAGGATAGTAGGGATTTTTCTAATCAATTATATACAGTGATGGAAAACAAAATTATGATATCCTGAATATATTTCAATTTACTTATGATTAAAAGATATAGTCAACACAGCTGGATTATATTAAATGATGACAGATCAATAAAATCAAAACTTTCCAAATAAATGGTTCATCAACTTATACTTAACTCCTATATTAATGCACTGTATATTGTCCATGGTTGTTAACTTTATACTCTTGGCATTCATAAAATTGTACAGATGGTGTGCATACCATCCTGTGATACATTATTCTATGCCACTTGCACCTGTTGACAACAATAGAGCTGTAGGTGGGCTAACTGAACAAGGCAGGCATTGTCCCATACATGTTTAGTGGAAGATAAGACTGGCATTTGTGTCATCCAGAGTAGTTGTTGGCCATCTTGTAAGGCATGCTGAGTAGCACAGTCATCGTGTGGGTGGGACATTATACTGCAGGAATATCACGTTGCCATCTTGTCACAGACTGGTTACAGAAGGAGTGAAACAATGTTCTGGATGGGACTGGCACTATTTAACACCCCCTTCAAAAAACAAAACAAAAGCAAGCAAGTTTGTTAACTTATGGTACTCTACCCAAAGATGCTGGGGTTTGGATGTGTAAATGATGAGTGAAAACATTTACGAAGTTCTTGTTCTTCAAGTCTATGATTAATCATTTACACAAAACCAAAACTGGCTCTCCTTACTAAACACTACAGAGCACAATTAGATTCCAACATGTAACTCCACTTCCTAGCATAACAACACTTGTGTAAAACTGCCTAGAGATATGTATGCATATAGTCTTGTTATAAGTAAACAATCCTAAGTGGTCAATGCTGATACTCCTGAGGCCACATTTGCTGTGATCTTTGCCATAGATGCTGTTCTTAAAAATGCATTGAACTTGTACTACCTGGTCATCCAGAACCTGGTCTACAAGTGTAAAAATGTTCATTTGCCAACATTAAAGCACCACTGGTGAAATAATGTCCAGCATGTGCAGCAAGTCATTGAAATTAACCATCCAGCCCGTCAAAAGTGCTCAATCTGACCCTAGCTAAAAACAGCTCTAATTGAACAAAAGGAGCACATATGTGCCTTTGTCACATGATATCTGTTCACACTGGACTTTCATTATACAAAACCTCATAGTATAATATGTCTAAAGCCCAGACACAGATAATGCACTGGTGTGAGTGTTTCTATATCACAAGATGGCCAAAAACTAAAAATTTTATCAGAATATCTACTGCCCTCTAGCATAATTATACTCTATCCAGGTGAAAACAAGTATTCTACTTTGGGTTGTCACAATTTTATTTTCTCTTCATGTATTTTATATATATATATATATATACAGTGTGTGTATATGTAAATAAAATGACAAGAGGAAAAACCATTCTTAGCCAACCTGTTTCATCATCTGAAGGACTTTATCAAGGCAAATGTAGGATTTATTTTGTTGCACATGTTTATATACAAGAGCAAGGATGTCATTAGTTTATAAAGGCTTTTAAATTTGGGAATATTAATGAATATTAATGAGGCGGTTGAAAGGTCAGTCAAAATATGGAGGATACAAAGCGCCATAATTCAAAGTCTGGTAAAAGGCAAAATAAGTGAGTAATATTCAAGAAATATATATATTTTAAATAAATGAATATTGTTTAAATTGTGATCAGTTTCTTATGGTTTGGGATAAACATATGTTCTGTACATCTTCAAACACAGTAGGTAACCTTTTTTTTTTATTTTTTATTTTTTTCAACATTTTTGTGGCCGTGTAATTTAAAAGCCTTGACAAACCAATGACATTCTTAATTTTAATTTTCCATGTTAACTGAGTGAGTCATATCAACTCAAATGGATTGCTATGAATTCTGTTGTTGTTTTTGTTCGGAATAGATAGGCTAAGAAGTTTGTTGCTAAACCAGAAATCGAAGGGAAATATCTTCAAAATCTTTTCAACATCATACTTCAAGACACCAATCAATATTGTAATATTGTGAGAGTAATTAAGATAAAATATCAGATTTTTATTTTTTCCCTTGCTCCATTTTTCTTAAATCTATTTTAGACTTTACATTTTGAATACTGCAAAGCTTGTCGATCTTAATTACAAGGAGACACGTCTTCATTGCTTGTCAGTGACAAATTTCTTCTAATCCAGAATCAAAATTACCAATTCTTCAAACAAATCAAATATCAGTGTAATATGTGAAAAGGAAAAAGATTTATGACTCTCTCTCTCTGTGTTGAACAAGCATCAATTACATCTCAATTGATTTACAAGGAAAATTTCTCAAGTGTGACCAATGGTTTTTGGTCAAATTGCAGCTCTTATTAGATTTATTATCAAATGTTAATATTTCTGTATTTCATCTCATGGTTTCACTTCAGACTCAGTTTGACCAGATTTTTAATTACTTCACATATTTAAATGTAATTTTGTTACAGTTTAAGAACATATCTGCAATATTTCTTTTTTGTTTTTTTATAAACCCTCTTTTAATTAAAAATCAATATTATTGTTGTCTTGTTGATATAAAGTTTTTCAGTATTTGTTACAGAGTTGTAGTTTTTATGACTGATTTATGTTAAAAGCCACGTTTTTCTTTTTAATCTGATACATTTAAAATATTTGTTTATTAGCATACAATAAAAAAGCACATACATATAGGTTAGCATTTATTCAACATTATCAATTCTTCCTAAAAATCATTAATTTTTTTTATCAAAACATTTTAATTCACTTTAAAACATTTAAATTCAGTGATGAAAAAGTAAATCAAAATTATGATGGTAATTTGCATGATAAACAATTATTAAAGATAAAAAAGAAGAGAGGACAAGAAGGAAAAGTTAAATAAAAGATAAGGAGAAAAAACTGTCTCTAACCTGATCGTCCACAATCACTGCATGATACAAGCCCTTCTGGCTGACGTGTTTTTTTGTTTTCCAGTGAATCCCCAAGACAGAAATCACAGTAATTATTGGGAGCCACTTTGCCATCCATAGTTTTTGCTGCAATAACAAACCAAAGAGATACTAAATTCATTAGCAAAGACACTGTATGCTAACAAATGCAAGAACACAAACAACTAACTTCTTCATTTGATACAGATTAACCCTGATGTCACCCAGGCTGCAAGTAAGGAAGCAGTTACTTAATAAATAGACTTAGAATTAATTTGCTAATTCCTTTGCATAAATGATCATCCAGAATTATCAATTAGCTTTTAAGCAAATCAAAGTTTACGAAAATAGAACAATGTCAGTGTTGACCAGAAGTTAGATTCCAAACTAACAAAAAAAATCGGAAATAGCTTCGCACCTTTTTCAAAGCAGTCACATTAATGAACATTTTGGGCCCCCACGGCTAGGGTTAGAGTTTCAGTTTTTCTTGGGTCTCCCTCTCTTTTGATGGTGATTTTCAAGGCTTTTATGCTTCTGCAGTTGATACTGCGAAGTAAAGCATCGGCCACACTCTTCACTTGAGCCCACGAGGAATTTGCATATAAATAGAGAAGGTGAGTCTGCGCATCTCGTGTGAGGGCTGCCACCATGCATCCACACCATGTGTCTTCCTGTCAGTAGAAGAGGGAAATATGTAACGGCAAGAAGACTTTCAGTAGAGTTCCTAGATTTTGGTGGCCCCGGCTCACTCCACATAAAACAACACGTAAAGCCTTAACGATCAAAATAAAAGAAAAATTGTGATGTGATATGAAGGTGGGAGAATTTTCTTTTCTTTTCCCAAAATGATGAAAATGGAAAATGAAAAAAAATAATGGATCAATTTTTAATTCTCTTTTTTGATGATAAAAAAAAAAAAAAAAGAAAAATCATCCAGTCAAATAAAGAAAAAGGAAATAAAGAAAAATAAAAGAAAAATAAAAGAAAAAAGAAAAAAAGGAATCCAATTTAGCATTTTTTTTCTTTATATCTCCATGACAATTTGTCAAAAACAGATTACCTATATACAAATCAGTCATTGTTATTAAACTCATCAATTATTTGAAACTAAAGTAAAAGCACAAGCTAAATACCAAATTTTAAAAAAAGAGAGTAAATAATGAAAAACTAAGAAAAATTTGCCAATTGCCAAATTGAAGCTTATTGGAAATATTCAATCTTTATTACTTTTGATGATCCTACTTGCAGCCTGGTAAGAAACTTCTGCACAAATCAAACACAGTGGCACATAATAATCTATTGCATTAACCGTTACAAGAAAAAGGATCTTATCTGAATGGGAGTTTTATTAGTTGCAAAAAAAAAAAAAAAAAAAAAAAAAAAAAAAACTCAGATTTCCTTTATAGCCATTAAAAAGAAAAAAAAAAAGTGGATTATATTTTGAGGCATATTATAAAAATGTCAACCAATTTAAATCCGAACAGTAAAGAATTGGCATCGAGAGAAGCCAGTTACTGCCAGATTAGAAGAATTAGTTTAAAATAAAGAAAAGGAGACAGACACACACAAAAGTTAAACTTTGTTGAGGAAAACTAAGATAGTGAAAAATACACATACCTATATGTATGCATCAATTTAAGTGCAAAAAAAAAAAAAAAAAAAAAAAAAAATAAAGAAGAAAATAATAGATAAACTGTGAGAATAAAATATCATGAAACAAAAAAACATTCAGTTTCTCTTTTAGGCATAAATGTTTAGTGAAAATGCATGCAAAATTGGAAAAGCAGGACAACCCAAACTGATTGTCTACATTTTTTTTTTCTTCATTTAGTAATAGTCACCAATTATTTCAAACATAAAAACAAAAAACCATCTTGATTAGTCAGTAGAAAAAAAGGGATTCAAGTCAACAGACCAACATGAAACCAACAATAAAAAAATGTTTAAGAAACTATCGTAAGAAATTTAACTAATCTTTGGTAGCAAATAGATGAAGAAAAAAAAAAAGAGACAATGCAATAGAATAGTTATTCAAATATGTTTCTGAGACAATCTATATAAAGAGAAATTCCTCAAAGAAACTATTTCCTCTTATACTTCGAATAAGCTAGCTCTTCAAAATGCTAAGAAACCACTTAGCTGAAAGATTATTAGTCCTGACTGATAGTATATCAGCCAATTAATATACAACAATGAATAATTTTAAAACTTTATTAAATTCTAATTAAAAAAAAGAAATCTGAACACTGAAATTACTGTGGCAGAAAATCATATGAATAAAGCTGAATTTTAAGTCTATCAAATTCATAATTTTTTAAGAGGTGATTAGTATAAATACTTTATAAACATTTGTTGTGCAAGTCAAATTACAAGGGTTGGTCAAAAATTAATGCCTGTTATAATTTCATTTTAGAAGTATTAAGCCCTCAATTTTTTTTTTTTTTAATTCTAAACCATAAAATGTCAATAAGCCTCAGAGAAAAATTTGTGAAGTTTCTTTGGTATTTTTTCCTTACTCATAATCCTCATTTAAAATGGCTACCCCATGAGAGACATGTAGAAGACAAAAGAGTTATTAAATTTGGAAGTAAAAAGTACTGCAAATATTCACCGGAGGAGGAGGAGGTCTGTGAATGTTTAGGAGAAAAATGAACTCAATGTATGCATCATTAGAGTTAATAACAATCCTAGAGAGAGGAAAAAAAAAAAAAAAAAAAAAAAAGAAAAGAAACTTAGTGGCAGGCCAGCTGCTGTGAATGAGAATAAGGTCAAACAGTCTGATTCTCTCATTACAATTGATAGAGGAATCATCATTGAAAAAAAAAATAAATAAATAAAAAAATCAGTGTAAAAGCCTTCATGTGAGTCATGGTAGTGTCTGCTGTTTTGTACAGTCTGCTGGGTACCCAATGGTTTGTTCAAAATAGGTACCCAAAATGTTGAAAAACTTTATGAAGGTAGTTGCTAGACAAGATCTTCTGGATCTGCATAACACAACAATCCCATGATAAGACAAGACACAAGTTCAGCACTGTGAGCCAGGGAGAAAAAGAAGCACGATGGTGCAGTACTACCCTATCCCCATACAGAAAGAAGTGTAAGGCAGCAGCTTTTACAGGGAAAGGAATCATCACTGTGGCTGGAGACCACTACGGAGTCATATTGTTCATGTGCAAACAGCACTGCTCTCAATTCTGGCTCCTACACGAGTACATTGTGAATGTTTAGATTAAAGCTTCTTCAAGCTCAGCCACATTTTAATATTAGTGATGTGCTTTTGCATCAGGAAAATACAAGACATCATCAGCAACTTAATAAATGAGCAGACAATCAATTAGAAAACAGTTTTGACATGTATCAGCTTCAAACTTTCATGTAGAAGGCACACAGAAAAGAGCAATTATCCAATGATGCTGAGGTGAAAGAAAGCAACTTGAACACGGTGAAGAAACTAGCTAAAGGCAAATAGACATGCCCTCAAAGGCAGAATATGATGGAAGAGAAAAAAAGATTATGGTTAAATTTTGAATCTCAAGACTTTTGCGTGCTTCTATTAAATCTGTTGTAATTAAAGAAGAACAGGCATTATTTTTGGCCGAATCTTGTATCACATAAACTTCAATCACTATAATACTCATAGGTTTAAAAAAGTAGATTAAAATTATATATATATATATATATTATATATATATATATATATATACACACGTATATGTATGTGTGCACACTCACTCATACTTGTTTGAAAAGAGGAAAACGATATGATGGAGATAAAGACAAAGGGATCAAAATAGTGTCACATGCCTATAAATATACACTGTACAGACAAAAGTTTAGGTTATATTATTCATGCTGGGTGCATTACATATGTGCACACACACACACACAAAAGTATCTCCTTTTTTTTATTTTTGTTATCTATTTTCATTTTGTTTTAAAGGACCTTTTTGAACACAAATTTTAAAAGAAAGACAAAATTCATGGCATATATGAAATGGCTGAGAAAAAAAGAGAAGTTCAAGATAACTTGCAGCAGACATAAGAAAGCATATCACAAATATTCGAACTGCGTCATGCAATGTAAATCATAATTAGTGAGTATCGAGATGAATTTGTTGATAGTCAAAGTGTAGAACTGACCAAATTCTAACAATCATACAAAAATACTAAATTGCAACTGCTGGTTGGCAATTATAGAAACAGTTTACTATCTCCCCCCTCCAAGATGCTTGGATTACAACTAAGAGTTAGTTTGGAGTTTGAGATCTTTGAAAATATCTAAGATCACCACCACAAAAGAAAAAAAAAAAAAAAAATCTATTTTTTAAAATTGTTGATTCATTTCAGTTGGCTTATCAACATTTTGTGGGTTATTTAAGGCTGAAACATATTTCGGATTATAGGATCTTGTTTACAGTACCAGGTGTTCCCAACCTGTCCCCATCTAAATACTGACCAGGCTTGATGCTGTTTTCATGATTAAATGAGAACAGGTGTTTTCAATATAATTTGACCATAAGCTTAGATTTAAGAACTTGGTTTTTGGCAAGACAACATTTTGTCAAATACAAACTATTAAAATATAAATATATACATAGAATCCAACTTCTAAGTGAATGTCATAAAAGATCAGAATTCAAACACTAAGATATAATATTAAAAATTTAAAGCAATAATGCTACATTTTCTGAAAACTATTTTTGTTTTTTAAATTTTTGGCAAATTAAAACATCACAACAGATAAATCACTGCCTTGAGGAGATTTTATTTCTCATCTATTTTCATTCAATTAACAATTTTATATATATAAAAAATATTCATGGGCAAGTCATACAGAAGTTTATACAGACTTAGATATCTGATATTCATAAAAACAGAATTTAAGTTTATATTTCATTTTTTTTTATTCATATTTTTATGTTGCATTAAGCAATTACAAAAAAGGTTACTGGAAATCTGATAGAATGCAGATGAAACGGTTTTCTTCAAATTCTTTCAATTTAGAAGAGAACAAAAGGAAGACAAGTTCATGAATGAGAATATAATATATATATATATATAAAAAAAAAAAAATAAAAAAAAAATAGATTTTTATAAATGTACATTTTGCAATTAATAATGTTAAGTATTTGAGAAGGTTCTTTCTTTTTTACTTTTTCTGATAGAAAACAATATTGTTTATATATCAATCTTTTTAAAAATATTAAAATAGAGTTAAAAATTACTAATTGAAAAACATGGAAAAGGCTTAGATTTCATGGAGGTCAACCCTAAATACAAACAGCAATGTTGTGTCAAACTTATTGCTTTCAAATTATTAAACAACAATATAAATTTAAAACTAAAAAAAAAAAAAAAAAAAAAAAAGTAAGTGAACATTGGAAATAAAATCAGCATATTTAACACCGAACATGGAAGAAGAAAAAAAAAAAAAAAAAAAAAAAAAAGCAGGCTTATATAAATGCTGTGCAAAATAAAGAAAAATCATTTGCCTAACCCTGACCTCTAAACTATGAATATATTGGTTTAAATATTCTTAATTTACAGTGAATAAATAATAAGCATTTAGATAAACAAAGACTATTTAGAAAATATTTTTTAGTAAATTACCAAAATCAAAATAACAGAAAAATAAATAAAATCTAAAGTATCCATCAAGTCATGCTAATTGCAATTTTGTTGAAAAAAGTTATTATCAAAATGAGGAATTTATTTTTATATATTTAAGAAATAGTAGTGAGTCTATATTACAATAACAAGATTGAAAGGAATTTGATTAATGTTTAGTTAGATGTGTGAAGTAATAGCCATTGAAGCTGTGTAGTGTGGATGCTGAATATTGGCTCTGAAGAAAAAGCACAACAAATCCATCAGGTTTTTTTTTTTTTTTTTTTTTTTCAGTGGAACAATGAGCAGTGGACATCCAAAATAAATAACTCACCAGTTGGACTAGGACCCTTAGTGAAATGGCTGTCCAAAGCAATGCCAACTGGGAGATGAAATTAAGTTAACAAAAATTATCAGTCAATTGCTAAAAATTTCATTGACATCAAAAAATTAAACAAAAAGAAAAGAAAAAAAGAAAAAAAAGTTGATTTAATGATTTTCTTCTCACAAGTAGAATCATTTCTGGCGGAAAAAGCAAATGAAATAATGATAAGAAACTTTATCAAATTTGCTCTCACCTCTAGAAACAGGAATGGAGACGTTCATTCCAATTCCTAGACAAAATAACAATAATTAATTTCTTTCTTTTTTCTTTAATTATTGGCTTGTAAAATAAACAGAATAAAAGAGATAAAATTGTAAAGATCAGTCTTTTGAAGAAAGGAAATAAACAGAACAATATATTACAAAGTTTGTAAGATGAAGAAAGGATGGGAAAAGAACAACAGAAAATTGGTCATAGCAAAAAAAAAAAAAAAAAAAAAAAAAAAAAAAAAGTAGGGGGAGGAATAGAGATAAACTGACAAATTAGTTAACCAGAAAAAAAGTTTCAGGTTAACATGTACATCAAAGATGAGAAGTTCTCATAAACTGACTTTGATAGAAATATACGTTTAATTGGGGAAAAAAGAACAAAGAAAAGCAAAAACTTTGACTAAATGGGAGCTAACAAAAGCAAACATACATACATTTTATAGATAAGCAGTGTGGACACAGAGTTCAGCACTAAATGGTGACAATCTGTTTCTTGCTTGAATGAAATCTTCATGACCTGAAGATTATGTTCAAGCATAAAACAGACTGTTGCAATTTGGTTTTGAACTCTGGGTACACACCGATTATATTTACATGCATGCTATCAGATATTGAGCACTTTTACCCTATAAATATAAATTTTTACCATAAAACTATATTTTATCATTCATATATATATATATATATATATATATATATATATATATATATATAGGCAGCATATTTTCATTCAAGCATGTTTGGTTAAATAATTTAGATGTATTATGTCTTTATTTTAGTTTTAATCCTTTCAAGCCTACAAATTAATTTCTTGGTTGCTGCAGAAAATTGATTAAAAATTATTTGACAGAGAGAGTGATGTCAAAGATAGTATGAAGCCAAAAATGCTTACAGTCAATAGGATAGTGAGAGAAAAGACATTTACGCAAGCAGTCCTTGCAATAAAGTGCTTGATATCAAAGATAGAGCAGTAATAGAATACAAAAGAGAAAAAGTTTGTCACTTAGTTGATTGATGTCGCCTTCAGCATCCCAACTGCAGTCCCATAGGCAGACATGTCCGGTCACTCTTCAGGGAGTAAATTGCTGATAACCACTGAAGAGTGGACAGATATGTCCACCAACAAAACACTGGAGTCAGGAGGCTGAAGTTACCTTAATCAGCAAAGTGACAAACTTTTGCTTATTATATATATATATATATATATATATATATATATATACACACACACACACAAATATAAACACAAGATGTGTTCAAAAAGTATCAGACTTTTGGATATTAAAAAAAAATCAATTTTGTATATTTCACAAATGTTATTTAAATCACCTTCAAAATACACTCCTTGGGACTTCACACATTTCTCTGAGTAGTTCTGCTACTGCTGGTAACACCTTCTGGAATGCTATGGAGCTCTGGTATCAGTTTTCTCATAATTTACTCTCGCAACACAAATTGCTTCTCTTTCAGCATGGTTTTCAGATTGGGGAAAAGCCAGACGGTGCAAAGTCAGAAGCGTAGAGAGCTTGTTGAACAAGCGATGTGTTGTTCTTGACTAGGAAAGCTTGGATTATATGGGCAGAATGAGCAGGTGAATTTTGTCAATGCCTTCTGCATGCAAAAACCTAACATTAAAATGGAATGCACTGATCCTGTGCACTTCATGAGCAATTTCCTGGACAGTCAACCATGACAACCCACAGAACCTTCTGAATCATGGCCTGACTTGAGTTTTCCCTCGCTCTACACTTGGGTGCAGATATGTTTAAAGCAGTTGTACCACTCCTTGATTTGAATTTTGCCCATGGCATCATTGCCAAAGGCCCGCTGAATCTTTGTGATGGTTTGAACTTGAGTATCACCAAGCTTTAGGCAAAACCATCCCATATCTCTGCTCAATATGTTCGTCCACCTTGCAAGAAAACAAAAACCTGATAAGCATGCACTAAATGTATGTACTGTAGGTGTAAAAGTTGTGAACTAATGCAGCCTAACAGTGTAAAAATTCTTACACAAATGCAGGAAGGATGGTGTCACCTCACCCAATGCAGCACTAGTTTTGGCAGGAGAAAAATAAAGTCAGATACTTTTTGAATGCACTGTGTGTGTGTGTGTGTGTGTGTGTGTATATATAATAAATTCTGGAAAAAATATAAGTAGGCTCAGAAAAAAATTCTATCAAAGTTCAACATAATAGAAAATTTTCCATCTTTTTAAAACAAATCATTTATTTGGGGTAATAAGAAAATATGAAGAAAATGGGGAAAAAATAATTTTACATGGATGTAAGAAATGCATGAAAAGCTATAAAAAAAGGAAAAGAAAAAAGGAAGAGAAAATTGGTAAGACACTTTCACTGTTATTTTATTTAAGTTCTTTATTATGTTTTTATTAATATGTAAGAATTGGAAATTACTTAACCAGAAGCCTTCAACCCAGTTAACACAATTTATTTTACTAACATTTTCATAAAAAAAAAAAAAAAAAAAAAAGAAAGATAAAAAAAAATAACTTATTGTTCTATGAAAGACATAAAAAAAAATCTACAGGAGAATGTGACATGTGGTGGCCAAATAAAGCGGATTTCTTCTATAAAAAAAATAAAAAAATAAAAATAAAAAATTGTGAAAGTTCATTCTTACAAATTAGAATAACAATAAGTGAAATTAAAAGACGAATGGAAAATATAGTCTTTCCTATCTGAAAGGATTACAGGCTTGCAGATTTAAGTAATTATCCAATTCAAATGTCATTAACAGATTCAAAAAATTAAAAGATGAAGCATATGTAATTTACTTTTCATTCTTGAAATTTCATTTTCCATTTAATGGTGCCTAAAAATTTACAAATATGAATTTATTATTTATAGTCAATCAGACCAAAATGCAACTTATCTATCAGAAACTGTTATATCCATTCAGAAGGCATCCAATTTATTTTGGTTGTATTGAGAAACAAGTCAAAAACAAACTGAACATATTGTAAATGAGCGGGATGTGGAAAATTTCTTTGCCCGACCTATTTCCCCAAATCTGACGAAATGACCAAACATCAGAATTCATTTTAAAAGCTCTTCATGGCAAGGCCAAGAAGAGCTTTCAACAACCTCTTATATATGAAAGTAAGAAGGAGGAGGAGGAGGAGAAAAAAAAAATAAAGTAAATAAATATGAACATAAAACAGAAAACTGAGCAATTAGGGGTTTTGTTCACTGAATGAATTTGTTCCACAATTGCTAACAGTACCAGGCTTATTTCTGAAAGCAGAAATAAAATCATAGCCAGATATTATATCTACAGGTTTTCAGATTTCATGCTAAATTTATTCTCAGGAATCAATGAAGAAACAGGTTTCATTTGAAAACAAAATGATATTAAAAGATTTCTAAGAAAAACAAACAAAAATGTAGAAGTAAAAGAATTCCAAAGTATAACAGTTCAAACAGTAATTATCTCAAGGTGAACACATAAGAAAAAGAAATGATAGTCACTCAAAAAGGAATCTACAGAAATAAATATAAATAATGAAAACTTTGATAAGCCAAACCAGAATAAAATATACCCATCTCACTACATCTCTTGAAATTCATTCTTACCAATAAATAAAATCATATATATTCTTAAACCACTTTTTTTTTTTTTACTTATAACATTAAAAAATAATTTGTGCTGAATATTTAGTTCTGAAAACTAAATTCAGTACATTCTTTAATACTAAACAAATATTATAGCAAAAGTTAAATTATAGCAGAATAATCAAGTAGAAACAACTACTTCCTAAACAAAATACCACAATGTTGAACATGAGGGATTATTAAAAACAAAAACATCAGATAATAAATCTCAATTTCTTAAAAAGAAAAGTATATCGAAACTCATAAAAATGAGTTACGTATGGACAGATAGCTAAAGAAAGATTTTTTTTTAAGGCTTTCTGTATAAAATATTTTATAAGTTGTAAAATATATCACTTCATGAAAGCAGGAAGTCCAAAGAGATTGTTAAAATTGACTAAGTTAGCAATGTTTCTCCTGAAAATAAGTTCCATTGAACACTAAGACAAGAATAAATAAAATGCCAAAAATGTTTTCCTGAAACCTCTGCCAAAAATCCCAATGATATGTTAGTAAGTCTTTCTGAGCAGATTGTTTTTAAGAATAAAAAACTTTAAAAAAGGAAACTAAACCGACTGACAGAAGCAAAAAAGAATCATTTTTATGTTTTACTGAATAAAATGGAAATTTTAAGTAAGCAGGTATTTTATAAATCTTTTTGCAAATAAATCTGTCAACTATTTAAAAAAGAAAAAGTTTCATTGGTCAATTTTGTGTAGTTGCAATTCTGTGAAACAATATTTATCAGTACATAAAAGTTTTTGTTCTTTTCAAATTATGTGAATGTAACAAGAAAAAAAAAAGTTATCATTGATCAGAAGAGACAAAAGTGTTTGATATAACATGAAGTGTGTTAGTAAAAGGGGGGTGACAAACAAAGTGCAAATGGGCAGAGAGGGAGGAGATGACAGCAGAGTTTATGGAAACAATCTCTTCAGTGAGCAACAAGCCAGAGGAATAACGGATGGAAAGAAAATAGCACGCAGTAGCCAGGAGCAGTGTGTACACATTCACCTAACTCCCATTGATGTTGTGTGTGTGTGTGTGTGTGTGTGTGTGTGTGTATATATATACATGCAGATATGTGAAGAGATGATTGTAGATAGATTTTTCTAAAATATTTTTCAGGATAATACTGTTCCCCTGTCTGCTACTTGAAAGATTTACAGATGGACAAGAAGGGTGGAGAGGTGGAGGATGAAAATGCCTAATTGTGTGGAATGGTACTTCAAGGACTAACCTGGTGGTTTATGTGCTGGAGGAGATGGCGTGCAGCTTTCATCAACATCCAGCATCCCATTGTGAAAGTGGGTGTAATGATATGCAAGTCCAGGTCTTGTCTTGTAGCGGGCACCACATGCTGAAACGCAAAGCAAAATAAAGATATTGGAACTGAACAAAGTGCAAGCAACATGCAGAAACATGCACAGACATAAACAACTTATCCTCATCATCGCTGCTGCCATTGTTGTTATGATGACGATGATGATGATGATGGATTACAAAGCAGCCACGGAAAAGTACATCAACATTAAAAGTTAGTGTAGGCTTTTCTTTTTTTTTTTTTTTTTTTTTTTTTTTAAATTTATCTAAAGGTAGGTTAACTTTGCAAGATTAGAAATTAACACATAACAATTGCAAGTGATCAGAGAAAAATCCACAAGTTTTTTTGGTTTTAACAAGGTGTGAATATACAACCTAACAGAAGATTTCAGTGGAAGATGAGGTGGTGAGGGCTGGTAAAAGAAGCCATTTTGCTAAAAATAAAATAGCATTTTTATAGAACAATAAATTCATATTAAATATACTTTTAATAAAAAGCTAACGCAAAGATGATTATTACAGACAATCGATTAATAGTAGACACTTAAAGCTTTCAGAAATAATTGGATAATTAATTTTAGACAATATTTTTTTAAAGATTATTGATGCTTTTAAGAATTCCATTTTAAAAAAATATTGAGATCATATTTTGAGAACATTAAAACATTATAAGTCTGACATTTTTTCATACCTGTAGATTTAAGAGTAAAAATCTTTTTTTAAATTAAAATAAAACAAAATTGAATTTGAAATAAATCTAAACATTAAATTAGATTTAAATGTAAAGAGACTAATTTTAAAGATAATGAGATTTTTTTCTGAAAAGACAAGATTTTAACTGCAAGTCCAAAATTCCAAAGAGGGGAAAAACTTGTTCCAAGCAAAAAATTAACAAGAGACAAGATCAACACCAAGTGTTGGACATATCCCAATTAGGGTGCATGCAAAAAAAAGCTCTGAATGCAGTTGTGTGTGTGTATTCCCGTCTGTGACTGTGTCTGATGGGCACATTAAATTCTTTTCACCAATGAGAGCAGACAGAGGTGTGTTCTGATTAATAATAAAATGAAACAGTTGATGCTTAAATTAAGTAGAGAAAAATAATAAAACATGAGAACTTTCAATACATCATGTTGAGCCATTTAGTTACAAGCATGATTTTCAGCCATATCAGCATTATTGCAGAGCAAACACATACATTAATCTCTACCATTTCAGCATTGACTAAATATAACCCTATCAAAAAGTTTTCTGAACAACATTAAGTGTTGCTTTACTTTTTCAACTACCAAAGTGTTAATATTTTTTTTTTTTGATTGCTCAAGAATTTTAAATGTTTGTTAGTAGGATGAAGAATACTATCCAAACAAAAGTGGGGATGATGGATAATGGTAATAAATCACACCTTATCAGATGTTACCATCCAGGACAGGTTTTTCTGGCCATAGCATCTGATTAGCGTATTTATTAATTCTTTCTCAAAAATTACAACACACTTTCTTTATACACAGAATTTATATTTCATTCTGACTTTAGGTCGCTAGGCAAAAACAGGTGAAGCACATTATCTGCACAAAGAAATCTATATTGGGCTGGTTCCATTTTTTCTTTCTCGTGTCCAACATTTTTTTTTTTTTTTTTTTAGTAGTAAAATAATGGAAATATTCTGCTTGATTTTTTTTTTTTGTATATATGTTACACATTCTTACCAAGAACTGATATGAGTATTAAAATTTAATCAAGTGAATTCGGCTATGATTCAAAATGAGCAACCTGAATATAAGCAGGCAAATGACATGTCCATTCTTCTGCTTGAGTTTAAAGTGAAATTAATGTGGAAATACTAAGTTTTCTTTTATTTTTCATTGTAATTATTTGAATTACTTACATATTTCTTTTATCAAATAATATGATGTCTTAAACTCCATTTCATAGACAAGGCAATGTGTTTATAAAAATGCTCAACATCTACAATGTCAATTTTAACTTAATATTCTAAGATGATTAGAAAAAAAATCTGATATTAAACTTATTTGTATTCAATATAGAACTAAAGACATTTCATCTTTGAAAAGTTGCTTGACGCGTGACAGTTGTCACTTTAAGCTCTTTCTTTAACCCCCCCCCCCATTGAGTGGAGACTGGATGGGAAACAAAACATTATGACATTTTTGTCCTGATTTTTATCCTCAGAATTTAATATCCCAATAATAATTAAATTAACTGTTAGTTGAAAAAAAATATAATCATAAAAATAGTGAAAGATTTTAAACTTTAAAGCAACAACTGTCTTGTTAAAATGTAATAAAAATTCACAGAAAATGTTGTTTAGATTTGGCTGTTTTAAATGAATTTAATATTATTTGATAAAATAAAAGGAATAAAAATGTCTAATTAAAATAGACATAAAAATTAATTTCACCTTAGCCAGAAGCAGTCATCCATCTGCCTACCTGTGGAATTTCTATGAATTTAACTAGTATTTAATAGCTTTTAGAAAATGCAATGCTTGCAAATTAGACAAACAGAGGCTGTAGAATGCAAAAGACGTCACTTGTAATAGGGAGCAAAATAAAGTACACACTCAAAGACACGCATATAGAAAAAGAGAAGAGTGGGGAATTATGTCACCTTCACAGCAGTACGGTTTGTCTTTGTCATCAATTGGTGTAGATTCTTTATCTGCTTTTCTTCTGCCTCGACCACCACCCTACAAACAAAGTAACAAGCACACTATGAAAGTAGCAAGTTAGATGTGCAACAAAAAACCTCTTAAGTAAAATGGATTAAAATAATTTTTCAATCAAAAAAAAAATAAAAAAATAAAAAAAATGAAAACAAAACAAAAAAGAAGACTTTCTATTGCAGGAAAAGAAAAAAAAATTTTTTTTTAAACATTTTTGATATTAAATGGATTTTCATCAACCCTGGAATAAGTCAATTTTAGTTTACAAACAACAAAATGTCAATGTAAGAGACAGTATTATCACTGTTTAAAGGAATGCTTATTTGTCTGAAATAAGTTTAGTCAATACAATCTCAATTACCATAAAAATTTCATTTATTGTAATTCTATTGAATCATAAAAACAAGAATAGAATTTAAAAATTCACAAAATTGTCAGAGTTAAGGAAATGCTTAAGTCATAATTTCAAATTCATATTTTGCACCTTTATTTGATGGAAAGCTGAAAAATTGTGAATTTTCAACTTCCTATTTACTATGAATAGTCTATTTCTCAGGATGTTTAATAATATAGAAATTTATTCAAAAATGTTAGAGACAGAAATCAGATCTGACACATTCACACACATAGAGAACAGACAATATTCATGGTTTTGTTTAATAGAAGAGAGTCTGACAGACAGGCAGCCATTTGCTGCTTGAAGAGAAATAAAGTGACAAGATAAATATGGATTCATTTCAAGAATGTTAATACCAACATTGTTGTGGCAAAATTAATAGATTTTGACAGTTTCTGCTTCATCTTCAGAAATTTAATAATTGTTGTTGCAGGTTCATTTTCTCTTTCTTTAAATGAGGTACCTCCACTTTTTGTTAAAAAAGAGCATATCATGATGAAAAGGCCCCAAACTTGATGAAAACTAAGTTCTATCATCAAGTTGTTTATGTTATTATTAAGAGGAAAGACCCAAGTATTTCTTTTTTTATTCATTCCATTAAAATTTTTAATCCTTTCTGGCAAGTTTGAAATTTTGTTTAAAAATTGTGTTTTTCTTGCATCAGCAGGCGGATCAATTTTTTTTTTTTTTAAATGAAAATATTGGTTATATATATATATATATATATATATATATATATATATATATATATATATATTACATCTGTTATCCCCACTTAATTTTATGAAATTTTGATCCACTTAATGTTTATACGAGTTAAAAGCAGGACTCCTTGGAGAATTTAAATCAATTTTTTTTTTTTATCCAAAAATAAAAAATGCAATAAAACTATGACATTATTTAATTAGAAAAGCTTTTGTTGTTATAAATAAGATTTAAGGACCCCATTGTCTTAAGAAAAGTTTTTTTTCAATGAATAATAAATTTTTAAAAGAATTTTCATATTTTTTTTTTAAATTTTAATAATTTATAGTTTTAAATCTTTTATTAATTTTAGCTGATGTTATTATTAAATGAAAATTATATTTACTAATCATAAATGGAAAATCTTAATACAAATTATCAAACACCAATACTTGAAAAAGAATTTTGAATTTTTTTTTTTTTTTTTTTTTTGCATATCACTGTGTCCATTTTTGGTACAGGTGACCATCGGAAAATTATATTATTTAATAAAACATTAGATTACAAAGAATATTTTAGTACATTTTTAAGATTACTGAGTACATAAAAATTACATAAAAAGGCACAAATGTCATTTTCTTAAATTATGTTTTACAGATAAAGTTTCCATAGAACAACATTAGACCCATCATCAGGCTGTCAAACACATCAAATCAGCTACTGTCGAGTTTTAAAAAGTCCTTTCATTTAAACTTAAACTAAATAATATTTGTTTCAACTCAGATTAATTATACTTTAATCAGCTAATATTTCTCAAGTTTCAGAAAAATAGATTTTTGCAAAACCAAAAACTAACTTGTGTTTACAAATGTCTCAAAAATGGACAACTTTGTCAATGTTAATGAAAAAAGAAAATTGATTCCAATCAATAATAGTGTTTTACTTACTGGAAATAGCAAATTTAATCCTTTAGCTTTATACTAAAAGGTAAAATGAAAGCTTCAAAAAAGCTTTTTCATTTAAAAAATTAATTTAGACCTTAGGTATCACAATTTTTGTGGAGATATCTACTTTAAAACTATTTTTATCAATATTTACAGGAATTAATAACCCATTCCTCCTCTCCTCAAGAGAGTTTAAAGACAACATGAATTTTTATAATTCAGTTCTTTCCTTTGCATATAGCTGGCTGATCCAACCGGACATGGGTCTCTTATCGTTTAAAAAAAATGAAAGATCAAATCTATCATATTAAAACATTATCAGATGATGATGGGCAACAACAGTAAATATTATGAAATGTACATTTCTTTTTTTTTTGAGAGTAGGGGAGAAGAGACCTATTTTGAGCCTTTTTACCATTGCAATCAAATTGCTAATCTCAACAGTACAAAGGTTGGCAATTTTATCATGACAATTGATTTTTTTTTTTTATATAAAATCCATGCAGTTATATCAATTTCATTTGATGTTTGGATGATGATCACCATCATTATAGAAAAAGAGATAACATTGTTCCCATTCTCAGTCATTGTGTTAGCCTTTACTAGAAGATACCATTTTGGAAAAAGTGACATTGAAAATTCAACAACAATGTCATTTGCACTTAGTGAGGCATAGTATTACCACTTCAATTTGGGATATTATTTTATTATTAATGAAATAAGCCAACACTGTGCAACATTTCTGTGGTAAGACACACAGAGAATAAAAAACATTTCATGTTTGCAATAAGTAATTCAAACTATTTTCTAATTTACTCTTAAAAAAAACACAAAAAAAACAGGATATCAGCTCTATTTTGTGAAAGAAAAGAAAGACATTCCAAAGATTTTTTCATGCATTACATCAATTAAACTTTTAGAAAAGAAAGGAAACAAACAAAAACAAATGCTAGTTAGCATTTAAATTCAAAAACAGAACTAACACAAAATAAATAGCAATTGAACTTCAAGCTAAGTTTGTTAAAAGTGTGCAGTTGTTGTTTAGTCAATTAATCTTTTCTATTCATGAAGACTGAGCTGAGACCTAACAAGAGATTTTATAATACTGATATAAGAACACTAACATGTTAATAGTCTAATTGCTAAAAGAACTTTCTTTCATGGTTCAATTATATATATATAATCAAGTAAATAAATACAAATACAGAGCTATTAAGTATATATTAATAAATATACATAATACCCCATGCCAACAGTATGACAGTTTCATGCACTATGCAATCACCAGGTACAAATGTGAACTGGTTGTAATCAGGTTAATATTTCTGGGTTTTGGTGTTAGTTGGATAAATTATTACTGTTGTTAAATATCTAATTGTATAATATTCTAAATTTAAATCTAGGTTCAAGCTTACTCTTAAATTTAAAAATTAGAAATTCTAAATTCAATTTAGAATTTCTAATTAAAGCACTTTCTATAAATATTTGTCTCAGTAAATGGCTTTCTCTTCTTCCAACATTTTTTAAAAATTGAAATTATGGTCAGACTCATTACAGTGAGCACTGTGTTGTTTTGTAAAAGATCCCTTTCGTGTTCATATAATCTTTTATTTAAATTCCTTAAGGTTTCTCCGATTTATTTCTTGTGGCAAACATTACAGGTAATAGAGCATTCAAGCTTTAACTCATTATTATTTTTAGTCTCATTGTGTGAGAAGTAGCTGTGTGTGGTTTGAAAGTTTGCTATATTTATGAAGGCAGGACCCTCAATATTGGGGACAGATTGTTTGTACATATATATATATATATCACATACATACATACATACATACCTGGGTGTGCACATACAACATACAATGTCAGATTTAATTATACAAGTATGCAAGTCAATGTTTTCACAATAAAACTGGTATTAACCAACCAGTATTGGTAAAATGATCAGCATATACTTATATATAATATAAATTTCATCTTGTTTTCATTGGAAATTTAGATATATAAAGAGAAGCACAGGTCACAAGAAAGTCATAATTGCAAAAGAGAAAAATTGTATTGTAAAGTTAGTGAGTGAGGGCAACAGGGCATTGGAAATTGTGAAAAAGTTAAATTGAGGTGACAAAGAAAAGTTGAAAACATTGGCAAGCTAAAAACAAGAAAATGACTTTAAGAATGTTACAAAAAGAGATTCAAGGAAAAAAAACAAAAAACAAAAAAACAAAAAAAAAACTGACCAGCAAGAAAACATTGTAAGAAGCTTATGTTATAAACAGAAAAAAATGCAGTATCTTAACAAAACTAGCTTAAGGCTGGAAAGCAACCAAACTACCATTAAATAATCATTATAAAGAGAAACATTTAAAAGTTGGGTGAAGTAGTATGCGAAAACTAATTTTGCAACAGCAATTTTTAGTGATGAATGTAGAGTTACATTGGATGGACCAGATTGTTGGGCCAGTCAAGGAAATAGTCAACAATAAAAACTGCTGCAAATAATGTTAAAGATGAAATAGTAGAAAATTCAACAAAATCAACGATTGAAAAACTGATGATGGTTATAAAATGTCAAGAAGCCGATATTGATATGTAAAATAGTTATTTATTTATGTACATACAATAGCGAGTTAATCAAATATGTTTCATTTAGTGTTTGCACAATTGGACACCATCCCCATAACAATATTTTTTATATATGGATAGATATTATTAGCTGAAATATGATATATTGTTCAAATATTTAACTTTAAAATTTTACAAATAGTATTTTATCATGAAAATAATGACTTGCATAATAAAATCTGACATTTTATATATATATATATATATATATATATATATATATATATAAAGTAAAGGTAATATAGTTAAATTACTATTTCTGACACAAACTCAGTCCGCACCAGGGTTGATAAGATAGACAACTGATATCTTTGTCTGCTGAAAAAGGGTCTTCCCCATATGAGGTGATTTGGGATTTTGTTTAATTAATTATATATATATATATATATATATATATATATATATATATATATATATATACATACACACACAAAGGAAGATATATTGAAAAGTTTTGTCCAACCAAAAATGTATCCCAAAACAAATTTTTATTTGGCCAGATTTTAGGAAGTAGATTTGGTTAAGAACTTTTCTGCAATCCTATATATATATATATATATATATATATATATATATATATATGTGTGTGTGTGTGTGATCTGGAGTCACGCAGTTAGATTCTTACCACCCATACACCTACCTAGAAATATTTTAAACTAACATGAACTGATAAAAGCACAAATAGTAAATGAACCTCATTCCTTTCAATCAAATATTAAAGGAAGATGATAAGTCTTGTATTTACAATTTTGTAAAGAAGTACAGTAGTTTGAACTGATACTGGTAATTACTAAAGTTGACTATATACAAATTTTTTTAAATTGCATTTAAGTATTGATGCCAAATTTAGACTAATTACTTAATAAAATGAATTCAATAAAGAATTTAAATATTAACATTCAGAATAGAAACTTTCTAAGAGTTCATTAAAAAAAAATTTTTTTTTTTATCCATAACCAAAATGCATTTGCTTAAATGACCAGCACAAGGTTGCAATATTTTTTATTATAAAAGGTATTTTAATTTCAATAGTAAACGTCACATAAATTGTTGTTAGTTATTATTGAGTGAATTTCCAGATATTTTAAAATTGAATGCTCAGTATTGTAAATTGAATTATTTTATAGAAAATAATTATTAAAAACCAGATATCAAAGCAAACTTAAAAACATTTCTTCACATTACTCCATTTTTAAAATTCTACAATATTATCATCTTCACCAAAATATTGTGTTGATATAATGATTAGTTGGTTAGAGAGGTTAAATTCTAAAATGGTTTTAGGGTTAGCAAAGTGCAATGATAAGATTGGGTTTGACACCTGTTGTATCATGAAAGGGGGTGGGACAAGTGGGGAGGGTGTTTGGATTACTGAGTAAAGATAAAAAGGTAAGCTAACCTTATTGAAGAAAATGATTGCATTATCTTTTGCTATCAAGCAGTTTTAGAACTCCTTTTTCCAAGCAAAATTTCTCTTTCTCAACAAAGATCTGCTCTAGGTACTTTTTGCAGTCTTCCAGGGAAGAGAGATTTTTTTTTTTAATTAAGAGAATTCTGTAAAGACTCCAACAGATGGTTATCTTAAGATGCATTATCTGCTGAATATGGCAGATGACCAGAAACTTTTCCCCAGCCAGGTTCAGATTCATACTAATGTTATCATGACTGAATGTTACACTCTTTCCATCAATTGCTGTCTTCATCTAGTCTGAGAACAGTACTTTTTTTGAATACATCGTTTACTAATCTAAAAGAACAGAATCCCCAGTAAAAGACTCCCTTTCCAATCCAACTAAATACACAATCATCTTGCAATGAAGGCTGGCCTTCTGTATAGTTGCAGTTCATATTATTTGCCATAAAATCTATTGCATATCTTTTTGTTGTAAAGTATCTACTTTTGATGGACATGATCACAATGTTTCAAAACCAGAAAATTTTTCATTTAAGTGTAAATTACACACGAATACAGACAAGTATGGCAGTTTTAAGGTACTGTAAATGCTCAAACATGTCAAAAGTGATTTGTTAATTTTGCATGATGGTTGTCTCCATCACTTTATAAACAATTGTGATCATTCTTCAAGTAATGTCTTGTTTGACAGCTATCAACCACAAATTGTTTATCCAAGTGTGGAGCATCATGAAACTTCACAAATCACTTTTGACATGTTTGAGCATTTACAGTACCTTCTTCATAAACTGCACATAGCTTTTCTTTTGTATTCGAGTTGCATTTTCGCCTTCCTTAAAATAAAAATAAGCATAATTTGCCAAAAATGTCGCTTCATGTCTTCCATCTTCATTAGAATCAATAAACAAAAATATGCCAATAAAACAAATTAAAAAAAAAATGCATGCTGATGTGACTATCAAAGAGCCATCTTTTTGAATGAAGTTAGTTTAAACTAAATACTCCTAATGCCATCTTAACAGAAGAAACTTTTCAGTTAATACAAAAGGTAAATATTGAAATGTCATCATGTTTTAATCATTGAATATCATAAGAAATTGATTGCAGTTGGGAAAATTTAGAAAACAGTTCTAACAGCTTTAGATATGTTGTGAACTTCTTGGAAGATTCAAAAACAAAAATGAACACTTACCTTTTTCTTCTTCTTTCGGATGATTTCTTCATAGTCACTGATATCAGAATGGTAATCAACTGCTTCACCAACATCTGGTGGTTCACTGATATTTTCAACTTCTTCATACCATTTATCTTTGCTATTTTCACTTTTCAGATCTTCTCTGTCATCATCAGCCTCTCCACGTCGCACAGCAGGGTTTTCTATGGCACTGATTTGATGCATATCTGGGTAGGTGGCAGGGAAAAAATAAATAATCATAGAGAAATAAGAATTACAAATTATCTAAATTTTATATTAAAGAAATAGCTGAATATATATATATATATATATATATATATACACACACACGAGTAGGCAAGAAGAGTTTGGGGCCTATCTTGTGCTTAAGGAACCTGCATCTTTCCAGCTGGTAGTTGGTTTTCAACTGCATATAAAAAGAAAGAAAGAAACCGGTTTTTGTGTGGCGGTGAGGGTGAATGCTGATTTTTAAAGCAAACTAGTTTTTCTCTCCTGCATGATTGGTGCAATTTATCTTCCTATTTCCATTCACCCTTGATGCTGTAAGCTAAGTAAAATATCAATAAATGTAGGTTTTGCATATAAATATCTATAAGAAATTTTGAAGAATGTTTTTTTTTTCTCTCCTTTCTGTTTGAATTTCTGGGATGAGTAGACTAATATCTTTATCTTTGTTATTATCAACACAACATTTTGTCCATTGTGTTCTTTGGACTTCTTCAAATGTCTGCCAACCATTGTAACCTTCAAACTTAACCCATTATTTAATCTGCAAAGATAGATTAAAGCATTGGTTCATGAACTTGGTGACATAGTAATTGTGATTTCAATGTGCTGAGCAGTAAACTTTGAACCAGTGGAAACCGATTAAGCAATAAAGAAGAACAAGATATCCCTAGACACAGACAGCTAAACAAGTACAAACTCTACCTCTATCAATTAACTAAAGGGTTTAGTTTGAAATTCCCTAAAGGTTACCTGGCGACAAACACCTGAAGATGGTCAGCAAGGTACAACAACAGAAGTGTTAAAAACAAAGATGAGGGCATTAACTGAAATGTAAATAATGCAAATACTAAAAATCTCATGTTCTAATGACAACATAAAGAGACACATCCTTGCCTGCATCTCTAAGGAATGAAAAACAAAATGTTGATGAGTATAATCACTGGCATCCACAATTCTAACGCATAACATCAAATATCACTGTATTTTCACTTTTTAGAAAAATTTTAATATTTTATTTGTCTGTTTGTTTGGGTTTTATGGCATATCAACCACTGTGGGTTATTTAATGCCAAATCCAGTTTATATGAATTTTAAATGCCTATTTTGTATGGAATAAAAAAACGTATAGCTGGCAACATTTTTTTTTACAAAAAACGTATAGCTGGCAACATTATTTTTTTACAAAAAACGTATAGCTGGCAACATTATTTTTTTTTACAAAAAACGTATAGCTGGCAACATTATTTTTTTTTACAAAAAACGTATAGCTGGCAACATTATTTTTTTTTTTTACAAAAAACGTATAGCTGGCAACATTATTTTTTTTTACAAAAAACGTATAGCTGGCAACATTATTTTGTACAAAAAACGTATAGTGGCAACATTATTTTTGTATAAAAAACTTAGAGCTGGCAACATTGTTTCAAAAACTTAGAGCTGGCAACATTATGGTTTCAAAAACGTATAGTGGCAACATTATTTTTCCGAAAACATTATCTGAGCCCTTGCTGTTGGATGTAGTTTATCATCATACCCAGGACGTGGATGTAGTTTATCGTCATACCCAGGACGTTTTAATATTTTAATGCATTTAATATTTTTTCAGTGTTTTTTTTTTTGTTTTTTTTTTTTTAAATCAACGGCATTTCATCCGTGTTCATATTTTTTTTTGTTTCATTTAAACTGCAAAATATTCAAGAAAAAAAAAAAATGTTTATGCAAAACATTTTATGAATCTTGATATTTTGAGTAAAATCTTTATTCACTTAAAGAAAATAAGCAAAACCTTCAAGTTGAGTGATTAGCAGACGTTGGAAAATATTCATTTTGCAGAAGATTAAAAGTCTTTCTGAAATCCATGAAAAGCAGAAAGAATTCCAGATAACAGTTATACTTTTTTTTTTAAAATTATAGTATTTAAAAAGCAAACACAAAAAACAATTAGTAATTCAATATTATTTCTGCTTATTGATTGGTTAGTTAAAATAGACATAACTTCTGCTAATTATTAAAAGCTGGAGAGATTTTCTGGATTGATTTGTTTCCTATAGATTATCAACCATTTGCAGGTTATTTAAAACCAGAAATATTTTTAAATTCTAAGAATTTTTTTTTCTTTGGAGATAATGGTTTAGTGACACAAATCTTATTAATAATTAACCATAGCTGTTGGGAGAAGTGGTGGATCCATACGTTTCTGAAGGGTATTTGCATGTAAGTGAATATAACAAATGCATCAGGAATTTGAACTCTGCTTTATGATTAAAAATTCCAAGCTATTTTCCATTACAGGACCTGCACATCCAAGCTTATGGCATCTGGTATTCGCAAGCGGTTACCCATCTAGGTACTGATCAGAGGCTCAATATTGTTTAATTTTGGCAATTGTACAGGAGTACTTCAGTATTTCAGCATGGTGTGACCATAAACCAAAAGCTGGAGAAGACATCAATTCATATTTTCTTTATATTCAATTAACAGATGCACCAAGAAGAATAAAAAGTACCAATTGCATATCTGGTCACCAATAAGTAATACCTAAATCAGGTGAGAAGGGTGGGGCTGTGCGCTTGAAATAGGTATCTTCATTTAAAATGAAGAATGATCTAGAAACTTTCTGATAAAGCAACAGACCACTACAAAGCACCATACAAAAAAAAAAAAAAAAAAATTTTGCAAATAATGTGACATTTTAAAATAAAATGCTTAACTTTAATAGAGTGAAAGTATCGATAATTATTAATTCTTCTTTAATAAGGCATACAGTAATAGAGGCAAAGAGGAAAACTGAAAAGAGAAGCTTTTACTTTAAACAGATATAAATATCAATCTATAAAGTAGTGTATATCATGAACACATCAAATGGGAGGTGAAAATTAAAAGGAATAAGGGCAAAGAAATTTAAAAATTATTTGAAACAAAATGTTACTTTACCTGCTTCACCAGTTTCTATGTCTCCAGCTCGTGCTATTCGCACTTCTGTAGGAAAAAATGCTCGTTTCCGTTTCTTCCATCTTTTTGAAGGATACGAGTACAGTTGGCCATGACTCAGACCTGAAAGTTTAACAATTTTTAAAAATTTTATTTTATTTCTAACTCCAAGCAGTAATGTACAAAGTATAAATGAAGGTATATTAAATATTAAATTACTTTTCTTCTAGTGACTACTCAAGAATTTAATCATGTGCTTGGGCAAGGCTCTACAAAATGATGAACTGTGCCTAATTGGTCAACATCATAGTGACTAAAAAATCAAGAAGTATCTTGTGTATCTAATTGAAATTGTTACTGTAACTGGGACCAGATGAATTCTGCTTAGACTGAATGCCAATAACAGGTGAGAAAGAAGTTGTTTTTAGTAAGACACAGCAATCAAGAAAAGAAGAGGAAAGGTAAAAGATTCAGATTACACTTATAGAAGTTGAAGGCTATATTCAAGGAGTTATGTTCTAAAAACAAATTTGATGAAGGACCACCGACTCACACCAGCAGCAATTAATTAGAACTCATGATTCCCTGTTTACCATTCAATGGAGACAATTTTATCCCATTTATCTGTTTATACACCTACACTAAATGTCGAAGATGTTAAGGACTAATTTTATCCTTGACGGACTCCTAAATTCACCAATATACCAACAAGAGTTTAGCTTTACTTGATGTTTTTATTGCTAGAATTGCTAAAAACTTCAGGAGCAATGGGAAAATAAGGACTTGGAAATTGTAATGAAAATGGTCAGTTGCTTTTTGGATTAAGCAGGAAATCTTTATCACCAACACCCAGTTCTAACTTCCAAATTACTTAAAAACTCCATTGATGCAATCATGCTCCAGGCACTGGCATGTGTCTTGTGATTACTTCATTGTTCAACAAGGCAGTAAAAAAATATGGATCACTGCTGGTTGGATCACAATCTTCATGTCAGATAATTGATTGGAAATCATTTATTCATTTAGCAAAATCATCTTAGAGAAAATCCAACATCTTGAAATTCAAAGGTTAAAACGTGAATAAAGAATTGCAAGAATCTATCAAAGAGTAGCTGACTAACAATCCAAAAAAGTGAATGACAATTGAAAGCATCATTTGAATCAACATCAGCTTTGCATGATGACAATGAAGAAAATGTGTTTGACTAATGCAAAACAATAAGCCCATATATCCCTTGAATAAAATCCAATATCCAATATAAAGAAAATTCAGTTTTCACAGCTCAGGTAAAAATGCCAATCTCAAATCAGAGAGATACAGAAAAATGGTGGCAGGAAAAGGCAAACCTGAGATCAGCAAAAACATTCTATGCAAAGAGCTGTTTAGACTAGCTTGCTCTTTTTAACAGAAAATAGCCAACAATAGCAGCATGCTCAAAGAAAGAAATATTTCAACAAGAATTCCTCTCTTGTTAAAGACTATCTTTGAAACATGCTTGATATCCTTCACTACCTTGGACAACAGCTCCTAACATATTAGAGAATTTAGAGAAGTCATCACAAGAATTGAAGCCAAGGAAAGCATCCAAACTGGGCAGCATCCATCTGGAAATAATTCAAAATGAAGTCTTACATTTAAAATAAGATTTTTCACTGTCATCTGTGGGAAATGTGAGAAATCAAATATTATGAAATGGCATCATTATTATCATCTTCAAGAGAAGAGATTACAACATATGTAGCAACTATTGTGTCATATTCAACACTTCCCACAAAAAAAAACAAAAACATCTTTGCTCAATTGCCTACAAATTACATGTCTGAGAAGATTCTATAAAGTCACAGCACCAATTTTCAGACACTACAGGAACTATCAGCATGATATTTCATCCAAGACAACTATTCGGAAAAACAGAGAACAACAGAAAACCTTTTTCTTGTGATGCGTGATCTGGAAAAGGCTGCCTTCAACACCATACCAAGATCTGCGATGTGGATGGTCCCAAAATACTTAATTTATGATGGCATGAATGGACAAGGGCCTGAAAAATGTTTCCAATCCCCAACAGACTGGTGTACTTGCTGTATTGATCTTCTACACCTATTTGGCATCCAATGATCCATGAAACATCAAAAACTAACATGAAAGAGACCAGCCTGTATGACTGTGATTGAGGACTTTTTAACCTGCTTAGTCTATCACTGACAACAAGTGCCAACATTTCTACAACACTTTTGTTCGAGTATCAACACTTGTAAAACCAAAGTCTTTGTAAAACTTGCTTTAAAGTCAGCCTTTCCAGAATTCAACATTAGCACTTCACTGGAACAGGTAGAGCATTTTCTTCTACTTTAGAAGTCTCCTCAGTACAATAAAACTCCAAGAAGGATGTGAGAAATAAGATTTTGCTGCCCATGTTGCTTATATTAATAGGACATATCTTCATAAACAAAATCTTAAAACAAATACATGGCACATCAAGCTCTTGTCATTTTAACTTTACAAATGTGAAACATGGACAATTGAAACATCAAGAAATTTAAGTGCTTCCACCAACTTTGATCAATCATGACACCAAATGAGAGGACCATGTCTTTAAGAAAGCACAAGCCAATATCATCAAACAAAGATATGTGTACTGTATGAGTGACAGCAATCTTCCTACTCAGATCGTTTTGTAATGAATTCAGTACTAACATATGATCCCCACTTTCCCCTGCACCATTCCAAAGATCAACTCAAAACAGATTATGAAGAAAAAATTTTTTTATAGAATGTCCCATAATGAGACTTGAGAAAAATGAGAATGGAAATAATCAAGTGGATTGAGCAGCATGAAAATATTTGATGAAGCTAATGTTATGAATGCAGAGAGAGAGAGAATACTGAGAAGATTAGTTAAAGACAAAGTGAAAGCAAATATTATAAAATACTATCTATATTTCTCAGATGAGGTATTGTAATTATTTACATTATTTACATGACCCGGATAAATCCTTCAGACTCAAAATCAAAGCAGTCAGAGCCCACCAATTACAGAAATTAGACAATTTGTAAGATCAAAAGGTGACACACATGGTCCATCACCCACCAATGAAGGCAGTAATCAACATCAGTCAACACCAGCTGAGTGCCTCTGAGAAGTTAGTACTAAACAAGGGTCTCAACTTCATCACAACCATCCGGCAGATACCATATTTGAACATCATTACCCGAATCAAGGAAATAGCCTTGAACATCCCTCAGGCTCGGGCAGATGAGCTAAGATGGAAAGTGAGACAGATACTGGAGAAAGCCAAGCTGCCCAGATCAAACATCACGAAACTGGAGAGGCTTGTAAACAGAACCTGACAAAGGGATGAAAACATCATCATACTGACAGCTGACAAAAGCAATACGACTGCAGTGAGGGACAAATCGGAATATACAAGAAAACTAGAAGACCTCATTAGAAATGGTAGCTACAGTAAAGGAAAATCCAACAATGAAAACAGAACAAAAATTGTTACAGATCCTAATCAAGAACAAGAACCACTTCCCACCTAAGAAATACAGGCAGTTGTCACTCTCAGTAATCAAGGACAGACTGGCTTCGGACTCATCCCTAGGAGAAAGGATCAGTATACCAATAGATAACCTGATGGCGATGCTGAATTTCTGTACACAAACAATACACTTTGGAATGGGATCCGACATATATCAACAAGATGAAGGCTTAGGAATGGGCTTGCCATTATCACCAGCAATGACAAACATATACATGGAATACTTTGAAGAAATGGAATACTTTGAAGAAATGGCATTAGAATCCACATCACTAAAGCCAATTCTATGGTTGAGATATGTAGATGACACCTTCATACTCTGGCCACACCAGGAAGAGCTCCAGCTACTACTGGACCATGTGAACTCAATAAGATCATTGATACAGTTTGCAATGGAGAGAGAAAAATGACAACAAACTCGCATTCCTGGATGTACTAATATCTCAAACAGAGCATAGGTTCAAGACATCCATATACTGCAAACCAACATTCACTGGACAATACCTCAACTTCAACTCCCACCACCCATATAATGTAAAGAAAGGGATTGTTTGTTGCTTACTACATCAAGCAAAAGTCATAAGTGGTGAACCAGTGATATGTGAACAAGAAATGGTCAGTATAAGCAAGACCCTATAACATAACAAATGCACTGGGTACATGGCAGCAGCACTTGACAAACTGGGATAGAAGGGTACAAGAGGATAACACTAAGAAAACAGCTTCAGACTGCCTACTCTATGTGAAGGGATTATTGGAGAAAATACAAAAGATTTGTGATCCATATAACATCAAGATGACCTTCAAAAGTGGTTCGCATTTTGCAGACACCCCTTCTGAGTAAGTCCCTGTCCCCATAAAGGAGAACATGACTAAAGACTGTGTGTACACCATCCCATGCAGCTGTGGTAAAAAAATATAAAGGAGAAACAGGTAAGTTATGACTGCAAGAACATTGTAAAGCCATAACACAAGGGGAAATAGAAAAATCAGGTATAGCTGACTATACATGGAGAGAAAAGGGAGATCACCACCCTCTATGGAATGAGGCTGAAATAACAGAGAACATCACTGGAAAATATGAAAATTTAAGGAATCAGCACATAATGCTAGGCCGCAAAAATCTCCTAAGTCAGCCAAGCAAAGACATGAATATGGGAACCAGTAATATAAACTCTAGTAAAAAAAAAGAAAAAAAAGGTAACTGAGACATTAAGTATATAATTACCAAAAATTTATACACTGATATCCTCAAGGACATATGGCCCAGTGGATAAAAATGTTGGATTCAGTGACTTGATCTAAAGAGTTTTGAGTTCAATACCTAGCTACTGCATTGCCGAACAAAAACTTGGAGAGTTGAGTTAAAGGGAGATAACTGAAACACCCAGAAGAGGCACAATCCAGTGGATAAAAATAAAGGGTTCAGTTTGAAATTCCAATCACCTGAAGTAGGCCGGAGTGTACCAACAGCCAAAATGTTGTGAATATGGCAATAAAGATGAGGACAACAGTCCGAACAGTGTAAATAAGTAAACTACTATCTTCAAATACTCGTTGGAAACAAAAATTGACTTCTCAACAATCATTCATTAGTTTCATCAAGTTGTGCTAGATGAAACTGATGTCTAAATGAGATAAATATTGGGTTCATCATAGAAATGGTCAACCAACACAACTTAGGTTAGGTGGTGGAATAGTTTGGGTTACTATTGTAGGCAGCAAAAGTACAAGTCCCTTCAAAATTGATGGTGGTTACAAGATAAATGTAAAGAATTATTGTAAATTCTTGGACAAGAGATTTTTTCAGTAGTACACATCACAATTGCAGAAGCTTTAAACTAAAGAATATATTCATGTATGAAAATACACATTCAGATTCTGAAAAGTTAACTATTGTAAAAAAAAAAAAAAAAAGAAAAAGGTTTTCAAAGACATCAAGTTATGGAAATCCTACCTCATCAGTTTCTCCAAATATTAATCTATCATTAAAAGTGATGTATATGAGAAACAGAGATCATCTCTGGGAAGCAATAAATGTTGCTGCAAGTAATGTTAAAGTCAAAAGAGGAGAAAAGTAAACAGAACAGTTGAAAGATTGGCGAATGTTATAGAATATCAAAGAGCTTATATTAATATGCAAAATAATAAAACTATTTATTCAGGTCTATAGGACATTGTGCTAATCAAAGACATGTTTCTATGACCTACATGTAAATAAATAATTTGTGTTGAACTTTGTATAATAAAAACTGATACTCATAAAACAAGTTAACATCAACATTAAGGATATACATACAGGGATATATTTGCTCATAGAAATTTTATTGTAAAAACTTGCATAATAAAATTTTTCAGTGTAATGAATCATTATTTACAAGACTTACTCTTGAAATGTTAAATAGAGGAGATTTAAAAACTTTCATGTTTTTAACTATTCATTAAAAAGAAAAACATTTTTCAATAGGATAACAATTAACATCTTTCATTCTACATCATTTAATTTTCAAACATGCACAATATCAATGTTATGTTTTCAATGCACAATTTAAATACACCTGAATGCATGAAAAAAAAATAAGGAAAAAGAAGTATATATATATATATATATATATATATATGGGACAGTGCTAACCAGTTTTTGAAAGTATTAGACCTTAAATTTTTCATTTTTTTCTCATTCTCTGTGTGTGTGTGTGTGTATGTATGTATATATATATATATATATATACACACACACACACACATATACATATTAGTAAAACAAATAAAAAAAATGTCCCAGTTGATAAACACATAATCCGACAGCAATGTGGGGTGACAAGCTGAGAGTATTGGTGAAAGTGTGTCAGTTGCAATGTAGCTTTCACTCCATCCACATCCCTACTGAAATTTGTGATTTCGCTTGAATTTTATTGCGTTTTTTTCTTTTTATATTAAATATTAAATAAGGTAGCATGGGGCCCAAGAAGGATAATGACAGCAGCAAAGTGCAAAGAGAAATGACCCAGATCACAGTAGAGCTGAAGAAAGAAGTCATAGCTGAATATGACAATGATGTTCATGTGTCTGATCTTGCTACTCAGTATGACAAAATAAACAAAATCTGTACTATTCTCAAAAATAAAGAGACAATCAAGGGAACCAATGTTGCATGAGGAGTGACAGTTCTTACTAAACAAAGATCCCAAATTGCGACTGATTTGAATAAACAAGAAAGTGTTAGCTGGTGACAGGGTTTCTGAGGGTATCATTTGTGAAAAAAGCAAAGTGACTGAATGATGACTTGGTAAAAAAATACTCTGGTAAGAGAGCTAATGTTTTCAAAGTTAGCAAAGGGTGTTTTGAGAAAAAGAAGTGGCATACATAGTGTAGTTAGGCATGGGGAAGCTGCAAGTGTAAACTGTGTGAGCTGCTGAGGAATTTGTGCAAAAATTTAGTGACTATGTAAAGGCTGAGAGATTCCTTCCCCAGCAAATGTTTAACTGTGATGAAACTGGTTTATTCTAAGGAAAAATGCCACGGAGGACATACATCACTCAAAAGGAGAAAGAATTACCAGGACACAAGCCAAGTGCTATGTGGAAACTTCAAGGTCAAGACATTACTTGTGTATCTGCATGGAGAATCTGAGTATGTTTAAGAAAAAACAATGTGATAAAAAGTAAATTGGTAACAAGGCAATATTTTATTGAGTGGATCCATGACTCAAGTGTGAAAAAATAACTTGCAAGAAAACAATTTGTCACTAATGACTCTTCTTGTGTAGAATAATGGACCTGCTTACCCTCCACACTTGACAGATGACTTAGATTTAATCACACAAGTTCCTGTCTCTTAATATAACTCCTCTATTCTAGCCTCTGGATCAGCAGGTCATTTCAAACGTTAAGAAGCTCTACACCAAAGCACCTTTTTAAAAGGTATTTTGAGGTAACATCTAATACAGAATTAACAATTACAGACTCCTGGAAACATCATTTTAATATCCCCAAATGCTTAAATCTCATTAACGAAGCCTGATGTCAAGTGACTTATAGGACCATGAATTTGGTCTGAAGGAAATTGTGGCTAGATTGTGTTACAAGCAGAGAGTTTGAGGTCTTTCACACTAAGTATTTTGCTGTTGTCAGTGATAATGTTTTTCTAGGCAAAAACATGGGCTTGAAAGTTAAAGAGACATGCAGGAATTAATAGAGGCTCACAAAAAGGAACTCAGCATGAAAGAACTGGAACAGCTTCAGAAGCAGCAGCAGCAAAAGTGATTGGGAAGGAAATGTCTTCAGTTCTTTGAACCGTAAAATTTGTGCAAAATGGGGGTGAGGTGCTGAGTTTTGTGGAAAAATATCCTGATAAAGCAAGCAGTAGCATAAACATTTTCAATGATAATGTCATGTATCAATTTAGAAACATTTTAAAACAGACAAAAACAAATCTCATGGAGCAATTTTTTAGTGAGACAGAGGCCCAGTGAGTCTTAAGTAGAGTCAAGTAGTGTTAAGTGACAGAAAAGATTAAGAGAAACGCCCAAGAGCTAGTTACTTGATTTTTTTTTTTTTTTTTTTGAAAGGAGACTCTTCTTCCAAACAATGACATCTCTTTTCTTACTCTTCCTCACCACCTTCCACTTATGCCATCAACTTCTCCTCAATACAAGTACAGTAAAATTAAATATTCACCTATATTTCATCTGTTTAGTATTGTGGCTATCATTTTTTTGTTAGATTTAATGATTTTCATGGGTTCCTATGGGGAAAATAGTTTATCAACATTTCTTGGCATGAATGGTCTTCAGGAATTAATTAAATTTGTGAATCGAAGCTCCACGATATAACTGACAATTACTCTCGTTTTCCGAGCCTACCCACCTGCTAGCCAATCCCTGTTGCAGGCACCTGCTCAGGCACATTTGTGCATGTTCAACACCCATGAGTCCACCTGTGATTTATATGGCAACTAAACAGACCATAGTTACAGTTTGGGGGAGAGAGTGCATAAGCCAATATGATCAGCAGTAGTTTAAACAAGACCAATATGCTCAAATCCTTGTTCATGATGACTTCAGGCTAATACCATTGATGGCCTCTTAACAATTTTGTCTGCCCAATTTCCCTTACAAAGCTTGGGTCAATCTGTGGCATGCTCTTCAAGAATTCCCAAAAGGCACTGCATGGTGGGCTTGCCTCCCAGACCAATAACATCAAGAATCTACTTGATCTACTTTGATCAGGGTGAGATTTGAACAGGGGTTTATGCCCAGAAAACAAACATTCTAACCACTTGGCTATGCATAGTTTTATATAATACAAATACATACTCACGAAATTTTTTAAATGCAGAGATAAAATATTCTATGAAAACAAATATATCAAACTCTTACAATTTCATGAATCAAACAAAAGACCTTATTTCATTTTTAAATTTAAAATGCATTATTCTCAATCAAAATTGTAACAGGTATAAAATTAAGGGCTGATGACAAAGTCAATGTAATTACAAAGTGATTTTTATATATCAAATTTTAAAATAGAATGATCAATGACTCTACCTTGACATCTGTTGATATATTGCTGCCAGAGCATTGTGTGATTCTGAGCCACACCCGTCTGAGAGTCAAGAAATGGCTGTCTCATTTTTCTTTCAATTGATAATCTGGTATTTAAACTTGCTGTTTGTTCAGCAGCTTCTTTCAGAAACTGCTCACTGACAATGCTGGAGAAGAAGATGGAAAAAGACTCACACAGAGAAACTTTTCTTTACTTCTAGTAAAAAAAAAAAAAAAAATTTTTTTTAAAGCATTCTGTAATTTCTTGGACACTAAACAATGATCAGTTATAAAATTTTCACTAAATTAAATAAAAGTCAAATTTTGATGGCACACTGTTTAAAATAATTTCTAATAATTAAGCAAAACTGATATTTATCAGCTATTACACATAGCAAATACTTTTTAATTTATTTTGAATGATACAGAAAAATGTTTTATTTATTTGGTTTACGACATATCAACCTCAATGGGTTATTTAATGCCGACAAAATTTTATTGCTGCTAATATTTTTTCCATCAAGGAAACAGTGTGTCCATAAATAATTAGGGAACAGCATAAAACAAAAGATTTTGCATATATTAAGTTAACATACCTTGTATCAAAAGACTCGAAAGAAGATTTGCATTTTGTTTTGACTAAAAAAGTTTTTTTTTTTTTTAAACTTTGACAAAAATGGCTGCATACAGCATTCACTTTTTTCTTTTGTTAAAATAAAAGGATCTATAATAATTTTGATTAAATTTCTGATAAAGGATTAAATAACATTTAGAAATGTGATTTACAGTTTATGATCTGCAGAAATTTTGAAACAAAGTTTTAATTTGAATACACAAACATTGGGTATTAAAATCCAAACTATTTTTAAATCTTAATTTCAACTTTGATAAGATATGAAGTTGTCAGTATCTGCTGTGTCTCATGTCATATGTGTTTAGATTAATTTTCAAATATTCACTGCAGACCATGAAGGAACTTTGATTCTTTTCAGTGTACACATAACATACAGCAAACATACACCATAAGTACATCAATTAGTCTGCAGCCAAATAATGAAAACACGTACTCAATTTTGAAAAAGTGATTAATATTAACTAGATACTTCCATGAGATCGCTAAAAAAAGAACATAGCATGATGAAAAAGACGCCAAACTTGACGAAAACAAAATTTTATCATCTAAATCTAAATGTTTATGTTATTATTAAGAGGAAAGATCAAAGTATTTTTGGGGTATTTTTTTACATTTTTTAATCATTCCTAGCATGCCCGAAATTTGTTAAAAATCTTGTTATTTTTTGAGTCAGCAAAATTGACCATTTTTTCCCATTTTATAAAAAAACTGGAAATCTCACTTTGAAATTCTTTTAAATATCAATTATCATTTTTTTCAAAACTTATTTTAAGCAAATCAGAAATTATAATGTTTATTTAAAATATTTTGAACAAAGCTTAACTTAGCTTCTGCGCCAAAAAAATGTCATTTAAAAATAAAACAAAGCAGGTCATAAACTTTCACGTCACTTGACAGGTGATGAATAACATATTGACGGATTCCGTAAGGATAATTTGTTCTACGGAAGGAGAAAAGTGAAATAATTTACATTTATGTGAACAAATTATTTACCTTATTATTTTTAAGGAAAACTTTTAGTGCTCTAATTTTTTTTTTGTACTTAGCTTTCACCTTTACGTTTACGATGCTTTATGGAAAATATATTATAAAGAAATTAAAATAAGATTGTTAAGAGTGAGATTAAATTTCATAAGAAAGGTACCTATAAATTAATTAGATACCTTTCTTATGAAATTTTATCAGAAGTGTACAGAAAATACTATAATTTTATGTACATTTATTACATTTTACTGTGTTATTTGTATTTCCATTCATTTTATTATTAATTTTGATATTTCATTTATGGAAAAATGTCATAACTGAGATTAATATAAAAATAAGATCATATAAAGATGATACTGATATTTGTAGGTCCCCTTCTCAGTTCTCGTGTTTCGCAAAAGTAAAGGCCTTAACAGCGGGGAACAATGCTTAACTCGGATAACACAACTTAAATGTATTCTGGTTGGTCTTCCATACTTTATAATTACAGCCCAATTATAAACACAAAATTATATTTCTTAATTACTGCGAATCTTCTGATTAGTCAAAATGATACAATTTACAACGTGCTAATAAAAGATCTATCTCATAAGCATACTTAGGAAACCCAATGCAGCTTTTAACTAATTTTATAATATTTTAACAACTTAAATGTAAAAATCTATTATAATTAAGAAATAACAAATAATTGTATTAAAAATTAATTTTTCATCGAAAAAATTTTTTGCTTTCAGAAAATAAGGTCCATATTCATAAAAGCAAATAAAAGTATTTGAAATTAAATAATATCTTTGTTTTATTGAGTTTTGTATGTTACAATTCAGAGCTGATTTTCAGGTTGTCCAATTAAAAAAAAACAAAAAAACATGATTTGCATTCCTCAAAGCCTTGTGCTTTTAACTATTGTAATCACTAAACCCAATGTGATCGAATTTCTAGCGTTTTCATAAAATTACTTAGGGGGGGGGGTAGTAAATATATATTTCTGCCATGACTTTAAAAAAAAAATATTTATAATAATTTCAATCACCTGTGAATAGTTCCTGAAAGTTTCATTAACATCCAACAATTATTTTTATTTTTGCAAGATTTTCCAAATTAAAATGTGTCATACCAAAAAAACATGCTATGTCTATGTTATTTTACTAGTTCCGGTAATACAAAGAAAAACAAGTTTTTTTTTAATCAAAATTTAGAATGTTCTAAAAAGAAGGAAAAATTTTAAAAAAATAATTAAAAAAAAAAAAAACTTTGGTCTTTCCTCTTAATAATAACATAAGCACTTAGATGATGAAATTTTGTTTTCGGCAAGGTTGGCGTCTTTTTCATCAAGTTATGCTCTTTTTTTTTAACAATTTCATGGAGGTACCTATACAGATCAAACATCACACAGTGAAGATTTCAGATTAAAATTCAGCTAATAATAATAATGTGTCAGATTAAAAAATTAACAGTTTTATGATGACACTATTCAACTTTTTTGAAAAAAAATATTTTTCTATTGTAAAATCAATTCAGAGTTTAAGCTAATATGCTATTATTGAAAAATAGAATTTTGCAATTCCTTATGCCAAATGTTAAAATATAGACTTCAGCAGTTTACTAAATGTTTGCAATCATTAAAAAGATCAAAATATCTTAATGTGATGTATATAAAGTTTTGCAGTTTGACTTTGGAGATCACATGGCAAAATGTTAAGTCAGAAAGTAAGTAAGCGAATAGTCTAAACTACTATCTATAATGCAGTGTCATGATCACATGTGTCTACAACATTCCTAAGGACACTAAGTGGCAAACAATGACAGGTGAGCTCATCTAGCTCAAGCCAGGATTAACCTTGAGTCATAAACATGCACACATTCCGAGAATCTTGCTTAATTACAGCTAAAGCTTTTCAGGAGCCACTAAGTATCATTTCACAAGGAGACATTAAAAAAGTAAAGAAACAAAAAAATTTACTACCCTCACTAAATAAGATCACAGTTATCCTCACACTGAGAGGATAATGTGATAACAAAAAAAATAAAAAGATATAAAAATAATTAATACTAGAAACAGAAGTAATTAAGAAAGGAACAAAATTGTTTAAATTATAAACAAGACAAAAAATTTATATTAATTCACTGAATAATTTGTAAAAATAGCTGAAGGAAAATGACCTTTATTTATAATCTACCAATAAAGACAAATTCTTGGCAGAGTTATCTGATAAAAATAAATTTCAATACATATTCTCATAACCTAGTAGAATAGAGAATTTTATAAAACTAATAAAAGATATAGAAAAAAAATAATTTGACTAAATTTTAGTAATTCTTTAGTACAATGAAGTAATAATCAGTGATTACAAAATAATAGAAAACAAAATATTGCAAAATGTTTACCTGCATCTTATTTGCATATTTCCCAAGAAGTAAAGACAATAAAAAATTTCCATTTCACTCATCTTCATCGGTATATAGTCAAAATAGTACAGAATCTATAGTACTATAATTCAACTGTTTAAATATGCAAAATATTTAAGTAATTTTCTAAACTTGGTTCAGTTCCTCTTCATAAAACCATTAACTTTGATTATGAATTCATTCATATAAAACATCTCTCTCAGTCTTAAACAAGAAATCAAGTCCTACTTGGGAAAAATAAGACACAAACAAATCCAAGATTCTGTTAACACATAATATTCTGGTATTTCTGATAAAATAAACTCACCAATCAAGGATTCTTGTCATGTCTTGACAACCTTATTTTAGAAAATTATAAATATCATTCCAAAGCAAATAAGATTGTTTAAGGTGTAAGTAAGTATCTTGCACTATACACAAATCAAAATCAATCAATTTTTACCTACTTTTTCACAAAGGGTTTTAAAAACAATTATTTCTGCATTTGAATAAATCTCAGAGTCTAATTATGAAAGTTACCCAGACATGCAAGCTACAACTCAAAATTTTCAACCAATAATCTTTAATTACAAATAATAAAGAAAAAAATCAACAATAACAAAACAAAATTTATAAATGATAATGATAAGAACAAATAGGAAATGTTTATCAATCGAACATTTCATTTTTATTAAAGATTGTGAATATTGTTAGATTGATAAACATTTCCTATTTGTTATTGTTCTGCCAAATTCCAATCTACATTTGTTTCCAACTCACCAATGGCAATAATCTATTACAAATATTCTAACTATTAAACTAGTATAATACTAATCAATGCACAATCAAAATACATTTTGTAGATATCCACTTCTTCAATATGAAAAGCATTATTTAAAATACAAGGATAGATCAATAAATCTGTATACTGATAGAGATTAAAATTAATCTAAAATTTTCACTGCAAAATGTTTGATCACTGACAAGGAAGAAGATTATGTTCAAAAATAGATATCTGTGGTGTAAAATAAATACTTTATATTTAAACTCATTTGGCTATAGAGTTATTGATGTGCCTAGGCATGTGATTAATATTCACCACTGAATTAAGTGCACTGACAAGGAAGAAGATTCTGTTGAAAAATATTTGTGTACTGTAGTGTAAAATAAAATCATAAAGCTCCAAGATATATGCATATAATTACACGCACACACACAAAAAAAAAAAAAAATTTTTATTAAAAATATTTTTAATTTGTTAAAAGAAAATCAAACCAAACAATTAATACATTTTGAAATGGAATTTTTTTTAATATTTTTCTTTAAAAAAAAAAGTTAAGAAATCATAATGCAAATAATATGGCAACATTTTATTTTGTCAAAAATATTCTTTGTACACAGGTAATTATTTTGATTCTATGGTTGGCTGGCCAAATAATGAATTAATTAAAAAATTAAACAACAAATTGCATCGCTTCAGTCAAACTTTCAATTTCAACACTATTTAAAATAGACGTTGAAAATCAATTACAAATAAAATCTTTTATTGTACTTAAATCTGAATTATAACAAGGCCAGCATGAAATGTCAAACGACAATAAAGACGTGTAAATAAAAATTGTCAGTGACTTCCAGAAAGAGAGAGAGAAGTCATCTGTTACAGTTAATTAATTTCAATAATCTCATTGATCATTGAAGATTGAAACAGGTTTTTAATTTTGAGACAATCTTGTGAAAACTCGAGAAAAACATTGAGCATATTTTTTAAAATATATATATTTTTAACTGCAAAAAACTAAGGCTCAAAAATGTGATTCAAACAAAAGTTTCTAAAAATTATTTCAATTTATTAAAAATTTACAAAAAAAATAAAATAAAAAACAATACAAAATGTCAAACTTTGGAGTTAATTGAAAACTGAATGAAAGAACAAACAAATTTAGACAAGGAAGCAACTAAGTTGCTTATTTCAAGATTTCTAATAAAATTGAGCAGAAAAAAAAAATTAATTAAATTTCGGATATTTTTGAAATTATCATAAGTCAGAACAGAAAGAAAATCTCAAGATGATGATGAATATGATTTTTTTTACAGTGACTCATTCTACAATTTTTTTATTTAAGAAAAAAAAAAAAAAAAAAAAAAAAAACGAAACTTAAGTCTACATAAAAAATAAAAATCTTTGAAAAACGTAAACTTTAGACAAATTATAACTAAATAAAAGTAAAACAGAAACCGGGATCTTTTGTTTTAGGCAAGGGTAATTTTTTTCCTTTCATAAAGAGTAAAAACTAAAAAATAGACTATACAATTTGAGAACCTCGTCGTTGTCATAATTACTAAGGGTAGCGAGTTCGATCCTCATCGATGTCTTATATTTGTGACCTTGTGTCATAACTAATTTTAGTAAATAATTATTTTTTAGTCATGAGACTAACCCACCTATTTTGCCCCACCCCCAAACAAAAATTCAGTTGAAGTCCAAGGGACATTTTTGTCGTCACCTAATCTAATCTGGATGACATAATTGTTGGTTTATTTTTTATGTAACAAACTTTTTAATATTTTTTTTACATCAACAAATTATACACAGATATTATTCTTTTTTTATATTTTTAATTTAAATCATCTTTTTTGTCTATCCTGGAAAAAAAATTATTTTTACTAATTTAAAAAAATAAAATTCTTATTTTTCGAAGTTTAAGTTTAGGCAACGATAAACACATCATAACTCATATTTTTAATGTTAACCATATTTATTTATGAATTAAAAACGTTTTTTGTATGCCAAATTTTCTGCTTTTTTGTTGTTTTTAAAGAAAGAAATGCAGATTCTGTGTGAAAAGCAAAATGGCTACCTGGAAACAACAAAAAAAAAATTGAAGAAACTTTCTCAAAAAAGCCATCGACCAGTTAATAACTTAATAGCTAAGAGGATTTTATTGTCGATGTATAATCCGACAAAGATCAATAACTAATGAGAATAGAAAAATAAAATGAAGAGACCAAACGAATAAAAATAAACAAATTTCATAAAAAGATAGGTACGCGATTTGAAAGTGTCCATAAAATGGGGGATCAACTCTCAACATATTTTAATTAAAATTGAAGCACCCACTTTTAGAACAGTACATTTGCATACATTACAATACGGCTTTTTTTAAACACTAGTTAACCTGATAAATTAAGTAAAAAGTAAATAATTCATAAAAGAAATAAATTATACATTATTAAATATTTTATTTAATGCATTTAAAGTAAAATTTAAATTGAATAATTGAGTCAAGGTTTTAAAAAAATGTACATTTTTCTAAAAGCGTCGCTTCTTCGTCAAATGACAAACTTACAATTACAGGAAAAAATATTTTAAATACCAATATAATATTTAACATTTGTGCAACTAGTCTATGTTAAATAATTCTCTGCTTACTGGTAAATTAAAATTACAGTCGAAGCGGTTATATGCAAGAGACATAATTTTCAAAAACTTGCAAACAAAACTTAAAGACGAACATACCATTTCCTATACGCCGCCATTTCGTTTGTTCCGTTTAACAAAACGGGAAAGAGGTGGAGTCACGTGACTTAATCACCAACCGGTTCCATGATTTCCGGGTGAGAACGAAACCGGGTTATGGCTACAGTTAATTAACTGCTTAACATAGAAAGAAAGGAATCTCATAGATTTAACTTTCTAGGAGAAAATTGTTGATAGCTTAATAAAGTTATGTTTGAATCTGCAGCAATGAAAAATATCGTTTTAAAATAATACGCATAATTATATACAACTTGCTTCCCGATAAAAAATGATGCATAGCTGTAATTGTACTTAAAATTTGGATAAGTTGCAGTTTAGCACCCACGCTCAATTCGCATTCAAAATTTCCTGAATACTTACATTTATGTGTAATTCTATATGCTTTATTCGAATCTGGCTTCATATATTTGATAAAATCTGCCGTTTTGGAGTTATCGACAGTAAAATTTCGGATTCATTCGCGTCGTTGGCGGTAGCCATTACTGACGTTGTTTGCACACATTCGCTGCGGAAAGCTAAGCGCGGAAGAATGTAATTAACGGCCTTATTTTTACTGATCTTACTTGTCTCAATTACTGCGCAAAAGAACTATATTGCGTGCGCAATAATCAAGACAAGCGAATATTCTATTCATAGCTATTCCGCAGCGAATGTATGTAAACAACGCCGGTAATGGCTGCCCGCGACGCGAATGAATCCAAACTTTTACTGTCGGTAACTCCAAAACGATATATTTTATCAAATTTATCAAGCCAGATTCGAATGAAGCATATAAAATTACACATGAATGTAAGTATTCTGGAAATTTCTAATGCGAACTGAGCGCGGGTGCTAATCTGCAAATTAACCTAAAACTTTTGGCAATGCCAGTAATCCTCAAGATGTAGGGGGAAAACTGCATTAACATAATTTTATGATAAAAATGTCCAACTAGAGTCAATTCTGGTAAAAATCTTACTGCTGAGAAATTGTATGGGAAACAATTGAATAGACAAGAATATATTTTCTAGCAACACCTTTTCTTTTCATAACCTCCAGTCTTTACCATATACATCTAGTTAATATTATTTATAAAAAGAGGTTTTAAAAGCATAATACGTGGTTTGTAAAGTGAGAGTCTATATATAGATTAAAATTGTTATAACCAGCAAATAGATATTTAATGATGTACAAATAAAAATGTATTTACAAAGTGTTAAATAGAGTAAAAAACTGTTGCCAGTTGAATGTATTTTTATTCTTTTAGTGAGTGCATATATATAGTCATTCACAGACAGACTGTTTCACCACTCATCAGTGTAGCTAGATATCCAGTTGCCCCTAGTTAGGATTGAAACTGGGCTGAATGGACATCAGTCAGAGATTCTACCACTTAGCTGTTGGCACACAACAAGGAGGAAGGTGAATTTAAGCATATTTATTTTTAGGCAAACACACAGTGACTGAGAGAATTCGATTTGCTTTACTGAAAAGTCTTGCATTATTTGCAGTAATAGTCACTGTTTACAAACTCATGCTTCCTCCCCAGAGAGCTCAACTGATATATATATATATATATATATATATATATATATATATATATATATATATATATATATATATATGTTCCCGAAAAATTATAAAATATAATATATTTATATTATATATATGTGTGTGTGTAATATATATGTATGGTGATGGGTAAATTGTCAAAATTTTATATTTCTAATTTCAAGCATGCACATTGTTTTTGATTTTCTTGACTGCACAATATCGTAGAGTCAGTTGGGCACCATCTATGACAAAAAGAGCACCATGATGCAATTCACTCTACCAGAAATTTGGAAATGGCATGGTGTACTGCAGTACCAATATGAACATTTCAGAGTGTTTGTGTGTCAATTTGAGAGCAATGCAGAGGATTCAGAAAGAGTTAGATTAGTCTATGAAGGTGTTTGGAGTGATCACTAGTGATGGTGACATTATGCCTCCATTCATCTTCCCACAGATCCTCAGACTCAACATGAAGGCCTACATCAAGTGACTTGAGGAGGTAATGCTGTCCTGGGTCAAGAGGAAGACCCTATGTCTGACAACAGGACTCTGCAGGAGAACCCAGTCATGGCTGTCAGACAATTTTTGCAACCACATCACCCCTTACATCTGGCCACCTTACTCTCCAGACTGCAACCAGCTTGATTATTATGTGGCGGTGCAGTTGAGTGAGAGACCAACAAAACTCCTTGTGACACCAAAACTGAATTGAAGGCAAGGATTATGGCAGCATTCACCAATTTAAACAAGGAGACCATCCAGAAGAGTTGCAGGAGATTCCAAAGTCGTCTTGAGGCCATGGTTGAAGTCAATGGTGATTTTATTAAATAAATTTACTCTTTAGTATTTACAGATAATCTTGGTAAATATATCTGTTAAAATGAGATGTCAGTGTTATTTTAATTTTTGTGTAATTTAGGAAACAATTTATCCATTGCACCCTGTGTATTTCATTGAAAACAACAGACAAGCACTTGGAATAAAAGAACATTTGGACAGTTTTTATATAATTTATCATCCAAAAAGAAAAAAATTATTAGATAGCATGAGAAATTGTATAAAAAACTAAATAAAAACATATTGTCTGTCGTTTTCAATGAAATGTGCATATATATATATATATATATATATATATATATATATATATATATATACCCAAGTATATGATTGGTGTATATGGAATGAATTCCAATAACCAACAATTACTATTCTTAAAAGAGTGCTCAATACAAAGTAGAGCAGATATAATTATTTATTTAAAAAAAATTTATAACATAAATATGTTATAAAATCACTACAAAAATAGCCATTTTGTTTCAACACCCTCGGTGTCTTATCAAGTGATGACGTTGAATGTAAAATAAATGGTTTTAAAAGTTTCAAATTGATTAACAATCCTTCGCAAGGGGAAAACGTTGTTACAAAGGCTAGATGGATCAATCAAAACACAAGTATAGGAAAATTCAAAAAGCTTGACAATGAAGTCATGTTATAATATCTATTCAGATGTTTAAAATATGGGTAGTATTAAAAAAGAATTTATTCCAACCAATACTTACTAAATTATATGATAAAATTTAATATTAAAATTTAAAACTGCTAATTACAAAATCAAAATTTAATCGCTATTAAGTTTACAACTATAAAATTACTGAGGAGAAAAGAAGAAATATATATGTTATTCAATTTATTTCTTCATTGAACTTACTTTAGCTAATTTAATATCCGGTCCTTTGACAATGTATACATTTTAATCCTAAGAGTGTGTGAATGGGGTCCTAAACTCACGCGTAAAACAAACGCAATCAGATTCTAATATATAAGCACCAAGACATATTTATATATATATATACATACACAAAAAGAAATATATATATATATATATATATATATAAATATAAAAGTGAACATAGAAGTCAACACTTAGAGACGACAGTCTGTTTCATGCTACATGCAATCGTCAGGCCAGGTGGCCTGACGATTGCATATCGTCTCTAAGTGTTGACTTCTATGTTCACTTTTATATTTACACACGCTCTATCTCTGATATTGAGCACTTTATTCCATAAATATAGCACACCTTAAGACTATATTTCTTTATATATATATATATATATATATATATATATATATATATATATATATATATTTCAATAAAGGTGCAATTAATTTACAAATTCATGAATTATTCATACATCAAACAAATACAAAGGTTAATGATTTAAATGCCATTTAAATCATTAACCTTTGTATTTGTTTTATGTATGAATAATTCATGAATTTGTAAATATATATATATATATATATATATATATATATATATATATATCATTGTCAGAGAAGCTCTCTATATATATCTTGTTCTCAGAGAAGCCCTCTACACCTGGCACCCAGTATTAATCTCATCTTATTTAGCAATGGAAATATGCCAATTTGAATTCCAGACACATTCCTTTTGTAGGGCTCAGGATAAATACTACTACTATATAGGCATCACACACTACATCTCAAACAAACCATGAAAAGAAATTAACAACACTCAACACTAAACCCCTTGAAAATGGCTAAGGAAATGACTGAAAGAATTTGGGATAATAGACACTCCTTCACCCCAACCAAATGGAAAAATCTAAGAATATTAGAAAAACTAAATAAAAAAAGTCATCCAATTTTCCTTGTCTATCATATTTAATGAAATATGTTTCAAATAAATGTTGCTGCCCAAATATACATTTTTGACTTATTGTATTAGGTTGGTGCAAAAATAATGACGTTTTTTGACATTAAAAAATATGTCAAAAAATGTCATTATTTTTGCACCAACCTAATACAATAAATGATTTCCTGTATCATAATTCAATTAAATTTTGTTAAAAAATAATGAAGAATGGTTTAATTTGGTCTATTTTTTAAAAAAATGTTAAAATATTTACAATTTAAAATTCATTTTTTCATTTTTAAATTTTAAAGTCACTTTTTCACCCTTGAAAGTGAAGTCTGAAGATCCAGAGAAAAATAAAATCTCTAGTGAAATAAATTATAATAATGGAACCTTAAAGTGGTCTGTTTTTTCTTTAAATTAATATATATATATATATATATATATATATATATATATATATATATATATATATATTATTGTGATGATTGACATATTATTGTGATTTCTAATTATTACTTGTACTAATCAACCAACATATATATATATATATATATATATATATATATATATATATATATGTATATATATATATATATATTATATATATATGTTTCATTAAATAATATAGACAAGGTTTGTCTATTTATTTTATGCAAATTCTTTTCATATCGTCTGATAAGCTTAATAGCATTATCATTAAACAAAGAAAGAAAATCACAATATTGATACATATTTTTTTAATCCTATCTAAGCTTTCAGCTTACATAAGCCATTATCAAAGATGACAATGACATTACAATATATTAAACAATACACGGACAAAACAATAATGATAGTCTGTTTCTGTTTACGTGGAAGATTTCCAAGCAACAAAAAACTCGTGCACTGCTGCTCATGTCGTCACGCATTTTCTGTCTGCATTTCTGGAATGAGGAGTTATCATTATTTACATTATTTATATTTGGACTATTATTCTCATCTTTGCTGTTGTTGTTTTAGCTTTTGTGTCCTCCGTCCTTCCTCAGATGTATATGAATCTGGGTACCTACATGAAATGCTGAATTGAATACTTTATTTAAACATGACAGACAGCAGCAGCAGCAGTCTTATCGACAGTCAGGTTAGGTTTAAGGATCTAAGTTCACTACAGTAATGATAAGATAATATACAGAACAATAGTGTAATGAATAAAAGTGTTGGTTTGTGAATTTGGTGACATAGTGGTTGTGAGTTCAATCCATGGGTTGGGCACTCAGTGTATTTGCATTCAGTGGAAACTGGCAAAAGTAACTGATCAGTACTAAATAAAAATATGATGATGATGTCCCTGGGGAATGTAGTCTTCTACCCCCATAGATTAAACAATGGTTTCAGTTTTGAATTCACTGTAGGTTACCGAGATTGATATATATGATCGTATGTTCCTGAGGAATAGTCAAAATATAAATAATGATAATATGGATAAGTTCTATCAAAGTTTTCAAATCTGTGAATTGTTTTATGTTATCAGTAAATTTGCCAAAGTTCATATTTATTTTGATTTTATATTATTTTTTCCAAATATTGCTACTTTCAAACATTGCTATATTTGTTTTCAAGGATTGTATTTTGTGTTTTGAAACAACTCATTTTGTTCTCATGTTTGTCAGAACCAATTTTATTTCACTTGAGGTGATGACAGTCAAACTGAAATTTTTATATGTATTTTTTTTATTAAACACACTTCAATATATGAAAATGAATGTAGCAATATTGAAAGTACATGGAAAAAATAATATAAAATCAAAATAAATATGAACTTTGGCAAATTTACTGATAACATAAAACAATTCACAGATTTGAAAACTTTGATAGAACTTATCCATATTATTTAGCCAAACATGTCTGAAAGAATTATTGCTGCTAAAACACACCTTATATAATAATCACTGGTTACTCATATTAGAATTTGGAAATGGCATGCTGTATTGCTTGGCATTTGCACTGAACATTTCAATACAAACATCTCAGAGAGTTTGGGTGTCAATCTGAGGGTGGTGCAGAGGATTTGGAAACAGTTGGATAAGTCTAGTGGTGATAATGAAGGTGTTTGGAGTGATTACAACTTATGGCAATGTTATGCCTTCATTCATCTTCCCACGGCACCTCAGACCCAACACAGAGGCCTACATCAAGTGCCTTAAGGAGGTAGTCGGGAGCGAGAGGCCAACAAAACTTGTTGCACCAAAGATGAACTGAAGGTAAGAATTATGACAGCATACACCAACTTGAACAAGGAGACTGTGCAGAAGAGATGCAGGAGATGCTGAAGTCATTTGCTACGTTCTTTTTCATATATTGAAGTGTGTTTAATAAAAAAAAATACATATAAAAATTCCAGTTTGACTGTCATCATCTTGAGTGACATAAAATTGAGTTGTTTAAATATACATAAAATAGCTGAAAAATTAATCTTCTTATGACAGATTATATGAAAAGAAATACAAGTAAACAAAAAAAATTACCTACCCACCCTCAAAATTTATTTCTCCAATATTCGTGGCATTTGTACTAATTTTTTGGCATTGAATAATTTCTCTTGAAATGTTTTCCAAATATCTTAGTGCTTCCAAAACTAATTTAAATTCTTCTGTCACTACTTTCATCTTTGCTGAAAAGTTTCTACGATATATACGCACTGCCTTTGGTGTTTATATTCCAGAAAGATTGTCTCTTGAATCATTGAATGATTCTTTCATATACTTTCAAATGTTCTTTGCATTCTTTTAGATATCTCATTTTCCTCTATCACTCTCCTTCTTCTCAGGACTGTAACATATTAAATAGAATATTGGACAATATAGAAATAGCTCCCTCTCTACATTCATCTGCAAACATTTTTGTGTTTGGTGATTTTAATTCTCATTATGTCAAGTGGCTTAAGCATTCTAATCTTACTGATGTTGTCAGTATTCAGATTTTCAATTTTTCTGTTGCTCAATCTCTCAGTCATGGGGAGGTATCCCTGCTTGTATTTCCAGTGGGCAACCCTGAGGCCACATTATGCTCTGTTCTCAGCCACACTCTGGCTAGTTTGTATTACCATTGATGACAGATAATGACAATTATGGTCGTCTTTTCTCTCTTTCTCCTCAAAATAAATGTCATGAAAAACACAACAAAAAGAAATACAACTAAACCAGTAAACAAAAAAAAACACCTATCACCACTCAAGTTTTCTTTCTCTAATATTTGTGGTATCTGTTCCAACTTCTGCAGCATAGAATCTTCTCTCTGAGAATGGTCACCAGATATCTTTGTCCTCTGTGAAACCAATTTAAATTCTCCCATTGCTACCAATGAATTCTTGGTTCCATGCTATCTTCCCTTTTGGCAAAAAGCTTCCAGCATTCACATATATAGCCTTGGTGTTTACATCCGGGATAATCTTAGCACAGCCAGGGAATTGTCTCTTGTGACTCCAGACTACTCTTTCATGTGCTTCCATCTTTAGTTACTAAACTCTGTTAGCTATCTCTTTTTCCTTTATCACTCCCCCTCTTCCCAGGACTGCAATATATTAGATGTAGTAGCTGACAGTATAGAAAAGGCACCTTCTCTCCACCTATCTGTGAACATCTTTGTCTTCAGTGACTTTAATGCTTACACAACACATGGCTTAAACATGATGTTGGCAGTGTTCAGACATTAAATTTTTCTATTACCCAATCCCTTACTCAAATAGTGGACTTCCCTATACGTTTCCCTAGCAAAACTGAGCAACAAGCTTCTCTACTTGACTTATTTCTTACTTCCTCTCTTCATTCTTGCTGAAATTCACAACACTGCTCTCTTGGTAACTCAGACCATTAAGTGGAAGTTATTGATATTTCATTCCAATTATCTGTTAAACAGGAACCTCCTATTCATAAGAATTTCCGTTACCAACATGATTATTGGGACTCAATTTGTGATTTTCTTTCTGATTCCCCTTGGACTGACATCTTTAATTTCCCAATTGAAAATTCTGCAAATGTGGTTTCTTCTTGGGTCAAAGCCAGCCAGGACACTTTCATTCCCTCTCAGAAATACCAGGTAAAACCTCAATCCTCTCCATGGTTCACACTTCAAATTAGACGTCTTTCTCATTCACTCTTCACTAAAAACTGTTAACAAGATATGGATAGTTTGATAGCAAGATTAAAAGTTATGTTTTACATAAAGGCATCATATCAAAATCACAAAACAAAATATCTGCCCACAAAATTAAATGTTGGTTAAAGAACCAAACACAAACATTCTCACTAAAACAAAAAGCATGACAAAAATGCTGAGTTATGTATCCACCCTGAGTGCTTTGAAGGGCTTGCTCATAAGTTTTTAGCCAACTTGCCTGATGTGAGGTTAAGGCAACAAGCTCCTTCACCACTAACTTCAATGTGAGTTCAGTGCACAATCTCACACCTATCTTCCAAGATCTTGTCCTATTCATCCAGAAGTGTCACCTTTTTCATCCACAAGATATTTTACCCTTGCTTCATTGTATGCATTGAGAATACAGCTAATTTTAATTTAATATATTGTGTCTGTTTCTCCTTCTGCCTCATTGACAATACATTGTTGTTTGGTTGTTATTTTTGCAACCATAGGCAGTATATATATATTTTTTTTAATAAATTCACCACAAGCAAGATGATAATACCACTAAAACACAGAGGAGGAGGGCTATCAGGAGTGAAAGAGACTTTCAAGAATTTAGAAGGAATTGAAAACCCAAACTTAAACAGGAAACATAGGCTAAACCTCTCATTGTGTTCAAAAGACCAGGTAGTTGTCAAAAGACTGAGAAGGAGTCAAAAGAATGGGGTGGAGTCAAAAGACTGAGGAGGAGTCAAAAGACCAGGGCGGACAAAATACCAGGGAGGTGTCAAAAGACCAGGTAGGGTCAAAAGACCCGGGAGGTGTCAAAATACTGAGGAGGAGACACAAGATTGGGGTGGAGTCAAAAGAATGGGGAGGTGACAAAAGAATGAGGAGGAGTCAAAAAACCAAGGAGGTGTCAAAAGACTAGGGTGGAGTCAAAAGACCAGGTAGGAGTCAAAGACTGATGAGGAGACAAAAGACTGGGGTGGAGTCAAAAGAATTGGGAGATGACAAAAGAATGAGAGGAGTCAAAAAACCAGGGAGGTATGAAAAGACCCGGGAGGTGTCAAAAGACCGGGGAGTTGTTAAAAGACAAGGGATGTGACAAAAAACTGTGGTGGAATCTAATGACCAGGAAGGACTCAAGAGTTAGGGCAGGTATCAAAAGACCAAGGAGGAGTCAAAAGACCAGGGTGGTCTCAAAAGACCCGGGAGGACTCAAAGGATTGGGGAGGTGTCAAAAGATTGATGAGGAGTCAAAAAAAGAGGTGTCAAAAGATCAGGGAGGTGTCATAAGACTAGGGTGGAGCCAAAAGACAAGGGAGGTGTCAAAAGACTGATGAGGAGTCAAAAGGCCAGGGAGGTTTCAAAAGTCCAGGGAGGGATCAAAAGATCCGGGAGGTGTCAAAAGACTGAGGAGGAGTCAAAAGACTAGGGTGGAGCCAAAAGACCGGGGAGGTGTCAAAAGACCACAGAGGTTTCAAATGAACAGGGTGGTGTCAAAAGACCAGGGAGGTGACAAAAGACATAGGAAGAATCAAAAGACCAGAGAAGACTCAAAAGACTGGGTAGGTGTCAAAAGAGTGAGGAGGTGTCAAAAGACCAGGGTGGTCTCAAAAGACAAGGGAGGACTCAAAAGGCCAGGGATGTGTCAAAAGACCAGGGAGGACTTAAAAGTCCTTGGGAGTGTCAAGAGTTTGAGAAGGAGCCAAAAGACCAGGGTGGTATCAAAAGACCAGGGTGGTGACAAAAGACTGAGGAGGAATCTAAAGACTGGAGACGTGTCAAAAGACCAAGGAGTACTCAAAAGACTGGGGAGGTGTCAAAAGACTGAGGAGGAGTCAAAATACTAGGGTGGAGTCAAAAGACCAGGGAGATGTCAAAAGTCTGATAAGGTGTCAGAAGACCAGTGAGGACTCAAAAGACAGGGGAGGTATCAAAAGACTGAAGATGAGTCAAAAGACCTGAGTGGAGTCAAAAGACCAAAGCAGATGGACTTTGTCAGTTGAATTTGTTTCTGTGTGACCATTGCAAAACATGTTGTTTTTTTTTTTTAAAGAAGAGAGAATATTTAACAAACAATAGTTTGGAGTCAAAATAAAGTGAATAATGATTCATTTTCAGAAAGCAAATATCAACAACCCCCTTGCGATAAAATTGCCAGTTTTGTGGTTCATTTAACATTTCATACAAAAGGCCCCATTATGGGATTACCACACTTGTCTACCAATGGACTTCACTCAATGTCCACTAGATAGTGTGGCAATTCTGGGGTTTACCTCCACTTGGTCTGCCAAGAAACTCACTAGAAAGCACTGTTCAGGCTTATAAAAGAACAGTAAAAAATCTCTTTCTCTCCTCTTTTTTGCTTCAAAATATAGTAGTGTCAATTTGTTTTGTCCTAGCTGGACAAAAATGTCTTTTCTCTAGGCAGTGACCTACAATATTTAACTCACATGCACATACATGCAAACACATGGGCATTTTTAACAGCAAAACCTTAAATGTTTTCCTTTTTCTGATATCTGCATACACACCAGTGTGATTTCTCTCTTTCTGTATTTGTTAAATATATATATATATGTTTGAATAAAAACAGACCACTTTAAGGTTCCATGTAATAAGTTATTTCACCACAACCCCTTTAACAGGGCTGTGGATCATCAGACTTTACTTCCAAAGGTCGAAATGAAAAGTGAAAAGGCACTTTTCATTTGGACCTTTGGAAGTAAAGTCTGATGATCCACAGCCCTGTTAAAGGGGTTGTGGTGAAATAACTTATTACATGGAACCTTAAAGTGGTCTGTTTTTATTCAAACATATCTGCTCTGAATCTTACATTGAGCTCTCTGGACATCATCCTCCTTGGGTCTACCCATACGGATTACCTAGTTTTACATAAACTATATATATATATATATATATATATATATATATATATATATATATATATATATATATATATATAAAAGTTCCTCCATGTGTTGAAATTTATTCCTTCTGAAAATGTATTCAATTTCTTTCATTGTTCTCAACTGAAAACACCTACCTCAATGCATTCTCTTTTGTTTTTTGCTCTGGGATGTAGTAGCAACAACACAAGACTATCTTGTAAATAAAGTCCATGTATTTTACTAAAGCTTCATGTTTAACTTATAGGGATTACCCCCACCTTGTTAGGTGGTGCTGTATCAGGACAATGTAAAGACAGAACAATAACACCCTCTTCCTCTTTTGCTATGGATGTAATAATGACAACTTGTCTTGTTTGGAGAGACTTCTTAGTCATCTGGCAAACTCCATTTCAAATCCATATGGACACCACACACACAGACACATTTTCTAACAGCAAACCCACTCGATTATATGGAATTCTGACGTTCAGATTTTTAATATAAAAAAAACATTTTAGGCTTTTCAGCTATCTACATAGGCACAAGTCTATTTTCTCTTTTTGTATTGTTACTTGTTATATAAAAATATGTATGTAAAATTCTTCCACATGTTGGAATCTATTACTTCTGAAAACCTTTTTTTATGTGCAGTGTCCCCTCAGGACATAGGTGATCACAATTTCCTGTCTCTGTCACATTTAATAAATTTTGTCTTGTTCTTATTTCTCCTAATCCTTGTTCCAACATCCATTTAGTCAAGCTCACTAAGAATATTATGTGCTATTTTTCTCTGCCCCTCTTGCCTTCAATCTATTCTGTGAGTATCAGATTTTCCAAGCCCTTTTTCCTCATTCATTATGTGCTCTAGAAATTTCAACTCTCTTCCTTATGTTAAGTATGTTTCCCTCAACCTTGTTCATTACAACATGTATCTCAGCATCTTCTACAAACTCAAATGATTTCCTCTCCCACATTAAAACACTCTTATGATGGGCAACATTATACTATTACATCATGAATAAATTTTGTCAAAAAATTTCATCTAAAAAATTACCTTGTCTATTATGTTATAAAGATCATGGTTGAAGACATGCCTATTTGGTGAATGGTACTCACACATTCCTGATTGTTAAAATAGTCCCAAGACAAGTTTAGGATGAAAGATGTTTTATTACAGAGTGAGATGTGTGTGTTGCGATTGCTAGGTTTGAATTTGGTATCAGAAGGTTTATATTTTTAGATGATTAGTTTACGGGCATGTTCAAAATATTTAACTGCAACAATATAGATAGACATTCAAAAACGAATCAATCAACAGGCGTTAGGAACACACTGATTATCAGATTTCAATAGAACAAAATAATGCATTTATGTACAAATAATATACAATTTTGACTTTTGAGAATAACAATTGATTTGAACTTAAATGGATATAGGTGTATTTAGCTGTGTAGAATATTATTGTGAATGTTTGAAGGTGTTTGCAATTGCTATTTAGATTTGTTCACAAAATTAAACTAAGTGTCCAGTTAAGTACTAAATTGTCCTTCGTGCGAGTTCAGTTACTAGTGTGTGCGTAAGTATGTTTGTATAATTAGCAGGAGTTGCGTACCTTTAGTTGTGTTAGAATTTAATTGTTTGTTTACTAATACTTATTAAGTAGTGAGAAGAAAATGTCACTTTTCAAAGTATTGTAAGTGATGTTCTTGAGAGAGAGAGATTGTGTTTGTGGATTGTTGAGTCAGATATTTTGCGCGGCAAAGTCCTGGTTGGTCAGAGTTTTGACTTGCGTGGGTCAGTTTGGTATCTCTCTCTCTAGGGATGAAGATCTGACGATATTCAGTCACCCCACTACGAGGGTGTCATGTGGCACAAGGCCTTTTTAACGTGGGCATTCCTAGCCCGTGTCCTCGGCCAAAAAATAGCCCATTGAACCCGCATAAACCGCTTTCAGGGCCGGTCTACCTCCCCGAAGGAGACTCCGCCCTTCGGCGTAGCCTCCTTCGGGTTCCTCCCGTCCGTAGGATGAGAGTACAACCGAACAGTTGCTCAAGTGAAAACTTGAGCGACTGACTCAAGATCTGACTGGTATTTATTTGAACAAAAAGTACAAATTGTGGCACAAGGCCAATAAAGGGGAGGGGTAGAAGCTGGTCAACACTAACTATCTTATACCTAGCTAATCAGATTCGCGACCCATTCGTACATTACATACACATTCACCAAAAGAACTCGTCCATCACCAAACAATCCTTCAACCACCATAATACCACGTGCTCTCAAGGGAGACCTACCAAAATCGCGCCCCGTACCATGAAAATTCTAATGATGATATATATATATACAATTCTAATAATGATAAAATGAGAGGGGAGGGAAATGAACCCAATAATAAACTTAAAATAAACACAAATACAAACTAAACATAATTGATGTTAGTAGGGACCGTCCAACCCATAAAACAGAGAGGCCGCTGTATTCTGCCCAGGGGACAAAATCAAGAGATGCTCTCGCTAAGGGAGTGGGAAAAAGTATAAAATATTAGACTGGAATGGATCTGGATATTTATTGTAAAAATTTACAATTGTGGCACGTGGCCGAAGAAGGGGAGGGGTGAAGGCTGGTCCACACTAACTATCCTATACCTAGCTAATCAGATTCACGACCCATTCATACAATACAATTTACCCATTCACCACAAGAACTCATCCATCACCAATCGTTCTCTCATGCACCATAATACCACATTCTTACCAGGGGGTCCTACAAAAAACGCGCCCCACACCATAAAAATTTGATGATGAAATACATGCTATACATTAAAAATTCTAATAATGATAGAATGAGAGGGGAGGGGAGATGAACCCAATAATCAACTAAATATAAACACAAAAATTAAACTAAACATAACAGATGTTAGTAGGGGACCGTCCAACCCTCAAAATAGAGAGGCCGCTGTATTCTGCCCAGGGGACAGAATCAAGAAGCTCTCTCGCTAAGGGAGTGGGGAAAAGGGATAAAATATTATGCGGGAATGGGGAAATATACAGCTGACCCAGTCGAGATGAAAAGGAGGGTTAAAAACAAACTGGGGAGGTTGGGAATCTCGACTTGGATCATAACCAAAGAGTAGCCGGGTTGCAGGCCAGGAACAACACTTACTCACATTAACTAGGTACACTGAAGCTTGTTTAATCCTAACCAAGGGGAGGGTTCCACAGGAAGCCACCCCGATGTGCAATAGGTTGACCTAGAAGAGAAAATCAAGGCTAGCCCCGGTCACACGAACCAAGCTCGCCTCTTTTACCCACCTTTCGCTAAAGACTGTCGAATGCAATCGTTTTCTATCAGATCTAATCTTCATCTTGAGCTGATGCTCAAAGAATAGGATCAGATGCTGATGAGAAAGATGGTTGCCCCGCAAGACTTCCTCCTTTCGCGTCGTCCAAATCACCATTCGAGCCGTGGCCAGCAGCGTCAGAAACACCATTCGTTTCACCCCGGAATACGGGGGCGACACATTGTCACACGCGTATGCGCGATCAATGGACACAAGCTGTTCGGGAGCGAGACGAGCCGTCAGCTCGCCGACATGGTCCCATAAGGGGCGGACCCGGGGGCAATGGTAGAAGGCGTGCGAAGCCGTTTCCTCTAAGCCAAGACCACACCGTTCACAGTCTGGCAAATCCGCCAAACCCCATATGAAAGCCTTGTCGTTGAGAGGCAGCCGATTCCGAGCCAATCGCCAGGTAAGCGAAAACTCAGGGTTACTGAGGTAATCCGCCGCTGGCGCCCAAGACCAGTAGGAGCGGTACTCCTCCTCCGACAAGCCGAGCGTATCACGTAGGGAATCCTTCACGGGCCCCTCCACTAATCCACGATAGAAGACCTTCCTAGGCCGTGAAAGGTCACTGGACCGGGGAATGGCCCTCAAGGCTGACCGACACTCGCGGATGAAATCCGACTCGTCCCGGGGTCTATAACGGCGCTCAGCCCTCGAGATGGGGGGACTGATGGTAAGGCTAGGGAAGGCGTCCCTAACAATCCCCTCCAGAATCGGATCTCTCCCAGTCAATGCGCGGCGTAGGAAAGCCAACCTAGAGGCACGGATGTGACTCACGAGGTGCGGCATTCCCAGCCCCCCATGACACGGACGTTTAGTGCAGACTCGTCTGTCGACCCTGTTCGCGCGTCCCCTCCATAAAATGGAGGATAGCGATCGCTCGAGCGCCTTCCGATGGGTCTCACAGAGAGGAAGTACAGACAATCGATAAAGAATCAGGGGGAAAATGTATGTAACACACACCTCCGCCCTGCCCTTCACTGACAACCGCCGTCGATTCCAAGTCTTGCCGGCAGAACCGACCTTTGCCAGTACTTCAGACCAATTCTTCTCCAGCTGGAGGTCCGGTCCAAACCACACTCCAAGAATGCGGACAGGTCCATCCGTCCAACCGAAGCGGCCCGGAAGAGCGACCCCCTTCCAGGCACCTAACCGCAAGCCGGAAGACTTGTCGCGGTTTATCTTGGCCCCTGTCACCTTCTCGTACCGGTCAAGCGCCTTCTGTACCGCCTCGATATCGTCCCGGGACGACACGAAAGCAGATACGTCATCGGCGTACGCGGACACCCTGGCTCGAGCCCCTCCAGGAACGGCGATTCCGCGTAGGGCCGGACTGCCGGTCTCGTCCTTCAGCCGGCGAAGGAGAGGCTCCAACGCCAAAGCATAAAGGAGAGGCGACAGCGGACAACCCTGACGAACCGACCTAGACAGCACGAACGCGTCCGACAACCTTCCGTTCACCTGTACCACAGCACTGGGGGAGCGATACAGGAGGCTAATCCAGCGGCAGAAGTTGGGTGCGAATCCAGCGGCCTGCAGGACAGTAGCAAGGTAGCGATGGTCGACCCTATCAAATGCCTTGGACTGATCCAAATTGATCAGCGCGGCTTGCTCGTCGTCTTTTACACCCTCTATGATCGTGCGGATCAGATGCAGGTTGCTCTGAATTGTTCGGCCCCTCACAGAACAAGTCTGCTCAGGTCCCAACAGAGACTCGGCAACTGACTGCAAACGCTCCTGCAGGATCTTGGCCATAATCTTTAACTCTGTGTTTAGCAGAGTTATGGGCCTGTAGTCATCTAGTTTCCCCCCACCACCTTTGCCCTTTTTCAACAGAGTGATCACGCCCCTGGTGATCCGATTGGGGACGGACCCCGACCGAAACCAGTTGTTGAACACTGCAGTCAAAATCGGAACAAAGATGTGCGACAGCCTCAAGTACAATTCATAGGGCAAACCATCCAGACCGGGCGACTTGCCTCTGCCGACCTTCTTCAAAACCGCGTAGACTTCGCCGTCCGTGATCTCTCCCTCGCAGCTAGCCGCTTCAGTCGGCGAAAGCCGAGGAAAGTCAGCCAAATAGCTACGAAACTCCTCCTCACGGAGACCAGGCTCCTTGGTAAACCGGCTCTCGAAATGGCGCCGAAACGCCTCGCACATGTCGTCGGTGGTCCGAAGAGTACGCCCCTCCGGGGATTCGACTTCACGAATGTAACGATCGCCACCTCGACGGACCTCTTCCCTGCGCAGCTCTGCGCCCAAATTCACCGCTTCGGAAGACATCTTGCTTAACTTATGTCTAATTACCTGGCCCATGTACCGCTCGCTATTCGAACGATCCAGGGCCTCCTTAGCTAAGGCTATCTCTAGGGGAATGGATCTGACTGGTGAATTGGACTGAAATTCGTCCTTTTATTTGATTTGGGAAATCAAAGTAGGCTCCCAGCGGCCTGGCGGGAAAGCAGATTTTTGACCATGGATACACATTCTAGGGTCGTCTCGACCAATAACAAGCCGAGTTTCACAATGTGTGGTGTTGATTGGTCAAAGCTAATTCTTATAGAAGAGTCTATTTTTAACGGAGGTGAGTAGACAAACATTGACGATTCTATATGTGGAAGGTTGAGGCACGAAGATTGGTTCCTGTCAAAATAGTTAACACATCCATAAAGAAAAAGAAAAGAAGAATAAAAGAATTTTTTTATCCTGGGAAAGAATGGAGAAACCCATTCGATTATGGAATTTTGACGTTCAGATTTTTAATATAAAAACAAAACTAGACGGCTTATTTTTATTTCCTACACACTTACTTACTCACTCACTATTTATTGTAAAATAAAAAAAAAAGTGTAATTAAATATTTGCGATGAAATGACAACTTTTAATAAGCATGTGTTTTTTATTCAACCAAAAATGCGCTTAGATTGAAATTTAAAGAGTCGGTTCATGTTCTAACGAGAAATGAAATGAAAATTTTTAAATGTCAATATTTTACGTGATGAAAGGGAGTTAACTCAGAAGCGGACAATTTTATTCAGAGAAAAACATGCGTTTAAGGAATGTTTATCGGTGACACCAAAATGGAGTTTTTTTTTTAACCTGAAATCAGTGAAATGAAAGCAAAAAATTGCTACTCTGTTTTATTTGGCAAAAATCAAAGAATTATCCGATTCAACCGAAATTTCTAGTACTTATTAATTAATGAATGAATTGTATACTGAATAGGTTATTTTATTCAAGAACTTTGTAGAAGTTGGGGATCTGTTTACCCCCCCTACATAACTGCCACGCACACACGCACACATTTTTCGGTACGGCGTACCATTTTTCGGAGTAGGTCATCAATTTTGGTTTTTACAGTTATTATTAATTATAACATCTTTAGGGGTTTTTCTTTTCTTTATATAACCGAGTTATATAAAGAAAAAGCCCTGAAGATGTTATATTGCAGTTAAAAAAAAAAAAAAAAATTTGCAACGTCAAGTGACAAGTCAAGTGTGAACAATCAATATTCAATAACATACAGATTGACCCGAATCTTTTAAAAAATAATTCAATTTAAACTTAAAAATTTTTTTTTTGAGAATTGGTGCTTGAATAAAAACTAAAACATTATTTTCTTTAAGAATGGATAGAAAAAAATCTACATTTATTTTACAAATAAATTACTTTAATTTTTTAGTGCGATTTTGAAATTCATCTGATTGCTGTTCGTCACAAGAATTTCTTTTATTAAATAAAGTTTTTGAAGAATCGAAACAAAGTTTTTAATGTTATTTTTGAGTAAGAACCTATTTTAAAAGAATTTTTTTTTTTTTGCATGGATGTACACAAGGGAAATAATTCTGATTTCTCACCTTTGACAATTCTAAGTTTCAAAAAAAAAAAAAGCATATAGAATAAAAAAAATTGTATCCTTAAACTATTGCTTATGTTGGATTATAATAATTTCACAAACAAAATAAAAACAAAAGGCATCACTTGGACACCATTGAATAATTAAGAAAGAAGTCAAAGTGATTGCAATCAATTATCAATTTTAACCATTTTTTTGTTGGTAGCAACTCTGTTACTTTTATGCAATTTCTTAAATTTAGAATTATTTTCTTAAAAATCACATTGCAGCCATTATATATTTTATGGCATGAAATATGTAAGAAAATGATCAAAAGAGAAAAATAAGGAATTAAACTTAAAACAATCATTTAACTATAACAACTTCTAATGTATAAAAGAATAAGATTTATTCTTTCTACAAAGTGTGTAAAATAAAAATTATATTCTTAAACTATTGGTTATTATAAACTAGCAGTAGAGCCTGGCATTGCCCGGGGATGTAACAGTAAGAGATAGATCAAGTATTGACCATCATAAAGACTAAAAAATAAAATTGACAAAGATTATTCAATTGTTTAAGGTTGACGGACACGCATGTTGTTTTTTTTACAAATTTGTCAAACCCAAACTCAAACAAAAACATTGTTTTCAATCATTATGAGTCTACCGATTGAATAGAATTTTTCAATTTTATTAGAAACAATTGTTTTGTAAATGGAATTTTTAAAGCATTCTGAATTTAAAAATAAAGAAAAAAGTGTGCAAGACAATAAGAAACACTACCTGCCAAAGAAAAAAATGTGAAGTTTTGTTAAAATCGGTTGAAAAATGTAGGAAATTCAATCCCATATATAAACAAACACACACTGGACACCTCGGCATGGTGTAATGGTTAGCAAGCTTGTCTCGTTAGATCAGTTACAACTGAAAAGTGAGTTCGATCCTCACTAGATGCCCCATACTTTCTGCCTTGTGCCACATCTAAGCTACGCTTGGAAAATAACTATAAACAAACATGCACACACACAAACAACCTGGGTTTTATAATAAGTATAACTCGATATGAGTTGTCCCCCTTTCATTCTTGAAACAGCGATGCTCTTAATCGTGTTTTCAAATTGATTTTGTGCAAAAACAATTGTGTTTTTCCAATTTTTGGCACTGTCAGAACCACAGCAAGGTAATTTTACGTAGTCCTGTGAAGTTTTGTTGAAATCGGTTGAAAAATGTAGGAAATCCGATCCAATATATAAATGAACAGACACACACACACACACACACACACACAACCTGGGTTTTATAATAAGTATGATTATAAGATAATTTATTTTTAAAGAGAAAGACTAATTTCTTGATTATTGCAATGCTGGTGTTCTGTATTTCTTCAATTTTTATTTTGAATTTTTTGTATTTTTAATCAGGGATGTTATTATACGTGTTTTGTGTTTAACCTTTTGTGGTAATAAAATAAGCCATCTCCCCCTCTTACTTGTAATCATCCACTATAATAAAATAAATGTTTTCCGTGCTAAAGATGAATGAGTTAAAGCTTCATAAACTTCTACTTAGAGTTGTTGTTATATTATGACTTTGAACTGACAGAATGCCATGTACAAATAAACATTATTTCATTAGGTTTTAATTAAAAAGTAAACATTAATTTTACAAAATCCAGTTAATTAATCCTTAAAGTTACTAAATGACTTTGAAATAAATCTCTAAGTCAAATATTGGATTTTTAAGAGATTTTTAAATTTGTTGTTTATATTATTTGTCTATAATGGCAGTTCAATGAGTGACAAGAAAAGATGCCAATGGTTTAAAAATGGCTAAAAACTTTAATTACACACAGAAATGTATTTTTTTCAAATAAAACCAAAATTTAACTTCAAAGAAAACATTTAAAATATTTAGAATGTATTTTCAGGGCTTTTAGAAAGTCATGGTGGTGCCTAAATTTTTAATCATTCAGTAAAAAGTGCAATTCTGGTAATATTTTGATGCCTTTGTTAGATCATCTTCAGAGAGTGTTTTTGGTAATTACTTCCATGCTTTTTGCTTCTATTGATCTCTATTTATTTATATTATTACTATTATTTATATTTGTAGTGATTCGTAAATAAGAAGCAGGAGTTGCATCCTCTGGCTTGTTAGGTTACAGTAAAAGAAAGGAAGTAGAATTCCCATAATGCACCAGAAAGACAGTTTTGCTGCAAAAATACAAAATCTCTCTGTCTCTTTCTTTCTATTTCTCTCTCTCTGCCCACCAACTATTGAACCAGAAAGACATATTTTCTTAAATAAGCTAACATGAAAATGTCTCTTTATACAGATAAGCCTAAAACCATTTCTTTCTTTGCATTAATACATACAAATCAATATATATATATATATATATATATATATATATATATATATATATATATATATATATAAAAGGCTCAAACACTAATATTCCATAGTTATAATTTATTACATTGGAATCGTAATCACAAAAATTATGTAACTGCAGAAATCATACTAACTGTCCTCTAAAAAATAAAAAATAAATGTTGCACAGAATCATTAGTATACCAATGCAATATCTCATCTATTGAGGATCTGGACAATGTAAAAGTCTATATTGGATGCACAAGCCATGAGTTCAACAAAAGATTCAATCAACAGTTCATTTAGGATAAATAAATACCGAAATCAGACATTCCTATCAAAATATTTCTGGCACTTAAAAGAAACCAATAAAACACCTACTGTGAACTGAAAATTAATAAGAAAAGCTAGAATATGTAGGTCATTAAATGACCCATGTCCTTGGTGCATACATGAGAGATTATATATTACTAGGTTTATAAAAAATAAAAATTTACTGAATCAAAGAAATGAAATAGCTATTCTTTGCCGACATGGTCAAAAATTTTCTTTAAATAATATTTTTTAAAAAAGAGCTGTAATATACATATTATATTTGATATTTAATAATAATAGTAATATACATACTTATATTTAATATCTAATAATAATTTTTAAATAATTTAAGTAATTCTATTACATTTATATGTTTTAAAATGAAATATAGTCTATTAGTAATTAAAAGTAAAAATAATATAGTAAAATTGTAGTTCAATACAACGTATTCTAATCAAAACACCCCCCCCTTTTAGAAAGAATTTTTATGTATACAAGTACAAATTTAACGGACAAAAATGCCGAAAACCTTTTTGTTGTTGATGAAAAAAACAGACGACATGCATTGAACGGATGTCATAATTCATTGAAAAATGCACCCCTACCCTACCGAGACTTAACCTCCTTTTGAAAGTAACTCATATTTGAAACAATATAGTTGTTAATAAAAATGAACTGTCTAAATGATTGGATTTCTCTGTATCGTTGGAAACAAATATTATGAATGTATGTGCTTTTAAAACTCAGTAAATTTCAAAATAAGTTATTTCAAAATTCACTGGAAAATGAAAATTAAACAGAACTAGTGTATTTAATTTAATTATATAATGGAATTTGAAGTTGTTAGTTTCTGTTTTTGAAACATGGTAATTCCTGGGTAGCGATAAAACCATATTTTTAAATCAGTTAATTTATAATATATATATATATATATATATATATATATGTATTCTGTGAATAATATGAATCAATAAGTAAGCAATTGTATTTTTAATAAAAAATCAATCATTTAATAAATATGTTATATCTTGTTGCATGCACACCAACAACTGTTTGTTTTTTATGACGGGGTGGCAAAACTTGCTTAATGTAAGAGCCACATACAGAGTTCAGACATAAACAATATTTACCCATATGTTTTTGTTACATACACATGTGACCACTCTCATCCCACACCTCAGGACAACCAAATCTTTAACCCCCAGACTCCAGTCTTCTGAGATTTCTCTGTAACCCTTGCTGATTGGAAATTTCTTTAATCCCTCTACCTCCCACCATTCCTTCCCTCTGCCTCCTACCATTCCTTCCTTCTGTCTCCTACTATTCCTTCCATCTGCCTCCCACCATTACTTCTCTCTGCCTCCCACCATTCCTTCCACCTGCCTCCCACCATTCCTTCCCTCTGCCTCCCACCATTCCTTTCTTCTGTCTCCTACTATTCCTTCCATCTGCCTCCCACCATTCTTTCCATCTGGCTCCTACCATTTCTTCCCTCTGTCTCCCACCATTCCTTCCACCTGCCTCCCACCATTCTTTCCATCTGGCTCCTACCATTTCTTCCCTCTGTCTCCCACCATTCCTTCCCTCTATCTCCAACCATTTCTTCTTTCTGCCTCCCACCATTCCTTTTCTCTGCCTTCCACCATTCCTTCCCTCAGCACTAAAGAACAATGACTCAATCAGATCTAGCATTGAAATTAGGATTTAAATACTTAAATATTTTTACTAATCATTAAACTTTAAGCATTAAACTTTTGTTTTAGTCCAATGGCATCTCAATTTAAACCCAATAAATAATTATAAAGCTTGAATTCTTTCTGATTTATTTTTTATATTATTTATGATGAAAAAAGGAGCTCAGCCAATATATTTCCACGAGCCGCATGTTAAAGGTCAAAGGCCGCATATTAAAGGTCAAAGAGCCTCATATTAAAGGTCAAACAACCGCATATTAAAATCAAACAGCCACATATTAAAGGTCAAAGAGCCATATATTAAAGGTCAAAGGGCCGCATAGTAAAGGTCAAAGAATTGCATGTTGTGCACAGGCCATGGTTTGGCCACCCCTGTTTTATAGCATGTTATCATGTAATTGCACATGAATATTAATTTAACATCTTGTGGACAGATGATATAATCCTAGATAAAAATGACAGAACCAAGAACAAGGCTTCATATCATTTTCATTACCCAGAAAAGATTTGCTAAGTTTTGCATAGTGCACTTTGTAAGGTCGGTGCAGTGACATTCAGCTGAAAATTTCAGCAATTTCAAAATAAATAAATTCAGCATTTATCTCCTTCATTTACGAAACCTAAGAATAAAAATAGTGTAACATTAATAAATCCTCTCAAAAAAATAATACAAACAAAATGAGAACAAGATAATAAAACAAAGTAAGATTGTAAGGTTATTAAGTTACCAGTTTGTAGGAGTGTGGGTTAGATTGTTGTAGATGAATATTTTCTCTTGTTGTAGAGAGATTTGATAAGTTTTAGTGAAGATATTATAGTGATTGAATGAGGTTATTTTGAAAAGAGATACTGTAGTGTAATGTGTGGTATACAATGTGAAACATTGTTTGGCTAAGACTAAGAAGTACCCCGGGAGGATAAAAGAAACATGTCACTATGGCAGCTTGAGTTTGAATAGAGGGGGAAGGTAGGAAGAGGGAGAGAGGGAAGGGAGGGAGAGAAAGGAGGAGGGAGGGAGAGAGAGTATTTGCATTTGTACCCTTTTCTTTTTTACTGCTTCATATAAAGCCACTTAGTGGGCATTAGATGTCCAATGGTAGGCAAGGTGGGATAACCCATATCAGATTATTCCAATCTGATACAGAGGGAGATATTTTGTTACAATAGGTAATCCTATTATAATTGTGCTTGTCCCTCCCTTCATTAGTTCACACGACTGTTATATCCTGACAATACCTCATAAATAATGGACTATTCCATTTTGATCATGTGGAAAGAGGAGAAAAGACATGACTTGGTTTCAGTTAGAAAATGAAAGAAGCAGAGAGAGAGAGAGAGAGAAAGAGAGAGAGAGAGAGAAAGAGAGAGAGAGAGAGAGAGAGAGAGAATCAGATTAAGCTGATAAGAACAGATACTACACTTGAAACTTAACCAAAAGGACAAGAAGTGATTGTATTTTTTCTTGCTGGCTGATGCCGGTAGGATATAACAAAAGCTTAGTTTAATGTGGGGAGTCTGAATGCATACACCTGTCAGTTGCACTGGCATTGGTATTACTACTGATCTTCCCTCTTTAGTGCAATGAGGGAGGTACTGCTGTGGACAGCTGCTTCCCAAGACTGATCACCTCTCAGTAGTATTCTCAGTTGAGCTCTGTCCATAGACAGAGGCACAACTGAGTTACCCTCTGCCCGAAAACAGAATCACAACTGAGAGATGAAATGTAGTTTATCTACCCAAGGGCAAATTCTACATTTTGATCCCAGTCAAAAGTCTGAAAAGTGATGGCAATTGAGATAAATCACCATTTTTCAGACATACAGAATCAAATATCAAAGAATGTCTGGTGCTTCTGCTATATATTTAGAGACTAGCAGCATTGCCCGGCATTGCCCGTGCTTGATTCAAAAATCGTACGACTCATACAGCAATCGCTATCACTTGACTTAAAATATTTTTGTCTTTCCTTGCCTTTAAAGGAGTTCCTTTTGCCATGCTGATGTTGCTACATGCCTTACTTCTTGCCTATCTCACACTGAGAATTTTTTCTAAGCTCTATACTAAACATTAAATCTGTTATGAAAAATGAACTAAACAAAATGAACACAAAACGATCAGCTTTAAAAAAGGACTTGTAACTGAAAAAACTGAATGAAAAAAGAATGTTAACAACAAATACTTTTTCGCACCAAACCCAGTTCTGCGGAATCAGTATCAACATTGAGTTTAAGCAAGCGAATGAGCCAATTGGAGTAAAGTACCATGCAGATTTAAATTTTTCCCACTTGTGATGAATGCAGCTATCGATTTTTTTTTACATGCTAGCATGCTAGTTAACATTCATGTCAGTCAGCTGTTGGCTCTCATGCTGGCCAATAGAATCTTCCTGCCTAATTCATGGCAGCCAGCTATAGGCTCTCACTCTGGCCAGTACAAAATGGCCGCAAACTACATAAAAACTGCCGTAGAAGCATGAAAAAGTCAATTATTTCCACTATCGATGGGAGTTGGGAAATGCAAAGTCAGTCTTGGGCTTCTCGCTAACTTGGGGCATGTGCATGAAAATTTTGGTGCAAATCCGTTGAAAATTGCGGCTGTGCATTCGTTACACACACACACACACACACACACACACACACATCCTGCCTTTTATAGATAGAGATTCTTGATAAAATATTGACCCTGACCTGGTATCTCAGCTTCAGTCACATTCCCACCACAGTAACAGCTTCTTTTTGTCTTTTCTATAAATATTTTCATGGTAATTGACCTAGATCTTACAAATTTTAATCACAGTACTAGGTTGGTGGCAAGCTCTCATCATTATACAGTTGAAATGGCCGCTAGATGTAACTATAAGTTCCATGCTAACAGTTTCTTTTATCACACTTGCTGCTTGTGGAATTCTCTTTTGGCTTCTTACTTTCCAGTCAACTTTGAGCTTCAAAAATTTAAATGCAATGTCAATCATTATTTTCTCTCTTCTGACTTTCTGTTCTTTTATTATTTTCATTCTTTAATATCGTTTTTCTTTTTCTCATATTCTCTCACAATCAGTAATCTTTTGCATCTTAGTGGCTTTATTGCCTTGCTTGGAGGTGAAATGATTTTAAAAAATTGAATGACAAAATGTAAAAAGAAACTCTTGTGGTATACCTACATTCACATTGTACGGTTAATAGACTCGCCCACAAAGGCTATATAATCTGTGACTTACCCCCACTTTTATTTTATAGCTGAATTTCATGCTTAGTACTTTTACTTATGTTCCGAGTTTTGTTTTACTTATCACAACTCCTATGTTAAGCGTTTCAGCCTTTGGAAGGTCTTCAGATTAATTATTGTCTAAGGTGCCATGGGTGAATCGTCTGAAATCAGAGAGATCCATGTCTCTGTGTCCTAGTCATGTGTTTGTTCCAACCATTGTACAATCAGGTCGATTATTTTCTGTCATGACTCAAAGTAAGAGAGCCAGACTCTTTCTTCAAGATGACATATGAGGTGAATTTGTTTTTGAAGTTACCTTCTTGAAGGACCTACAATAGAGAAGGAATTTTCTTCTCCTAGACTGGTTACTACCAAAGGCTATAAGACTCAGTCTGTTCAGCTATTTTAGCTGGCGGGGGGAAGAAGAAGAGATGTATTCACGTCTTGCTTAATGGTGTTAGCACATAAGTGAAAGTAATGAACTTGACTAGAATTTGAACTCATTTCTCTGATTCCTATTTTCAGATTAATAATGGATTTATTGATGGAGCCTCCAATAATAAAGACATTAATAATCTGAAAAAGTCCTTTCAAAGGACAAAACACTTGTAATTAGAGCTTTTTGTCCATTTTGTCATTCAATTATCCAGTATTAATCTGATATATAAATTTATATATTCTCTCTTTTATATTATGACTAGCAGTAGAGCACGGCGTTGCCTGGGGATGTAATAGTAAGAGATAGATCAAGTATCGACCATCATAAAGACTGAAAAATAAAATTGACAAACCTTATTGCTTATGGTTGATGGACACGCATGTCTTAATTAGTTTGTTTTTTTTGTTGTTTTTTTACGAATTTGTCAAACCCAAACTCAAATAAAAACATTGTTTTCAATCGTTATGAGTCTACCGATTGAATAGAATTTTTCAATTTTATTATAAACAATTGTCTTGTAAAGGGAATTTTTAAAGCATTCTGAATATAAAAATAAAGAAAGTGTTCAAGACAATAAGAAACACTACCTGCCAAAAAAAAAGTGAAGTTTTGTTGAAATCAGTTGAGAAATGTAGGAAATCCGATCCCATATATAAACGAACACACGCACACACACACACACACAACCTGGGTTTTTATAATAAGTATAACTCGATATGAGTTGTCCCCCTTTCATTCTTGAAACAGTGATGCCTCTTAATTGTGTTTTCAAATTGATTTTGTACAAAAACAATTGTGTTTTTCCAATTTTTGGCACTGTCAGAACCACCGCAAGGTAATTTTACGTAGTCCTGTGAAGTTTTGTTGAAATCGGTTGAAAAATGTAAGAAATCCAATCCAATATATAAATGAACAGACACACACACACACACAACCTGGGTTTTATAATAAGTATGATGTCAGTGTTTTGAAAGAAGGAAACTGTCTATATTGCGAAATTTGTTGTCATTCAAAACATTTCTTTTCATTTGGATTGTAACCTTGACTTTTATCTGTATTGACCTTTGTAAGTTATATGTAGAGGGATTATATGTAGAGAAGTTATATAGAGGGAGTTATATGTAGGGGAGTTATAACTCTGATTAAATAATTATAATTCCCCCCTAACATTTACATATACAAAAATACTTGTAAAAATGAGAAACAGCAAGACATAGAAACAACAAAATTAATTTTATTTATTATGTGATTGTTATGTTGGAGACAATAATACTGAGTAAAATTATGAGTTTGGGGTCGGATTGGAATCCGATAGAATGATAAATTAAAGAATAAGCAAAGTGTATACAATTTTTCTCGTATGTTTTTTTATAGATGTGTGTAATGAGTGTCTAGGTAATTCAGTTGGAAAAATACGAGAAGTATCTTGGGTTTTCTTACCTCAAATTTTTGTTGATTGCTAAAAGATAAATGTTACTATTATGGCCTAAAAAATAAAAAAGAGATGAAATTTCCATTGATGCATGTTTTGATGACCTGTCCGTGTGAACTGCTTGTCTGATAGTGAGAATGTTATGTGTATGTGTGTGTGTGTAGAGGAGAAAAATGGGAGGTGATTCTCATTGGTTTAGAAAAAGTGAATTAATGATAATTATAATTGTTATAATTATTTTATTATAATTATTTTTTTGACACTATAATTAATTTTTAATTATTTATTTTTTATGGACATGACATCATGAAAGTATAAATAATTTTTTTATTTAGGTATTTCTTTATGGACACAACAACCTTTAGAAAGAGTCAGAAATACAAAACTGTGTCAGTTACAAGGCCATCCCTACGTAAGTAGCTGCTAATAGTAATTGATGGTTCCAAGCAGTTACCCATCTTAGACACGATAATTCTTAACTTCATTGATTGAACAAGAACTGATGTTTTCATTGTGATGAGACCACAAGATTATTATTTGCAAACTTTGTTGTTTTTTTTTTTGGCAGTTGTAGGACACTGACTGAGGACTCAATTCACTATACTTGCGCTAATGTAGGGACCCAAATTGATCTATAATGTAGAGAATTAATAAGAGGCTATCTGTTCTGTAGAGCTGATCAAAGCATTAACAATACCAGGCGATATTATAATTTATTTCATGATGTAAGGGGAATAACTCTGTCAGAAAATTCAAATTTCAACAAATTTCACGCTTTTGAAGGAAATGATTTTAGTTTAAATTATAAACACAGACGATAATATTTTTTTGAAGTAAATTATGAAAATTCAGTATTAATCGTCTGCTTAAATGTCTCGAGAATGTCATAAGTAAATTTAATCTAAATATTTACAAGTATCCACTACATTTCACAGTCCAATAAATTTCTGGTTATTTTTCCTCAGAAAATATCCTGTGTGACATTTTAACCTGAAAGAAATTTGTAATTTCCCCCAAACTGTTATTGTGCATATTTCATTTTTACCAAAAAATATGAAAAATTACATCCAGATTTTGAGACTTAGAAATGCTTAATTTAAAAAGGAAATGTGTATGCATTTTATTTTAAATAATATATTTCAAAAGGTATAAAAGTAGAATTTCATAAAAACTAAACTTGTAGTTTTTAACTTTTATTATTATAAACAAGCAGTTTAATAAACACTTATTATTATAAAGAAACAGTTTAATAAACACTTATTATTATAAAGAAACGGTTTGATAAACATATTATTTTAAAGAAACAGTTTGATAAACACTTATTATTATAAAGAAACAGTTTGATAAACGTATTATTTTAAAGAAACAGTTTGATAAACACTTATTATTATAAAGAAACAGTTTGATAAACGTATTATTTTAAAGAAACAGTTTGATAAACACTTATTATTATAAAGAAACAGTTTGATAAACGTATTATTTTAAAGAAACAGTTTGATAAACACTTATTATTATAAAGAAACAGTTTGATAAACACTTATTGTTATAAAGAAACAGTTTGATAAACATATATTATTTTAAAGAAACAGTTTGATAAACACTTATTATTATAAAGAAACAGGCTTATAAACTTTTATTATTACAGAGAAGCAAACTGATAAATGTTTATTATCAAAAAAAAAAAGAAGAAATGAAACAGGTTACAGGAAACAAATTAAATGTCTTTTACCAAACTATTTCAGAGCAGTGAGTGACATGAAGATGTTAGAACAGATAAAGATTTAAAAAGAATTCAGCCTGTGATTTTTTAATCCGACTAAATTGTTATGTTAGGTATTCTCTCTGACAGGTGTAATCTTGTCAAGAGAAGATAACTCCCCCTTAGGTATAGTGATATTGCCTTTTATACAGTACCTAACTTACATATCACTACACCTTCCTGAAACTAAGAGCCTTTGTACCTTTAGTTGATCTTTGACTACTACAAACAACCCTGGGAGACATAATCTGTCTCTCAGAGGGAGACTCTTTATTTTTGTTTTATAGTAGATCTAAGTCTTGACTAATTCTCCTCATTTGAAACATCATGATACCTCTGGTCACCCTCATCCCCAGATTGTTCATCACTACTACTGGATTTACCCATTCTCTCCTCCCTCTCCTATTCTTCACTTTCATCTTTCAAGGTGGTTTTCCTGATCGCTCACAATACTGGATTCATTCATCCTTTCTTGCATTGTCTGTTTTTCTGCTTCCTCTTCCTCCTCCTTTTTCATAACTTCATGTTCTCTTGTGGTTCTAAATTGGTCTTCATGAGGCAGTATGCCCTGTCCATTCTTTGTTAACACATCTGTGTTAAATTCCTTTTGCACTATAAAATTCACCTTTACAGGACATGAATCCTAGGTCTTTCTGTACCATACACTTTCATTTGTTGCAAATGACATGGTAACCAAAGCTCTTATTTGTCTTCTTATCAATGCGGATGGGCTTTGTCTTCTGCCTGCATGTGGAATAGCTCTATAACTTAGGAATAGTCTGGGTAAATAACTCTCTATATCACAATCCACTGGAGTGAATGCTTTTAATCCAATTTTTACTGTTTTAACCATTCTTTTCACAATTTCATTTGACTGTGGATGGTAAGGTGGTGTTTTGTATAAAATGCAGCCAATACATCTTACATCATAAACTTTCTTCACAAAACTCAGGTGCATTGTCTGAGACCAAGGTTTTTGGAACTCTATTTCTTGAAAACACTATCCTCAAAACCTACTTCACAGTAGTGGCTTTTCTATCTGCAAAGTTAATAACTTCTGGCGAACCTGAATATGAGTCGACTAATATCAGATATAGTCCTATACCTTTAATGTAGCCATGATCCATATGTACTCATGTCCTTTGGCTAAGAGTGAATTTTACTTTGCCTAAATTTCTTTATTTTTTCACATTTTGGGCATTTTTTAACATACTCTTCCATGTCTTTCTTATAGTCTGGCCACCATACTTGTAACTTTAACCACATTTGCATAGGGTGATCTTCCTGAAACAACATTGTGACTGTAGCACAGCCACTGGCATCTGTAGTTAACTTCAGTTCTTTCATTGGGTCAAAGATTTTCACAACTAATTTGTTTATGAGTGACTTTTTAATTTCTTGAAAGTGATATCCTGTCTTTTTGTCCATTGAAAATCTTCTTCCTTATTTTGTTAATTGGCTCCTCAAGTTCTGTATATCTGTTATAGAAATTGGTTAATCCTAAAAAAGACACTAACTCATTTTTATTTCTGGGTGCAGCTATCTCTGATATCTTATTGATGAGTTTATCATTCTGCGATATACTGTCTTTGGGTATTTGATATCCTAGCTATGAAATATTTTCAAAATTAAACTCAAATTTATTGTGATTAATTTTCATACCCATGTTATTTAATTTTCTCAAAACATGCTATGTTTTACTTTTGAGTTCTCCTTTACTGTGTGCACCAATGCTAATGACATCCTGATATGCAATTCTATTATTAATCTCTTCTAAAACGTTTTTGATGGCTTTTTGGAAGTTGTGACTTGATGTTATTAGTCCAAATGGCAGACAAGTCTGTTGCGGATGTGTGATGTGTGTTGGAGAGGAATAGGTTTGAATTATCAGAAGGCTTAAAATTGTGTCTGTTCAATAATCTTCCATCCACAACAATTAATACAAGATAGAGAAATAATGATTCAAAAACATCTTGTTTCAAAACAACAATTGAATTTATTAATATTTGATATACATGCATGAATACTGAGTGAAAAGGTTAGACAGAGTTGTGTCTCTTAGATTTGGAAATATTTGTATTCGAGTTCATAAAGTGAAAGTAATTATTAAACTGTAGTTTAGAAGAATAAAATTTCTTTAGCATGTTTGGAATTGTGTATTGTACAAGTTGGTAAAAGATTAGAGAGTTCATACTTGCGTGAATGTTGGTAATGGTCTTTAACATCTGACTGCATTAGTTAAGACGGGAGTTCTTGAAGATTACATCTTGGTAACAAGGAATGAGATGCAAGAAAGAGAGAGAGTTTACACGTGTTTTGTTTTTATAATTTTGTTGTACCATGTGGGAGGCTCAAAATGAAAATGCAGGAAATTTCATTCCTTATGTGCAGGATAACTGATTGGTCGAAACTGACCAATCACTGAGCTAGCTTTGAGTAGATTAACCAATGAATGCTTGTTATATATTTTGTAAGCTTGTGATGGTGAAAATTACAACAGGAATAGTACATTTCCTAGCAGGGGTTAACTGGCTTGTTGTGGAAGATTCCACAAGTCCATCTTAGTAATCCAATAGGGATGTTCATTGTGGTGACTTCTTGAAACTTGCTGTCAATTTTTATCTGATTATATGCTGACTTAAGGTCAATTTTAGCAAAGAATTTCATATCAGGAAACACATAGCACGCTGTTTCAATGTTTGGCAATGGGAATGAATTCAAACAGATCTGGTGATTTATGTCCATCTTATAATCACCATAAATTCTTAAATCTTCATTGGGCTTGCATATTGCCACAATGAGTGAATCCCAATTACTACCACCCTGGTTAACATTTTCTTATATTCCTTGTTCCACTATTTTATTCAGTTCAGCAACTACCAAGGATAGCATATGAACAGGAACTTTTTAGGCTTGAAAATACATGGGTTCACTGTTTTCTTTAAGTCGAATACTCACCTCGTATCCCCTTAATAATCCAAAATCTGGTTCTACCAACTTTATGGAATTTACCAGCTTCAATGAATCCATTCTTAACACATCAATTCCTAAGAAACCACAGCATTTGATGTTTTCCACCATTATGATGGGTATTATCTCAAATGTATTTTATGTCTCAAACGTGCCATCAAAATATCTTAAAATTTTGATGATTACCCATCAAAATGTTTCAACTGGAAATTACTTTTCTTTAACCTTGGTCCACCCATTCTTTCCCCAAAATTCCTCAGTATCAATGTAACATGACTTCCAGTATTCACCTGCATATGTAAAGTTACTCTGTTCAACTTCACCATTTCCCTGCTTTTATCATCTACTTTTATCTCAAATACTTCCATATTTTCAATTGAAGGATCTATATTTTCCACTTGCTTTTCATATGTGTGTACAATCTGGAAATGATTCCTTGTTTTATACTTAAAACACCATTTCCCAAAAACTTTAGTAGCACTGTAAGTATCCATACTGCCCTTGGAGGCATTAAATTTTTTTTTGCTTCCAGATTTATATTATGAGTTTGAAGAATTTTACGCTTGTATGAGATGTCAAACATTCCTTCAGTTTATTATTTACGTTATTTGGACTATTGTCCTCATCTTTGTCGCCATATTTATCACAACGTTTCGGCTGTTGTATGCTCTGGCCTTCTTCAGGTGGTTAGAATGTCGAACTGAACTCTTTATTTTGCTCACTGGGGTAGACTGTTCTAGTTCCACGTGACAGTCTACCCCAGTGAATTTTTAACATTCTTTCTTTAGATTGATAATACACTGCTGTCCCACACAATGCACTATTTTGAATCTCTTGTTAACATAGGTTACCAGGGATTTTGTTACTATTACTTGTTTGTATGTTTCTTAATCATATCTAGGACTCCAATTATATGATTAAGAAACATACAAACAAGTAATAGTAACAAAATCCCTGGTAACCTATGTTAACAAGAGATTTATAGGATACAAATCCTATATCATTCCAACAAATGACTAAAAAACACAAAGTAGATTTGCACACCCGCGAAATTGGATCAAAATGACTAAAAACAGATTTCGCAATAAGGTGTGAAATTAATTTTCTGACCAATGAAAGGAGGCAATTTGCTAAACCAAAAAAAAGGTAACGAGCCAGTGTGAAAAAAAGTCAGCAATAAATACAGAGTTTCAAGTCAGTCGTTGAGAAGTGCGCAGAGATCACAGAAGACTAACAGTAAATTTCATTGCTGATTCAACCCGACACTAAGAGCCGAAAATGGATTAGGAAAGGACAACAACAACAACAAATTTAAAACTGACTCCAAAACAATTCATAAGTACATTTTCCTTTTATCTTTATTCCTCATTCACACTCTCTTTTTCAACTTAAATTGATAGCCCCTTTTTCCTTTACAACTATACAAAAAAACAAAAGAAACAGACATTATTCTGCTACTCTGTTGAAAGACAGCAAACACAGACATTTTTATCAAAATCACATTTTGCTTAAACTAACTAAAACATTAATCCTTTTTACCCTATTCACAAGATAATAAATATACAATGTTCTATTTTCTACAAACGTTCCTTATCGTGTTGTTTCTTCTTGAAATTTGCGTTGTATTTTGTGGGCAGGGTATCCTGTATTAAATTCTCCTTTAATCTGGGTACGCTGAACCCCACAGATTCAAAACAGTGCATTGTGTGGGACAGCAGAGTATTATCAATCTAAAGAAAGAATGTTAAGTAGCACTTAACATCAGAATTTCTGCCAACCGAAAGCATATATATTTTTTTTAATCATTTCACCTCAAGCGAGCTGATAATGTTACTAGGATGCAAGGGGTTACTGAGAGTAAAAGAAAATGATAAAATGTTAGTGAGGGGAAAAGACAATAAAACAACAGAGTTCAGGAAGACAAAAGTTGGCAATTTGTCATTTTTATACCTTGTCCTATCTCAGGTCTTGGGTAAACAAATCGGTAAGGGATTGTATTGTATTTTTTATTCAGAAGATAGTTGTAGTAGCATTAGTAGTAATAAGAAAAAGCTATTTGGAGACTATTTTGTTCACACACACATACACATGGACATATATATTTATTGAATTTGTATGAATATTAAAACTGTTGTATTTAGTGAATGTTCTGAATTTCTTAGCAAAGCACGTTAGCGTATTTGTCAAGTGTCTTCAAGATTTAATTTATTCTTTAACTAAACAATAATGGATGCCACTGAACTTTATATTTCTAACCTTTTCACAAAGAAAAAAATTATATCAGTCCTATTTTGATCTTTGTAACAAAGTATTCATTTCTCTCAGTTAATTACTGCAGGCTTAAACCTGGCATCTTGACTTCAGTCACTTTCCCACCATCATAATATAGTTTCTCTTTGCCCTTATATGGCTTTTCTAGAAATACTTTCATGGTAATTGTTCTAATGAACTCTCCCCTATGGTACCTAGATTCTATGGATTTAAGTGCAGTACTAGATTGGCAGTTAGGTCTCATCATTTTCCTGTTGAAATGGCAAGATGGAACCATAATTTGTATGTTAGCAGTTACTTCTATCTCACTTCTCGCTTGTGGAACTCTATTCCAGTTTTTTGCTTCCCAGTCAATTTTGATTTTCAAAAATTTAAATCTAATATCAATCATTATCTTCCATATCCTTAATTCTTTATTGTCTTCTTCTTAATAATATATTTTTCTCAGTAACTCAGTAACTGCTTGTGTCTTAGTGGTTTTATTGCCTTGCTTGAGGTGAAATAATTAAATAAAATAATACAATGTCAATCATTATATTCTGTCTTCTTAATTCCTGTTTTTTTTTTATTGTTCTCTCTCCTTAATAGTGATTTTTTAAGTGCAGTACTAGATTGGCAACTAGGTCTCATCATTTTAGTCAAAATGGCTATAGATGTAACTGTAAGTTCTATACTAACCTTTGTCATATTTCTCATTTGTGCAACTCTCTTCCAGCTTCTTACTTTCCAGTCAAGTTTGATCTTCAAAAATTTAAATCCAATGTCAATCTATATCTTCTGTCCTCTTAAATTATGTTCTTTTGTCGTTTTCACTCCTCAATAATGTTTTTCTTATAATCTTTCTTGCTTGGGGTGAAATGATTAAAAAAAGAACGCTATCAAATTAAAATATAGGTCAGCCACTATAACAATTGTTAACTGTATATTTCAATGCAGATATTCATGTCAATTGACTATTTTATTCACAATTCATTTAATCTACTTTTTACTTGATTATTATTAATACAATGACAAATAATACACTGAACAATTTTGCTTTAAATATTCTTATTAAACATCAGAAAAATTAGTTCTCTTTAAAAAAAATATTCATTTTTAATATTGAAATAATTGTTTTGAAATTTTCTTTCTTCAATGTTCAAACTTTTCTCTTCAATATCTTAATTGACCTGCATACATTGAAGTAAAAAGTTGAATGTTTTATTTGCTTTAATCCAGGTCAAAATTTTACCCAACCCATGTTTTATGCATTTTTTATTGGTTAACTAAACTGGGAGAAGGTTGAATTGCTTGTTTTAAAACTTTTTATTTTGTCCATCTATTAACATTTAATATATATAGAGATCGTGATGTGTTGATGCTTAAAATTGGTCACACAATTTTTGTTTGTACATCAATATTTATATTAAGTCTTTCACTAAACAATCGTGTTTGAAGATTACACGAAAAAGTTTTATAGTCAATCAATGCTTACCTAGGTTGTTAAGAATGCTTGCTATTGTTTAATAAATATAGACAAAAATAACAAATGAACTGACACATGTTTTGATGTCAGTGTTACTAGGCAATTTAGTGTGTTTATTTTTGTAAAGTAAATATTTTGAATATGTGGAATTTGCTGAGTTTACATTTTTGGAAGACAAAATACTATTGCTGAGATCAGAACTGAAAGATAAGGTCAAATTGGCAGCTGATCTAAAAAGTAACTTACACTCTGTTGTTAAGTGGGGCAAGAAATGGTTTGTTAATTTTAATGTCCTCCAAAACAAAACTGCTCTCTTTTAATTATCTTAGAGAATGTATTTTGCCTTCCATCAGTATGGCTGATGCTAACCTCCAGGAGAGTGGGGCATTATACATTTTACGGGCTAAAATTTTCCACCGACATGAAGTGGAAAGATTATATTGAATCAGTTGTTAGGTCTGCTGCGAGAAAAATTGGTTCATTGTGTCATGCTGGACAATTTTGCTTTCCAGAATCTCACATATAAGACTTTAGCATGCCACTACCACCTTTTTTTATCGATATCAATTTTCGTACAAAAAGTGGATCACAGATCTTATTCGGCTTAGTAAATATTTTCAGAAAATCTCAAATTCTAATTGGTCACTTAATATTTAATAACATCAACCTAGTTCTTGATCTGACCAAAAAGATAATTCTGCCAAAATCTATCAAGCTTCTGTGAGCCAATCACGTGACCAAAGTTAGCAATAAAATATGAAATGTCTTTCATCTTCGACAGTGCGCTGATCAGAATCCTTTGAATTTGCCACACAGTTCCAGGCTTTACGTTAAAGTTCCTTAACATGATTCCAGCCTGAGAGAACACTCATTCACACAGCAATATTTTATGACGAACAATCAACTCAAGTTTTCCACATTCAACAATACATGAATCTTTTTCATGTGCTTTCAAGCTCAACGTTGATTATTGCAATTAACATAAACACAGCTTGTTAAGAATCACTTACCCCAACTAGAATATTCTCTTCGAACAAGTGAAAACAAATCAAAGAGCAGCGATTCCGTAAACCTTAAAGTAAGTCGTAAACAATATTTCTCTATTTCAAATACAAACTTGAACTGTTTATTTTTTCTTAAATTACTATAATACCAAAACACACTTTCTCATTATTGTACAGACCATTCAACAAATTATAATCAATCAAACCAGAACTTTGATAACCTTTCATCTAAACATAAAAGGACGTTTGAACTTTTTAAAACCACCTCTTTACTCCAGTTGTTTTTGTATCTCTTGTTTATATAAATATTTTATTCATTGTTGTGCAAAATCTGTTGTTTCTCAGGTTGTCTTTATTCTATGTTTGTTGAATACTGAAATTTAATGTGAGAGGAAATTGTTAATTTCATCACACAGCCTAATTTACTCAATAAATTTTGATCAATATAATTTAATCCATTAACACAACCTCCACAAGACTACCATTCGTATATACATTGAAAATTGCTGACAAATCTAGTCTGGTGTTTCTACTACATATTTAGAGATTCTTGATAAAATCAAAAGAAGAATCTTCAATTTTATTGGTCCTGACCTGGCATCTTGACTTCAGCCACTTTCCCACTGCTGTAACATAGCTTCCCTGTGCCTTTTCTATAAATATTTTCATAGTAACTGTTCTGGTAGGTTTTCCTCTTTAGTATCGAGACTTTATGAATTTTAGCGCAATACTAGATTGTCAGCTAGGTTTTATCATTTTACAGTTGAAATGGCTACAAGTAAGCAGGAGTTCTATGCTAACAATTTCTTCTTTCACACTTCTCATTTGTGGAACTCTCTTCCAGCTTCTTGTTCTCCAGTCGGCTTTGATCTCCAAAAATTTAAATGCAACATCAATTGTTATTTTTTTGTCTTCTTCATTTCTGTTCTTTCATTATCATCTCTCTTTTATAATTTTTTCTTTTTCTCATATACTTTCACAGTCAGTGCATCACTTCCACGTCCTTTGTTAATGCTATATAACAAAAAAGAAAAATACCGAGATACAACGTCCTGGGTATGATGATAAACCACATCTGGCAACAAGGCCTCTGATTGGGAAGTTTTGAGGAGTATGGAACCAGCTCTTAATTGCTGGTGTTCCCAAGTCCACCCTGACTCAAGGTGATAGTACCTGTCAAGGTCCCAGCTATGGGCAAATAGTTGACCCCCCAAACTGAGGTCAAAACATTATGAAAGTATAAAAATACATTTTTGTAGTAAGAATACCATCAATACATTTTCATAGTAAAAAAAATTTATCAACAATCCATTATTGAAAAAGGAAGAGAAAAATTACCAACAATACATTTTTGAAAAGGAAATTACCAAAGCTCCCAAGAAAATTAATTTTGGCATTAAATGACCCATTAAACAAACAAAACAAAACCAATTCCTTGCATCTTAGTGACTTTAATACCTTTTCTAGGAGTGAAATGATTTAAAAAAAAAGGATAATGTAGATTTTATTGGAGGAACTGAAATATGGATGTGATCATACAACAATAGCTTTTGAAAAAAATCATTTCCAAAATTTATATGTCCTTGGAGCTGAAGATGAATCAAATTGCTTAAGACTTAACTTTTAAAAAAAATTAAACATAATCACATGTGCATCATCATCATTATCATCATCATCATCTCTGTCACCATCATTATTATTATCATCACCACCACCCTCACTATAATCATCACCACCACCACCCTCACTATAATCATCACCGCCAACATCATTATCATCACTACCACTAACCACCAACACCACCACCATCACCACCATCATCATTATCATCTCTGCCACCATCATCATTATTATCATTATCATCACCACCACCACCACCACCATTTCAGCCACTGTGCTCTCTATCCTTCGTCAGGTGTCTGTTAATCTAGGTAATCTACAAGGAATTTCAAACTGAATCCTTTATTTAATCTAAGGGGATAGATTGTTCTTGTTCTGCTGTTCATCTCTAAGAATATTGTGTCTTCTTTTTATTTAGTACTACATCATAAATGCTTGTTCTTGTTTTTACTGAGTGTACAACCTGACCCAGGGATTGAACTCAAAATTACAATGTGACCAAATTCACAAATCAATGCATTGATTCGCAAGGCTATTGTTCTGTGGGATAATTCTGAATCCATAACTTAAAGCCTTAAATTTAATAGTTTTCTATTCTGTCTGCTGCTGTTTTTGCTTGATAGCAAATTCTCTTTTCTTACTGTTGCTGTTGAAGCTGTTATACTCTGCTTCAAATTCGATCTCTTTCTGATTCACTCTGCATCAAAACCTCTCAACTGGATGTGAATACAAAGAAAGCAAAATTAATAATAAAAAAATGTCCTCTGTGCAGGAGCTTTTTCTCACAAAACAAAGTATGTAAAAAAAAATAATATAAAAGGAGCAAATTATGAATATTTCTGTTAAAGCAAAAAAAAAAAAAAATGACAAAAAACAATGAATCGTGCTCCACCACATCCACTTTCAAGAATACAGGCAGTTGCAGTGAACATGTAAGCTGTCAACATCACCACCATTGATCTCAGTCAACTGACCCGACACACTATCAAAAATTGATAGGATTTCACAGACTAAGAACCACTGCATACCATCCACAATCCAACAGACCAAGGTTACTCACCATTTGTTGCAGTAACAGGGAGTTCAGTGCTACTAATCAAGACTATGGTTGAAAAGGACTTTATGGAGTTTTCTAATGAAAAGGTTTGGCAATTAGCACAAGAATTTCTCGCTGAAGGACACCTACACACTGTTCCAAAGCCTTTAATTCCCCAAGAATTAAATAAATGTATACATGTCTAGTTACAGGTCAACAGAGTGAGGCACTCTGTAGAAGCTCCTTATGATAAACTGTTTAAAGTCATGAAGGGACATGAAAAATATTTTTTTTATTGAGTTCCATTCTGGAAATCATCAAAATGTGTCCTTGGACAGACTGAAGCCTGTAACACAGTCAAAAATACCTCTGTCTGACCCAAAATCAAAGGGAATGGTGACAACTAATAATGACATACCCACAGACAAACTATCAGCTGAGAAAAACACTCCAGATGAAGACCATCCCACAAAATTAGAACAATCTCAAACGCAACCTAGAACCACACACTCAGGAAGATGGGTAACATTTTCTAAAAAGAATGAGTTTATATATTTCTAATAAATAATGTATTTATACTGTGCCACTTCCGAGTGGGGATGTATTGTGGGAGAATGAAAATAAAATAAAATAAAATAATAAATAATAAGAACAAATTAAAGAATTTCATTTTCCCAGAATGCAAAAAGGAAACCGAAAAGGGTTTCCCAGTCACATGTGAATTTTATGACCCCACATCCATAAAGGAGATGATCATTCTCTTCTCACTTCCCAACCATTGAGTTCAGATGTGTTTGGTTGCCGTTCCAATGAAAGGAAGATTCAGTCACCCTCACTCAATGTCAGGCTGACTTGAGGTTGACCATTCTCTATACATCTGCATCTTGTATCTATGGGCATCAATAAACAATGGACAGTAATTTTCTAATCAAGTCTTCATTTTGTTTATTGCAATCCATTGACATTAATCTTCTATTAGTAGCACAAAATCAAATACCAACCCTCCACAACACAAGACCCTGCCAACTATCTCTTCCTTAAAGTCATTTCCCTCACTCACAAGAAGACATTCCACATTGATCCTCTGTATTGACAATACAAAGAATTTTATCTGTAACAGTAGTACTTGTTGTTTCATTTGTTCTCTCATCATACCATATGTGCATTTATAACAAAGCCTTGCTGTCATTTCTCTATTTTCTTATTAATGGCTCCCATACAGTATTTATTTCTATGCTAGGCCTACTGATGGTGCCCACACAGTCTAACATATGCAGTGATTCCTTTCAATGTCTGACTTTCCAGTGTTCTTTTTTATTTTAGTATTTTTACTTCATTCTAATAGGTGTTGATGACAACCTTTTTCAAACAACAGAAATGCGGACGTTAGTTTGAGAGTAAATAGTACAAACAATGATAACTCCACATATATAGCTGTTATAAAAACCATTTGGAATTAAGAGGAAACAAAGACTAGTCAATAATTAAGAATGCTCGGCAAAACTTCCACTAATAAAAATTCAATACTACTAATATTTACTAGCAAAAGGAAATCCAGTTAAGATGAAAGAAATATGAGTTAAAAATTAATAATGGCTTACATTGATTTAATAAAAATTCAAAATGATTTTACTGTTAATATTATGATCAAAAGTAATTTTATGGAAAGAAATAAAAGTCAAAAATTAATAATCATTGATAATCCTTCATCTCATAAAATGCCAAGATAATATTGCTACTCATGAAAACAACTGAAAATAAGATGAACAAATAAAATAGCAAATACTCAACAATTATTAATGTGTGTGTATGGAAGTTACAAAGTTTGTAGGGTTTGGGGCTATTTTAAGTATGTGTGTGTTTACAGGAATTAAATCCTATATATATTTTTCCACCAATAAAATCCCATCAGAAACTTTGTTTGATAAACAAGCAAATACTGCCAAAATACTAATGGACATGGTTATAGACATACTACATTACTTTTGGATCATTTAGAAAACAATGAAAATTTGAGAAAAAGATTTTCAACAGCCAGTGTAAAATTATTTTTTAACTAATGAAAAGCTTGTATTCAAAAAGTTCACACCTCTATGTGAAATTAGATTTTAAGTCCTCTTATGGATATAAAAATAGAAGCATACTTCTTCTCGAGGTTCAAATTTGGGAGGCCAGTTTGATCTATGTGTACACAGACATACACCCACACTCACAGACACAATGAAAGAGAGACGGCCAACAGCTGCCGACTAAGGCTTTGTCCATGCACACAATAGAAAGTAATAACTAGTAACTGTAGACTAAGCCTTTTGCCTATGAACTCACAAACATTGACTGTCATAAAGTAAGTCTGTCCACACATTTCACACCACACTATGAACATTAATGACTTGATAAAACAAATTTCACTGCATGGAAAATTGAACATTTTGTTGTATTGTATATTTCTGAAAAGAACCTACAAATGTTATTTCAACTGACATTCTGCTTCTACTTTTCATTCAACAAATAACATTTTTTATGTTTTGTTTAAAAAGATGTGTTGTTGTTGTTAAATGTTTGGAATCCTAACATGCAGATAAAAGTAAAAACCTGGGGAGATGGCCTCCAACATGTTCACATATGCTAAACAAAGAAGAAGCATACAAAAAGCTAGGTTCTGTTACAGATGTTTATTCTTTCTATGTTGACTGTAGTGAAACAAAGTTCTCAGTGTCTCTTGGGCATGTCAGTTTTTTTTGGAGTGGGGCAGAAGTTAAGGTAAGTAACAATAGGTTGTCACACATGAGATGCAGCACTTTATAGGAAATGAATAAAATGCTTCTGAAATGTTAATTTATTTAGTTGAAATAGGTAGCATGTTGATAAATGACTGCTTTCTAATGTACCTCTAAATTCTTGATACCATCTTTAAAAAAATCCTCATCGTTTGATATGATAAACAGTTCAAATGCTTTCATTACGTCTTACTTATTGGAGAATGTTTTATTGCGTATAAAAAACTCAAAATGCTTAAATAAGTGATAATCAGGAGAGATATCATGTGAATATGGAGGATAAGGCAAAATTTTATAATTTAGGCTATGCAGCTTTAGGACAGTTGATTGAGAAGTGTGTGGTTGTGCAACAAAATTGGGCCATTCCTATACACAAGTCTAGGATGTTCTTTTTCAATTTTTCCACAATATAAGGTTTCTGTTATTGCTTTCCCTAGAGGCAAGAATGAATAATGAATAACTCCTTTGAAAGACCACCATACAGTAAGCATTAATTTTTAGGGTGCAGTGGAGGTTTGGGGTATTGTTTTGGTGATTCCCTTGCATCTAACCATTTAGCCTACTCTCTTACTGTTGTCAAAGAGCATCCATTTCTTATCACATGTAACAATTTGATGCAAAAATGGTTCTTTTTCCCAGTTTGTACTCATACAGTAAGACTACTCAACATTGTTTCATGGTAATTATTTTCATTGGGCTTATGAGTAATAATATATTGAAAGAAAAATTATCCGGAAAGTAAAAGAGTCAGGAATAAGCCAATCTGCAATTGGTCAAGTTCCAGGTCTTTGTAAAATGCCTCATGCCACTATAAAGCAGAGGGAAAACCAGCAGTTGGCAAGACACTGTGTCTTGTGAAGTCCGTCCTGTGGGTATTTTTGTTCATCAAGTTGCTGTGGTTTCTGAGGCAGTATTATTTTGGTTACTTCCCATCTCTTTTCCCTTCCCTTCCATAGTTGCTGCAAGAGTTACATGCTTCCCTCAACCCCGACAAACTCTTGCCATACATTACTACAGATGATGCTGATGAAATAAAATACCAGCTTTCGGATTACCTGTTTGTGATTACTATTAGTGTATTACTTTTAATTGGCTAATTGACATTACGCTTCATTTCAGTTTGAAATCCTGTCCCAGCTTCATACATTGACATTTACTTTAGTTTTTAAAAAGATATATTTAGACATGATCAGGTAAATACAGAGTTTTCTTTTTATTGTATATGTGACGATAAATAACCCATTGATTTTATTGGTCGTATGTTTATGGTCATTCAGCTGAAAAAAAAATATAGGCTTTCAGATTAAAGTCTTAATCTAGATTTTTGATTGCCTCCACTTAATCTTTAATCTACCACACACATCGTCAGATAAATTACTGGTGAGGATTAACATTTTGTGACTTTTTCTGAAATCTGGGTGCATTGGGATAGCCAAAGATGCATTCTAAAAGCTAAGCAGAGTATTAAAAATCAGGAAAACTTCATTAGAAACAAAGACAAGAATATTGAACTGTTATGTGATATCTGTCTTCCTATATGGCAGCGAATGCTGGACAATCTCCTCAAAGATAAAGAAGAAACTTGAAGCAACAGAAATGTGGTTCTACAGAAGGATGTGAAGAATACATTGGACCAATCATATGAGCAACAACAAAGTTTTAGAGAAAATAGGAACAAAAAGGAAATGAAAAGAGTACAGAACTGCTGTGTAATATCAATCCTCTTATAAGGCAGTGAATGCTGAACAATCTCTTCATAGATGAAGAGGAGACTTAAGGCAACAGAAACAAAGTGTGCTGAACTGCTATGTAATATCAATCCTATATGGCAGTGAATGCTGGACAACAGAAATGTGCTTCTATAGAATACCATGGATTGAACATATCAGCAATGAAGAACTTTCAGAGAAAATGAAAACAAAAAAAATGCTTATATTTAACATTGGACAGAGAGAGTTGAAATTTCTAGGGCACATAATGAGGAAAGAGGAATTGGAAAATATGATACTCATAGAACAAACTGAAGGTAAGAGGGAGAGAGGAAAACAATGCATAATTTACTTAGTGAGTTTGAGTCTTTGGCAAAAATTTGCTTTTGTTTAACAGCATATCAACTTTCATGGATTATTTAATGCTGAAATCTAAATATTTTGTACACAATTTTAATTCTGTTTGAGATAATAATAATTTTAGCGATACAAGCCTTACTAATTAACCCATAGCTGGCAGGAGAAGAGATGGAGTCACACGTTTTCTAATAGTAATTTGCATGTAAGTTAATATAATGAACACAACTGAAATTGAAACAATTCCAAGGCATTTTCCATTACACCATCTGTACATTCAAGCTGGGATTTCCAAATGGTCACCCAACTAGGTACTGACCAGTATTGACATTGCTTAACTTTGGTGAATGTATGGGAAACAGTGTTTCAATGTGATGTGACTGTAAGCCTTTGTTGAAATAAAAATTAAGAAAAAAAAAGAAAATTCTAAAAGAAGAAAAAATTCTCTTATAAATTCAAAGAATCTGAATCTGCTAGGAAAAGTGAATGAAACTGACTCAGTCAGGATTTATACTTAGCATGCTAATTCCATTTTCCACACTAGTAACCATCTTACTACTCACACATTCTTAAACTACAAGTAGTATAAAAGTCATTTCCTCTAGTTCAGTCAAAGAGACAGACAAGGTTTAAGGCTCCAAGATTCTACTACTAAATTATATTACAGGACATTATAGCCTCATGGATAAAAGTATTGGTGAAGTAATTCAAGTTATTTTGTTATCATGAGTTCAATCCCTGTGTAGGGTAGTGCAAAAAAAAAATCATATAATTGGAAGAAACAAACAATATTACAATGTGTTAATGCAAATAGGGCACAGGTTGATTTTTCACTTTTTTTAGAAAATCAACATTGCCACTCAGAGTGAAAGGTGGGGTTTGATTTGATACGTACGGATGCCAAACTTTTGAGCATTTGCCTTTAAAAATCGTCTGAAAAAATGTATAGAAATACCTAATTTCCACAGGTTTTTGCTAACAACCTGACTTCAAAATTTTACTATTTCAAGATTAAATCCAAATAAAGTTGATATCTTTTGTATTAGATACACTGAATGGAAAATATATTCAAAAGCAAAATTCTAATTAATCACCACAAGCAAGATATGCAATTTTGTTTTTACTATATTCGATAAGTAGGAACTGTAAAAAATTGTAAATAATTACAGAAAAAGCTACTCAAGAAATAAGATTTTTTAGATTATAATTAATAAAAACAAAAAATAGATAAAAGTGTATATAACATCATAATACTGCTGGACACACATTATAAGACAAAATGTTTTAAATTTGCATTGTTTATTGAAAATCACACTAAAACTACTGCACGGTATAACATTACATCATAATATAGCTAAATTGTTCAGTCTAATTTTCTTTTGAGGTAAATGAAGGTCTTATTTGATGGTACAAAGATTTAGTAATAATGTGTATGTGCCTTGTATCTTTTCCATATATAATTTCTAAAGCTTCAGTAAATTATAAATCTTATAAGGTTGTGCTATAAGGCTTTCACTGATCACCGGAATTTAATCCTAAAGCTATGATTTTGAAGCTAAACTTAATCTTTTAAAATCGTTTTCTCAAAAAAGGTTAACGATTTGGAAAAAATATTTTGTGTCATTATTTATCATGTCAAATACTAACTTTCAAATTGAGTGCAATATCATGGTTTCAAAATTGACTTGCCCTATTAACACAATTGTGTCTCCATGTGGTTGGATCAAAATTGGAACAGGTAATTTATACTGCAGGTTACCCCCACATAACTTTGACAGTTCTACCAAAAAGTCACTAGAGGGAGCTGTTAAGCAGCTATAAAAATGGAGCATTTCCTGTCTATACTCTCTTTTCTTTCTAGCATGCAGTCAAGGTAACTCCAATGGGACATTGTTTCTGAGCATAGAATATCTTTCCTCTTTATGAGTGAACTTTTTAGCACATGTGTACACATACGTGTATCACCCACGCAATTCTTAACTTATATTGCCTTCTTTCTTTTACATGCATACTTTTGTATTTTCTCTCTTTTTACTCAGTTATATAAAAACAAATTTCTTCCATTTCCTTCCACTCGTCATTTACATGTGCAAAATTTTGTCGCTACTGCTTTTAGTCTAACTAGCATTAGTGCTTCAGCAATACCAACTCAGTTGTTATAAAAATAAAGCCACTAAGAGTAGAAATTGATGCTGTTGAGAGCAGGTCAGGCGGTATAAAATATATTTTTAACCATTCACAACTAACTTGAGGTAATTCAAAAAATCTAATCTTTTTTTTTAATCCTTTCACTCCAAGTAAGAAAATAAAGCCAGTAAGACGCAAGGGATTACTGAGTGTGTGAGAATATGAGAAGAAAACATTATAAAAGAATGAGTACAATAAAAGAGCAGGAATTAAAAAGACAAAAGATAATGATTGATAATTTCTATCTGTATTTCAGGGATAAGGAGTTATCATTATTTACACTATTTATATTTGGACTATTGTCCTCATCTTTGTTGTTATTATCACTTGATCACCTTCTGACTGAATTTCTGAGATGAGGAGTTATCATTATTTACACTATTTATATTTGAACTATTGTCCTCATCATTGTTGTTATTATCACTTGATCGCCTTCTGTCTGAATTTCTGGGATGAGGAGTTATCATTATTTACACAATTTATATTTGGACTATTGTCCTCATCTTTGTTGTTGTTATCACCTGATCGCCTTCTGTTTGAATTTCTGGGATGAGGAGTTATCATTATTTACACTATTTATATTTGGACTATTGTCCTCATCTTTGTTGTTGTTATCACCTGATCGCCTTCTGTTTGAATTTCTGGGATGAGGAGTTATCATTATTTACACTATTTATATTTGGACTATTGTCCTCATCTTTGTTGTTATTATCACTTGATTGCCTTCTGTCTGAATTTCTGAGAAGAGGAGTTATCATTATTTACACTATTTATATTTGGACTATTGTCCTTATCTACAGGACAATGGCCAAGTAGATTAAAGCATTGGTCTGTGAATTTGGTTAGATAGTGGTTGTGAGTTCAATTTTATCCACCTTGTTTTTCAAGGATATATTCCTATTAACACAGAATATAACACTAAAAAAACAAGAACTAGATGAGATGTACCTAGACATGACAGTCTAGATTAAATAAAGAATTCAGTTCAGAATTCCTTGTAGGTTACCCAGATCAATATACACCTAAGAAAGGCTTGAGGGCACAATGACTGAAATGTTGTGGTAACAACAAAGATGAGAATCATAGTTTGAATATAAATAGTTTAAATAATAATGATTGATACTGCATTTAAATTTTTGAAGATTAAAGTTGACTGGAAGACAAAATACCAAAAGAGAGTTACAGAGAATTTGTGAGAAGAAACTGTTTGCATAAAACAGTTACATCTATCACTTTCGAAAATGATGAGAGTTTTCTGCTAATCTAGTAGTATTCTTAAATTCATAAAGTCAGTGTATCAAAGAGAAAAGCTTATGAAAACAAGTACCATGAAAATATTTATAGAAAAGGCATAGAGGAGCTATGTTACAGCAGTGGAAAAAGTGACTGAAGCTGAGATGCCGGGTCAGAACCAATAATATTGCAGATTCTTTTGGCGATTTTATCAAGAATTGCAGATTCTTTTGGAGATTTTATCAAGAATCTCTAAATATATAGCAGAAACGCCAGATCAGATGTGGCAGCAATATCCAATGCATATATGAATGGTAGACTTATAAATTATGTAAAATAGATTCTGGCAAGAAAAAATTGTCTAGCACAACACAGATAACTAACATTCCTAGCAGCAGACTTCAAAATTGATTCAATATAATCTTCGCATTTCATGTCAATAGAAAATGTCAACTCAAGAAGGCAAAATGAGTTGTAACTCCAACAGGATCTTGTTCCCAAACGAGGGGATATCTTTCCCCTTAATGACTTTAGTTATTCAATAACCAATAATAAAAGTTAATTTATGAGCTTCCTAAATTGTTATAAAAATGTTAGTCAACTCCTGCTAGAATTTAAATCAAGTGACATAACTCAATAATGCCAGCTTGTCTGTATATGATTTTTGCTTGAATTAACTTGACCTTGTTGGATTACCACCCTCTGATGATAATCACAGGTGGTGAGATTTTGAATTACTGCCCCCTGACAATAATTACAGGTGGCGCAAGATATGAAAGAAACAATCTCTTTCTTGTTGAATTTTCACAGCAAAAAGATGTTTTTCTTTTACTCCTGAAAAAATGTAATCACCTCAACTACAGACACTGAAGGTTGCTTTGAAGTCTTTACATTTAGTTTAATTTCTCATTCTTCCTTTTGTAAAATGTTCGAGCAATATATTTGTTAATATTTATTGGTCTTATTTTTCCTTTGGACTCACATGTCTACCAAAAATTGTTTGCGGGTCAAATGTACCAGGAGCATATAAAATCAGAAGTGTTGAAGCCCACAACAACTGCAAGTTTGCACCAGACTGTCAAAGGAAGTCAGCTGGTAGAATTGAATTGCAGCTGGGAGTGGAGATCCACAATTCGCAAGTGTGGTGACCCGAGATGTGAACATCTTTGAATCATGCTGATATGTGTGCATGTGAGAAAAACTGTTGAACAGACAAATAACAGCTCTGTAATTACCGTTTCACTCAGACATCACAGATGCAGAATATAGTTTGCATGCCAGATGAGGGCATGGTGCTGCTCACAACACAGGCAGGCCAAGATTAGCTGATGAAGTTCAGTGATGAAGGTTCAAATCTTATACTATCCTTTGACCCATGCACCCACTTCATATGAACCATGATTACTTTCCTTGCCCCTTTGAGGCAATCTATCAGTGAAACATTAAACCACCCATTATTGACAGCAAAAAATAATCTGTCAGAATATTCAGCAATGTTTATCCTTTGTGCCTACAAAAAAAATGGTGTGCCAAACAGTTATTCTCTGACACCATTATTACTGACTACACTTTTGACTCCCTCAGCAATGTTTATTTACAACATTATAACATTTTTTTGAACCAATTGCAATGTGCTATTTATTATTTACCTTTTATAAAGAAATAAATTTGAAAAGAGATCTTTTTATTAAAAAAATTATAAAAACTGGTAAAATTATCAAAATACGTTACATATATTTTATGGGCACAGTGATTACATATATTTTATGGGCACCAATGGCCACATATATTTTATGGGCATCAATGGCTACATATATTTTATGTGCACCAGTGGCTACATATATTTTATGGGCACAATGGTTACATATATTTTATGGCCACCAATGGCTACATATATTATTTTTTTTTTGCTACAAACTTTACAGCCCATAAATCAAATTTTAAGTGTGAAGATTTTTCAGGCACAACTTAAATAAAAAATAAGATTATCTTTAACATAAAAGATCCTATATAAATAAATGAAATAAAACATTGAATTGTTTAAAGTTTATTTTATTTTACAAATTGTATTTTCAGAAAGCAACTCAACACCATTATTGATATTCTCTAGCATCAAGACTGGAATAAGAAGAATAAAAAAGGATTCAGTTTGAAATGCTCAGAAAATTAATTATGACAGGCAATAGAAGATAGAATGAAGATTCCAAGAACTAAAATTGATGACTATAATGAAGATGAGGACAAAAGTCCAAACAGATCTCCATGTTTTAATTCCTCATCCCAGGAATATGTTCTCATTATTATTATCACACATCAAATCAGAAAAAAACTGCAATTTCACAGAATTCATTTATTGCAAAATTGCAATGTTGGCAAGAAGCTATATTTTTGGACTGCTCAGCAAGGATCACACTCTCAAGGGTTTGCTAAACAAGGGTTTGTAAGACAAGAGCTCCTCTAATTAATGAATAAATGTTTCTTGGATGATTCAATTTGGGATCAAGATTCTATTTCTAAATTACTTGCAATGGATTAAACTTGCTCTTAATGCTTTCCAACAATGCTTGATCCCACGAGATAATAAGAAATCTTCTAATTCAAAACATGTTCATTTCCTGACTCATTTCAACTTCATCTTGTGCTTACAAAATGTCCTGAACACTGTCAGATTTTATTATGCAAATCAAAGTTTTCCCAATCGTATTAATCAACTGATTGTGCTAGAATTTTCTGAATATACTTACATTTATAAAATAAATAGAGCATGTTACTTATAAGATCTAACATTATTAACCCACTGTTGTCTTTTGAGCTGTTTTAGCTGAATATTTCCACATATGACCCAACCTCTAACCTATCCAGCAGGTCCATCCAGTGTAGCTCTACATTCATCACTAAAAATTACTGTTGAGAAATCAGTTTTCATGTGCTTCTTCATTCAGTTTTTACACTTTATCTTGTTTTAAAAGTTAACCAATTAATATTGATTGACTGATTTATATTAATTTTATTGTGAAAATATTGATTTGCATAATAAAGTCATATATATCTCTCTCTCTATATATATATATAACTTCCTGCCATATGTTGAAACATTGGTTTGTTTTTTGTCTAATCACTAAAGTTAAGCAACTCTGAGCCTTGTCAGTACCTATATTGGTAAGCTTGGATGTTCAGCTGGTGCAATGGATAATGGCCTGAGAAAAAAAAATAAAAATTTTGGTGAAAAATAAAATTAAAATTTTGGCAAAAAAAAAAAAGTGTGTATATCCAAAGAAATAGTGAATACTTATAATTCAAACAATAATTTATGATAATATTGTCTAAGTTTTAGGCAAAGGTAATGAGTTATTATTTTTTATTTCAAAGGTAAATTCAGTGGTTGGTTTATAGTGGTATGTGGCTTAGGAGCAAAAATGAATCACTGATTTACCTACACAAAGAAAATGCTATGATCCAGAATGATGATGATATTTCATCATCCTAAAAATCTGAAACTTCATCATTATAAAAATGACCTTGCACCACATGCAAAGTCAGTAGAGTGGCAGTAGCAGTAGTAAAAAAAAACAGTACAGATGTCTCCTCTTTACTCTGAAAAAATCCACAGTTAACAATCTCAAATGCTACCCTTAATAACAAAATTCTCGGAAAAAGAAAAAACAAGTAAGCACAAACTTTTAAAGAAACAAAAGAGGCAATAACACTGAGAACATTTTTAAAACACAATACTAATATTGTAATTAACATCATGCAAAGAAAAATGCACATTCTTGTCATTAATGTCAACACGTGTTTCATGGACTCATTGTTGTTTGTTATTGTTGTAAGTTTTATTCATTTCATTTTCAGTATAAAAAAAAGTAAAAAAGGATTCCTCTATCAACTACTACAATAAATACATATCAGGATAACTACTACATCAACAACATAACATTCAACCCCATTAAAAAAATTAATGAAGGATGTTAATAAAGAGGAACACACGGGTAATTTTAACAAAACAAGATAAAGAATTTATTTACAAATTTACATGCTTGAAGTTGTGTCAGTAGCTTGTTTCAGGAAAGTAATTCAGAAATTTTTAAAGTCCTTATATCCAACGAATTGTCATGAAGAGGAAATGTTCAGACAACAGATTAAATGATTGTAATATTCAAAAACGTTTAAAACAAAGAAGATGAAGAGAGTTTGAATAATTAGCTTTCTTGGATTGTTGAAAAAAAGTACTTTGAAGTGTTGCATGTTTGGTTAGAAACCAATAATAATAACTGGTGATAATTTGACATTGGTAAAAATTTCAACACTGCACACAATGAACAGAAATGAAACTTTTCCCATGACTTCAGACATTCTTCTCTCTTATTAATTTTTTTAAATTTTTTAATTTAATTTTTTTTTTCATTTTATATCATAAGAATTTATTTTTTTCCTCATTTTATATCATAAGAAATTATGCAAAGGTTCACAACTTATTTTCTTTTTTTTTTCTCAGCTCACTGATCAATCTCTGTGAAGGTGAAGTTTTCATTGGTACAAGGAAAATTTCACATAGCTTTGTGAATTCCTTTCTATCTTTATTCTCACTCCTTCAAATTTGAAGGGAGTTAGTAAAAGGAATTATTATGGCCTGAAATGTTGACAACAGAATAAACATTTTTAAATATCTTACTAGTTTTCACAAATTTCACCATTTTGCATTAAAGCCAAAAAAATTCAATTTTAATCTTATCTTAAATCTCCTTCTTCCATATGTTTGCCACACCTCCCACATAACTTATGGCAAACTGCAAATGGAATTTTCTTATAGCTTTCTTTCAATAATGGCTTTCTGATATGTCCCAGAAAGGGATATGTTTGTTCGAAGTAGCAAAGTGGTTGTTGACTACTGTAACCGGGTAGGACAATCTAGCAGGTAACCGTAATGGACTGGTCCTCGTTGTAGTGGTAGGCAATAGGTGAAGACAATAGGTGTAGCCAATAGGCATCCTCCTGTACCTCCACATCAGTATGTATTTATGGCTGACACCAGCCAATCATATTACTGTGAGGAGGAACCCAGGTGTATGCATATTCATTACATCACTTTCTTCTTTTCCATAAAAACCAGATTTGCAGAAAACATGTCTAATAGTTGTCCTGTGGACAAATTTTTCCATGTGAGCTGTGGATCTTTGTAGCTCCTCTAGAATTACTATGGGCCACTTGGTTGTTTCTCTAATTAACGCTGTCCTTTATAAACATTTTAACTCCCTACCAAGTCTAAATTCTTGTCCCAAACACAAAATCTTAGTAGGAATAGAAAGGGAAAAGAGAAAATGTACTTCTCTTCCACTCAAAGTCAGAATAGGCATAAATAACTAAATAAGACTCAACTAATGCATAAAATTTTAAAGGAAAAACATTTATTACAAAAGTAAAGACAAAAAAGGTACAAATACAAAATTTGCACAGAAATTTCCTTTTGTTCGGCTATTAAGTCAAGATAACAAATTTCTGATGTTTCAAAAAGAGATTACCATTAAAAAAGGAAAAAAAAGGGGGTTAGAGTTTAGGAAAAGATGCAAGAATTCAATGACAAAAAGAGGAAACAATTCAAAATGGCAGAAAAACAAAGGTGCAAACACCTTTCAGAAAAAATGAAAAACACCTACTTTTACTTGCCCCATGAGCGACTCTGGGATATAGAGTAATTTTAGAAAAGTCACTTTTATATGCACAATGTTCGTGCTTGGCAAAATTTCTTTGAATTCTTTTTTCTTTTCATTCTTTGTTGTCCAACCGCAGGAGAATTTTCACTTTGGCTCTCTGCAGCTGGCTGGTAACAGTTCCTTCTTGTTGAAATATCTAGATGCTTTCAAATGCTTTCTCAACTGTTTCTTTTTTGATGTCAATTTGTCTTATCCCCTTGCCGTCAAAATGTCTTCTGCTCCTTCTCTACTAACCTAAGTTCTATTTATTTGGAAAAATAGGCTCCCACAAGCCTCCCCACCCCATTTGGGTTCTTACTAGGGCTTGAAACCATTTCTCTCATTGGTCAGTATTTACAAAAATAATTTTCGATAAACTTGACTAATTCTTAACAATTTGGGCAGCTTTTAACTGCTGATCATAAATAGATATACAAGTATAACAATTTTTCCCCAAACTGTCTGGCCTTCATAAAAATGCTGTTGTGAAGTTCAAGTTTAGCACTAGTCAGTTGCTAAGCTCATACTGCTGACTCGTTATTCCCAGTGACCACTTATATGAGTGTTCACTTACACTTATGCAAATTATACATACTAATTTGCTAGTATCACTACAAATGCACTTCTTTCAAAAGAGCATTTATTAAAAACAAACAACCTAGACAAATATTTATGCAGTGCTAACATTTTAAAATATTAGGTTGGTGCAAAAATAATGACGTAATAATGTCGTTTTTTGGCGTATTTTTTAACGTCAAAAAACGACATTATTACGTCATTATTTTTGCACCAACCTAATAGTAAAATAAATTTTTTATATCTTCCTTAAGTTCTGCATCTCACACATAACTTATGGCAAACTGCAAACGGAAATTTTCTTATGGCTTTACTTTTAACAATGTCTTTCTTCTTGTCAATCTTACTTATTATAAAACCCAGGTTGTGTGTGTGTGTCTGTACGTTTATATATGGGATCAGATTTCCTACATTTTTCAACTGATTTCAACAAAACTTCACAGGACTACATAAAATTACCTTGCGGTGGTTCTGACAGCACCAAAAATTGGAAAAACACAATTGTTTTTGCAGAAAATCAATTTGTAAACACGATTAAGAGGCATTAATTAAAGGGGGACAACTCATATCGAGTTATACTTATAAAACCCAGGTTGTTTGTGAGCGTGTGTCTGTGTTCGTTTATATATGGGATCAGATTTCCTACATTTTTCAACCAATTTCAACAAAACTTCACTTTTTTTTTTTGGCAGGTTGTGTTACTTATTGTCTTGCACACTTTTTTCTTTATTTTTACATTCAGAATGCTTTAAAAATTCCATTTACATGACAATTGTAAAATTCTATTCAATCGGTAGACTCATAATGATTGAAAACAATGTTTTTGTTTGAGTTTGGGTTTGACCAATTCGTAAAAAAAAAAAAATAATTAAGACATGCATGGCCGTCAACCTTACATAATAATCTTTCTCAATTTTATTTTTCAGTCTTTATGATGGTCGATACTTGATCTATCTCTTACTGTTATATCCCTGGGCAACGCCGGGCTCTACTGCTAGTCTTCTATAAAGGCCAGATTTGTGGAAAACATGACTAATAGTTGTCCTGTGGACAGATTCTTCCACCTGAGCTGTGGATCTTTGTAGCTTCCCCCAGAATTACCATGGGTCTCTTGGTTGCTTAATGCTCTCCTTGCCTGGCCTGTCAATTTATGTAGATGGCTTTTGCAGCTGTGCCATACCTTTCACTTTCGAATGATGGATTTAAGATGCTCAAACATGGGATAGCCTAACCCTGTTTTAGACTTCTCAACAACTTTGTCCCTTATCTACCAGGAGAGATCCTTGTTCTTTATGATACTGTTTGTTTGGTAATATCCTCTAACAAATCACTTAGGCCTTCACAAAACAGGTGTATTTAACTGGAGAGTGCAGAATCATGGACCATAACTCTTTTTTTTCCATTTTTTTTTCTTTACTCAAAAGAAACTGTCATAATCAGGTGGACTCTATTTACTAATTATGTGACTTCTGAAGGCAGTTGGTTGCAGAAGATTTTACTTAGGGTTTTCACACTAAAGGGGATGCATACATATGCACTTATAATAGAGCAACAATTCTAAGTAGAGGCTTATGAAGCTTTATTTGACTAATTCAGCTTTAGCACTGAAAAATGTTTATTTTATTACAACAGCATTCAACACTTTTCAGATTTTTATTTGTAAATAATTTTGAAAACCATGTAATATTTTCCACCCACTTCAAAATGATGTACTATTTTGGGTTGGTCAATTGCATAAAACACCAATGAAAATCCATTTTAATTTGTGGTTGTAACATGATAAAATGAGGAAAAGTTCAAAGGGAATGAATACTTATGCCAGGCACTTGCTGATTTCTTCTGTTACACAAAAAGTTCTAAAGTAGTGAAATTTACCCAAAATATCCAGGGATAGTGAATCAGCAAGTGGGATAAGTTTTGAGAGCTAAATGGGTTAATTTTTGTCAATCAGAAAGAATTGATATTAGAACCTGAAAGCAGATAAATAAACCAAAAATGAATCCCACTTTGATTAGGAAATATCGATTTTGCTAATGTCACTTGCACACAATACAATTAGAATATATAGGTTGAAGTCTAATCACACAAAAGGTATTATCACTTAATTCAGTAAACTAATTACATACGCAAAATTACTTGACCTTTTTCTTATTAATAAATTCATCAAATAGCCAAAGTCATTTTCCCCTCTTTTTCAATCAAGCATTTTTACTTCTTTGCCTGGCAAATTGCCAAAGGAGCATTTTTGATAAAAACATTGATACAAACAATTAGGATTGGTAGGAAGTATAATGCCTAGATGGTATTAACAATGGTATTAATAATGCCTGGATGGTATTAACAAACAGAATGAGTATAAAAATCCATGATATATTTTTGGAATAGAACCAAAATTAATTTATACCATATATAAATTGGAAAGTGTGACTTTTCATGTGTATATGCTTGTTTCTCTGTTCGCAATTACTGGGTAGAATAAAGAGGATGTAAAGTTAAGAAGTGGATTCTGTTCTGATATGAACATCTCACATAAAGAGAAAGGGCCGAAGAGTGGCACTTTGATCCTAGCCAGAGTGCACAGACACTACACTGATCCTAGGCAGATTATACAGATAACACACTGATTCTAGGGTACACATATACTACACTGATGCTAGGCTAAATGCACATATACTACACTGATAATAGGCTAAGTGTGTATATACTACACTGATCCTAGACTGTGCATATATATTACACTGATCAAAGGCAGAATGCACATATACTACATTGATCCTAGTCTGCATGCACAGATACTCCAATCATAGACAAAAGGAATGTTCCATATCCTCCATTTTTGACATATAATATGCTAACATTTAAAAAAAAAAAAAAAAGTGCTTTTAGGAGATAGACTATCATGGCTCTCCCCAACTTCTCATTAATATCTGTAGTCATTGTTAGGAAAGATAGTGAGGTGGTTTCTTTTGACCTTTTCTAGGGAGAAGAGATGGATTCATGATTTTCCCAAGGTCATTAATGTGAAGTGACTGCAACATCCTCACTGATAATTTGAACTTGGCCTAGCAATTCTAATTTTCATACCATTAACTATTACACATAGCACATCTCTCACTGGCCTCCAAAAATGCCTTTTCGTAAATTCAAAATGATACTTAACAAGGTTGGCAGTTTTTAACTGCTGAGTCTAAAAAGATTTACATATGTAACATTGTTTTTTACAAATTCTTCTTAAAGATACACATCTCTGAAAAGAATGTGTACTTGTAAGGACATTACTATTATAAATAAATAAAATATAAAATAATAATAATAATGAATATTATAAATAAAATAAACTGAAACAAATAACATGAAAACATTGTTTAAAATAAAAAATAAAAAGTTCTCCCAGCATGCAACAGAAACTGTTCCTACCAAATGATGTTCTCACTACCAACTTTTGAACAGTTAAGAAGTCCAACTTCTCACTCTAAGACATTGCTTATGATAATGTGAAGTGACTTCTTCCTTTTATTACATGCAAACTTAAAAGCACTTGTAATCAAAAATACATACACTAGTACACAAAAATAAATAAATTGTATGATTTTAATTTACAATTTAACATGTCTTTACTGTTATCTCTGTATGTTTTATTCCTGGAAGTATGTTTTTATTTTCTGTGAACACAAGGCTATTTCTACTGCTATGATGTGTGTGAGTCACTTACTAAAAAAAAAACAACCTAAATGATTAAACATTTATTATTATAACAAAGACTAACAGTAATAAAAAATAAAATTTTTATAGTATTTTAATAATACAGAAAAATTAACCTACTCGTTTAAAAATTAAAAAAAATCATTTTACTTTTTTAAAAACTATTTTAACCTTTTAAATATTTTCAGATCAATCTTACTCTTTTTAAAATAGGATAAAATTCTTACTCTTTTAAAAAAAAATCATCATACTCTCATGTGTGAAATAAACAACCTTACCTGACTATTTTAATTTTTTTTTCAACCTACCCAATGTTATTTGAGATATCATTTATTTTATTTTCCACTTTTTACCAACCTGTTTGTTTATTCCAACTTCCTAATGCCACTTTTTTGTTCTGAAAACAAATTAATTTTGGATGAATTTTCCAGCTTAACCCTTTATTCTATCCTAATCTTCTATCCTGGATTTTTTAAAACTTTTCAAAATCGTCTTGTTCTATTTCAAATTTTCAAACATCATCTAGCTGTTAAAAAAAGTTATGCACCACAAAATTCTTAAACTGATTTGAAAACATACAACAAGATTGGTAATTAGGTCCCACTGTTTTACTGCTGAACTAACTAGGTGCAACTGTAAGTTCTATTCTAATACTTCACACCTATGGAACTCTCTTCCAGGTTCTTGCTTCTCTGCCACCTACGATCTTCAAAAATTTAAATACAACATCAGTCACCCTCTTTTATCATCTTGAATTTCTGTTCTTTCATTGTCCTTTCTCTGCATTAACATCTTTTTATTTTCTATTCTTCTAAGCAACCACTTGTGTCATTGTCAAATAATTAAAAGAAAAATAATATTATATTAATATTATATATATTATAATATATATTATTATATATATATATAATATATATTATAATAATATAATATATATGTTTTAAAATTGTGAGTTTAGAGAAAGTAGATTAATTGTTATAAGAAAAGTTCTACAACCAGAATTAAAAATAAAATATTCGGTTGATGCAAAAATTCCCAGCAGCATCTTTTGCAAAATATTAGGGAAATCATAGAAGTGTCTTTATATTTTAATCATCTCTTTCTTACTTGTGTAATAATTCATCTGAAGTTTTTGTCTCCCAGCCTTTGAAAAAATTAAAAAGTAAAGAAAATTATGAAATTACAGAAATTATAATTTATTTGTCATCATTTACATAATTATTTTTTTCTTATCTTTTTACTAGAAAAAAAATTTCTGAAAAATCCCTGGAAAATAGACTTCTGAAAATTCAAAATGAAGAAAATCATGTGAAAACCCATTCAACTTGTTAGCCTCAATGGAATCTTCCAGAGAAAGAGACCCCCCCACTCTTCTTAATAGGATTCAATGTAATATATTATTATAAATTAATTGATCCTGGAAAAATGATGACTACAAATCTGGAGTGAGCAATTGGTTCATTTGAAAGAGAAAATATTTTTCTTGACATGGATGTGAACAACTGAATATGCTCCATGACAACATTGATGTTTGTTATGTCGGAAACCTACCACCCCTCTTGAAGATGAACTTATCTGCGTCTGTGAACAAAGACTTTAAATAGTGGCATGTCAGTTGACATGAGGGAGACAGAAAGACAGAGATGTTCTTTCTCTCGGCGACTGTCGAACTTTCTGCATTAGCAGAGGGGAACCCGGACGAGGCTTTGCCGAATGGCAAGGTTTCGTCTGGGGAGGTTGACAGGGCCTGAACCCGTCTAGGCGGGTTCAGAAAGGCCATATTTTTGGCCGAGCCTACGGGCTCGGGGATACCCACATTAAAATGGCCTTGTGCCACATTTGATCCTCGTGGGTGGATTGATAAATACCGAGACCGAGAGACAAAGAAGTTCTTAGCTGAGCTAGTTATTGACTACTCAGGCGATTTCTGCACCTTTTTACCAACCGATTAAAACCCTTTTTATTGTTACGTGTTATTTGGCGTTTGTCTCTACTAACCCCAAATCAACATCATAACAATGTTAGTGCTGAAAATGCAATGTAGTAAATAACAATGTCCCCACCAGATTACCATTTCTTTTCTTCCCTAACACTCTTCTTTGTCTGGTCTGTGGTTTGAACAAGTTCAAACTATTGAAAAATTCCTCAAAGAATACGTTGAATCTGTAGCAATATGAGTCAACTGAGGTCTTGTTAAATTGAAAACAGCAGGACCTGTTGCAAAAACGGATACAGAACATTTATTTTTGACTGATGGTCAACTTCAATGTAAAGAGCAAGAAGCTCAGACTGAGAGAAAGTCACGGAAGGAAGATTAATTACTTTTTGAGATGAACATGACAAAACAAAGAAAACTGATATCTATAAAACTGATTATCCTGTGAAAAGGCACACAGACGAATGAAATGGGCCTTGAAGCATGCCTTGCAGAATGGACAGGGGAGATGGCTGCTGTGGTTTTACAGAAGGATGCTGAGAATACCATGAACTGGACAATTTAGCAATGATGAAGTTTTAGAGAAAATGGAAACAAAGAGTTATACTTAACAACAGAAAGAGAAAGTTAAAATTTCTAGGGCACATAATGAGGAATGAAGGCTAAGAAAATTTGATACTCACAGAACAGTTTGAAGGCAAGAGGGACAGAGGAAAACCATGTATAACCTACCTAGCAAGCTTGAGTAAATGGATGGTAGAACAAGGATTAGGAGAAATAGCAAAAAGACAAAATTGATTAAGAGCCATAATCACCAATGTCTTGAAGGGACAGGGCATATAGAAGACAAAGAAGAAGAAGAAAAAGAAGAAGAAGAAGAAGAAGAAGAAGAAGAAGAAGAAGACAGGAAAGCAGGCATCTGGAAGAGAATTCCTCAAGCAAAAAGTGTGAGAGAAGAAACTATTAGCATAGAACTATCTAGTTGCATAGTTATATCTGGCAATTTCAACAGTGAAGTTATGAGACCTAGCTGCCAATCTAGTATGGCAATTAAACTTGTGAAGTCAAAGTACCAAAGAGGAAAGCTCATCAGCACAATTACTGTGAATATGATGGGAAACTAAATATCATTATCAAGATAAAAAAAATTCCATTTCGCTGAGAAGAATCCTTTTCTGTTCTTTATCAGGGATTCTATCTCATTTTGGTATTCATCAATCGAATTTTAATCAATTTTATCAGATTTTAAGCATTTCTGATGAGAGAAATACACAACTCTTTGTTCTATAATTAGGAAATTTCTAGTGTGTTTGGTTCAAAATTAGCCGTTCAAAATTATAGAATTAAGTAGATTTGCCAATAAATTTGTCACCTAAGAATATTTTAACAAATGTAGGATATGCAACAAATATTACTTTTTCAATCTCTTTTCTTGCCAATTCCCACAGCATTCCTTCAAACCTCCCACAGGATGAAAATTATCAGGTAAAATTTTCTAATCAGAATTCAGTTAAGAATTGTGTCAGGCTAAGGATTTATTTATCCACCCTTTTACTTTACAGATCCTTTTATCTACCCTTTTACCTTACATATTCTTTTATTCACCCTTCTACCTTACAGATCCATTTATTCACCCTTTTACCTTACAGATCCATTTATCCACTCTTTTACCTTACAGATCCATTTATTCACCCTTTTACCTTACAGATCCTTTTATTCACCCTTCTACCTTAAAGATCCTTTTATTCACCCTTTTACCTTACAGATCATTTTATTCACCCTTCTACCTTGCAGATCCTTTTATCCACCCTTCTACCTTACATATCCTTTTATCCACCCTTTTACCTTACAGATCCATTTATTCACACTTCTACCTTACAGATCCATTTATTCACCCTTTTACCTTACAGATCCATTTATTCACCCTTTTACCTTACAGATCCATTTATCCACCCTTCTACCTTACAGATCCTTTTATTCACCCTTCTACCTTAAAGATCCTTTTATTCACCCTTTTACCTTACAGATCCTTTTATTCACCCTTCTACCTTACAGATCCTTTTATTCACCCTTTTACCTTACAGATCCTTTTATCCACCCTTCTACCTTACAGATCATTTTATTCACCCTTCTACCTTAAAGATCCTTTTATTCACCCTTCTATCTTACAGATTATTTTATCCACCCTTTTACCTTACAGATCATTTTATTCACCCGTCTACCTTGCAGATCATTTTATCCACCCTTTTACCTTACAGATCCTTTTATCCACCCTTTTACCTTACAGATCCTTTTATTCACCCTTCTATATTACAGATCCTTTTATTTACCCTTTTACGTTACAGATCCTTTTATTCACCCTTCTATCTTACAGATCCTTTCATCCACCCTTTTACCTTACAGATCCATTTATCCACCCTTTTACCTTAAGGATCCTTTTATCCACCTTTCTACCATAAAGATCCCTTTATTCACCCTTTTACCTTACAGATCCTTTTATTCACCCTTTTACCTTACAGATCCTTTTATCCACCCTCCTACCTTACAGATCCATTTATCCACCCTTTTACCTTAAGGATCCTTTTATCCACCCTTCTACCTTAAAGATCCTTTTATTCACCCTTTTACCTTACAGATCCTTTTATCCACCCTTCTACCTTTTACAGACCCCAGGATTTACATTTAATGCCTTATTTTATTTGGAGTTTTCATTTTCAACTCTTATTTTTAATATTTTTTCACATTTTGAAAATACTAAACCATAAACTTAAAACTAATTCACAAATAAATATCATCTGTTTTAATAAATCCAAACCTGTGTGAGTAGAGGTAAAATAAAATAATCTAAACCCATGTGTACATGTCCGGTGCAATGGTGTTGTGGCCTCCCATTGAATCTATGATACAGGGTCCCTATTCTATCTCAGTTTTCATTAGATAGTATTCACATAAAATACAAATTTTATTGTATCCTAATTATGTACAATAATGGATCATATGCAATATAGGTGAACAATTCGACAAGAATAACTGAAAATAAATATAAATGTATCTAAATACAAATTAGACTCATGTTATAATAAAGATCGTCCCATCTTAAAGAAATCAACAATATTTTGCAGCAAGTTTTAGCTTCAACTTGAGATTTTTCTTGTTAAAAATTTGAATAATTTTTAACACATTCAACATTATAGATAAAAAATAGTGAATTTTATATATAGTGTTTTTTGAGACTTAACATGAGCAAAACAAATTCACAGATTTGGACGAAAAAAAGAAACGGCCACCAGAATGACATCAAAATTGGTGAAAATTTTTCATCGTTTAATTTTCAGTCGGGCTTTAATTTGTAATGTATATAAATGTAGGTAGAAACAAAAAACAAATGTTGATAAGATAGCAAGGGTTACCAACCAGGGTCTCTAGTCCTTTCCATGGCTGTGCTTCATTAAGGCTACATACAGATTTGAATTCAGAGTTTTCCATTTCCTAGACTGGTTGCCAATCACTGTTAAAGAGCCTAGTCTGCCATGTTATTTAACCCATAGTTGGGAGGGGAGAAGAGATATTTACATGAAAGTGAATGTTATGAAATCTACTAGAATTTGAACTAGGCTCACCAATTTGATGTTTTAACCTTTACAAAACCTGTACAACTATAAATATTTATATAATTCAACAATATTAATTTTAAGGATTTTCCATTTACCAAAGACAGGCAGCTGCTCTCAAAAATGGCCTCCAATCTGTGGTTCACTGGGTCAAAGAATGGCTTGTAAATTTTAACACCTCCAAAACAAAAGTACTATTTTTTGATAACCATAGAGAAGCATTTCTGCCTGCCATCAGCATGGCTGATGCTAACCTCTGGGAGAACGACTCTTTGCATGTTCTTAGGCTCATATTTTCAATTGACATGAAGTAGAGTGAATATATTGAAGCAATTGCTAGGTCTCCTGCTAGGAAAATTAGTTCACTGTATCATACCATATAATGTTTCTTTTCAGAATCCATCTTACACATTTATAAATCTACCTTTTGTCCATGTATTGAACAGTGCTACCATATCTAGTCTGGTTCTCCTACTAATTTCAATTTCTCTACTGATAATCATTCTACTATTAACATATCCACCTCAAACTTCTCGAAGATGCCTATATAACACCATGTACCCCTGTTTGATTGGTTCAGAAAGCCCTGTTGTCAAGTGGACAGCAAATGGTTTTATCTGGGCCTGAAGTGCCAGTAGTTTTATGACAGTTGTTCATGAGTAAGGAAAAAGGAAATGAATTATATGAATAAATAAATAAATGAATAAAATTTTGGGGATTAAGTGCTCTTGGCCAGAAGGTAAGGAATTCCAGTGATGAGCTTATGTAATTCTGCTGCATTCTAGATAAGAACCAGTCAAAAGCCATTTGTTGTGATATAGAGTCAGTTGCAGTCAGAGGCTGTCAGGGGCAGAATGAAAATGCAAGTCAGGGTTAGAAGTGATGTAGAATTGGAGAGAGATGGAATTCTCACTGGCCAAATTAAAGATTTGGATCATTAGTCTGTTGTGAGTAGCAGCAAAGATGTGACACTTACCTACCTAACTTCTTGCTAGACAGTACCAGGTGAAACCAAAAGCAAATAACTCGTTATATCTGTTTATAACAACATCAATAATGTTGATTAGCATTATGATGATGTTGATGATTGTAAGCACTTCGAGTCCCACAAGGGAATGCTGGGAGCAAGACGCATCCAGTGGACAGTTTGAATAATAAAGTTGTTAAGTTTACCACATCTTGTGTTGTCTTTGTGTTGCTTTGACTTTTCAGTGGCTAATCTCATATAATTAATCTTTTCACCCTAAGCCCAGTAGAACAATATCTGCTGAATTGATGTTTGTGAGAAAGATCAATATTCGACAAATTGTTACCTTGTCCAAAAAAAGAAAATGTATAACAAAGAGAATTTCTGTGCAAAGAAGTATACACCTGATGACAAACTTTTCTTCAGGAACTACCGAGATGGAAGATGTTTTTGGGAGGATGGAATTATTTCAAATAGAATTGGAAGAGTAATTTATATGGTGAAAGGAAAAAAATGTGTATGCAAAAGGTACAAAAACCAGTTAAGACCAAGATACTCTGAAATTGTTCAACAGGATGATGAAGAGGTTCCGATGGATGTCCTGTACAACACATTTGAAATAACACCACCCACTAACATACCAAAATGCATGGATACATTTCCTACACCACCTTTTCATGGAGGATCAAGATGTTATTCCCCTTGAAAGAGTACAAAAAGAAAACCCACAGCGTGGTTAAGTCCAGAACCGAAAAACAGAAAATATTATAAAGGTAAATTTTCTAGAGGAAAATTTCAGCTCGAGGGAGGTGATGTTGTTGGAGTTTTTGGGTACCCTGATGTACTAGTGAGCCAGCCAAAATGAGCTGACTCATTTTATAGTTCACCAATAGAAGGGTTAACCAATCAGAAGGCTCAAAATATTCAATGTGACCTGTATAAAGGCGGCCATGTTTTTCCCGAATATTCACTGCCAGCCTTTGATATCGAGGACTGAAGAGTTACGGAACAGCTGCTGGTGGTATTGGCGATATAATCAAATTCAGTAGAGTGTCTGACTCATGAGTGTTAATCTTTAATGTTGTTTCATTGAACAGATTACGTACTGTGCTGTATTCTATATTCATAGACTATGGTGAACATGGTCAACAGATGTAATGGAATAACCTGTCACCCCTATGAGTGACTATACTATAGGTAGTAATTACCTATAAGTATCTGTAAGTCAATGGACTACAGAGCCTAGCTGTGACCTGTTCCAGCTAGACAGTTGAACTCTCTGCCCAAAGGCAGAGAGGAACCCAGACGAAGCTCCACCGAAGGGCAGAGTCTCGTTTGAGGAGGTAGACTGCCCCTAAACATACAGGTTCAAAAGGGAATATTTTTGGCTGGGCCTATGGGCTCAGAGAACCCACGTTAAACCGGCCTTGTGCCACATGCAACCCTCATGGGGGGGGGTAGCTAAATATACTAGCTGCAACCTGTTCCAGCTAGACAGTCAAACTCTCTGCCTTTGGGCACAGAGGAACCCGGATGAAGCTCCACCGAAATGCAGAGTCTCATTCGAAGAGGTAGACAGCCCCTAAACCCATTTATACGGGTTTGAAAGGGAATATTTTTAGCTGAGCCCACAGGCTCAGAGAACTCACGTTAAAATGGTCTTGTGCCACATGCAACCCTCTTGGTGGGGTAGCTAAATATACTAATTGGGATCTGTTGAATAAGACTCAGACCTTCCAATAGCAGCATTCATTACTGGATCGACTTGCAATGACCTTGTGCATAACTGTTACCTTTATTCTTATTGTACTGGTTTTTTACAATAAACCTTTACTTATCTTATCCACCATGTTTTTCAAGTATATATTCCAATTTAGCACTGAATATATCAATATCAAAAACAAGATTCGTGTTTTCTTTTCTTGTGATTTTTTATCTTCTGTTCCTTTGGAAAGTTACACTGGACATTTCCCAGTTATGTTTGCAGTGACACAGAAGTGTATCTAAGTATGGCATTGAGTAGAAGCTAACCAGTTGCGGAAAAATGTTCTGGGGAGCTGGGAGTATATTCATGAGCACCCAGTTAGTATGAAACTCATTACTGTTTTAAATACATACACTACAGTTTTATAAGAATTTAAAATTGATAGCAAAGGGAGCTAACCCTTTGCAATTCAAAGCTCAACACTCAACTTAAAACTATGACTAAGCTTGGACTCTGATTAGCTAATTACTTTCCAATCAGGACTCCTTTTTGGGGCCATGTGGTAAATTTGATCCTGAAATCTTCCTCTTTTTCAAGCCTTTTTTTTACCTATTGTGTATACACCCCTCTGTACATTAAACTCATTGAATTTAATCCTGTCATTGAGTTGCTTCTCTTCTTTAAATGTGTCCATCTTTGTCTTTACTTTGTGGAACTTAACTGCACCTGGGAAAATCTTTATAGGGCTACCCTCTGCATTTTGGAGAATCACATAAAAATTGAAGTTTGTGTGCCTTTTTCAAAATTAGTTTACTTTAATTCACTCCCAGCCAGAAGGACTTTCTTTTCCTGAAGAATTTTTTCATATATAGATTATAATAATAATAATTGCAAAATGAATACCTTACTGCATAAATTTTCTATAAAACTTTAACTTTTTTTGTCTAATCTACCTTTCTGGCTAATGGTAATCTTAGGGTTTGTGGATTTTAAATTTTAGGCAACCCCTCTCTAAAAGAATTGAATGCTATGTATTAATGGGTTAAACAGTTTCGGCATCCTTGTTAAACCAAAGAAGGCATGAAATTTACCAATTATTAAATCAAGAGAGTGGACTCAATATTTTGGCCTATATTTTAAGTATTGAATTCATTAATCAGTTGATATGATTTGTGATATCATCAAACCATATAATAATTATTAATGTGTATATATTAGATAATATTTTAATATATTAATAATAAGTTAGATACTATAAAGAATTTTGTCATCAGTTATCAAATCAAACGATATAATAAACATCAATATGTATTTATTTATATATTTCCTATACCATCTGAGTGCCTAATAAGACACATTGAAATACAAGTGGTAATAATAAGTATTTATTTACGAGTAACAATTACTTTCAAACAAATATGTCACAGTGTTTTTATTAATATTGCTGCTGAAAATGCAGCAATCATAATATATTTTATCTTAATATGGGAATTATGGTGTCAACACACTTTTACCCTCTAAATATATAACTGAATAACTATTAAGAGATAAATTTAGTATTAATATTGGAGGTGTGATTCCAAGTTCTCATTATTTAAATACATTGTAGTTATTCAAGATTCAACACAAACTTGCGCTATAAATATTGAATGATATTTAAATAATTCCAGATGTTTTACATCGTTTTGTGCATTTAAGAAAATTATGTACAGTGAAGATCATAAAATGGAAAATTTCCTTGAAGAAAGGAGGAGATTAGAACAAGAAGAAAAATGAAATCAGCAATTACGTTTATCTTAAGATCAGATCCAGGAAGAACGGGAGATTAATAGACAAAGATATTGACAACCATCACATGAATGCCATGAAGCAATATGAGCACAAGCCAGGAGACGCAATGTTCAGAGGTGAACTAATGAGACAGAAGAAGAGCTTAATATAAGGGGAGAAAAAGAGAGAGAGAAAAAGAAAGAAAGAGAGTGAAAGAGAGAGAAAGCAGTGCAAAGAAAAAAAGTAACAGAGGAAGAAGTTATTTCAAGAAGAGTTGCTATGAGAGAACGTGTAGCTGAAAGGATTCAAAACGAAACAGAGATAGAATCTAATGCAAGAAGAGAAGATATGAGGATAGCATTGGAAGAATGTCTTTGAGAAGAAACAAAAGAGCAATGTAATAGATGAAGGAATGAGAATATTGGCATGTCGTGTGAAATGCAAGAAATGCACAAAACAGAGTTCAGAGAGTAAATAATCTTCTGTTTACTGAAGTCAGTTATCAACAACATAACTATGGCGGATAAAAATAAGCCATCATTTTTTATGGTATGGGTCCACTAGTTATATAATAATGAGGCTATTTCTTAAGATAAACTTTAACCTGGTTTATTTATGAACTTATCAATTATTCTGTCAGATGAGTGAAGAAACCAGCCAAGAATTTATTTCCAAATCATTGTATAACAATATAATTTTCTTGGTAGATATCTATATGATTATGTCACTATAATGTTTAAAAATACATGGAATGCCTGACCGTCATTACAATGGTTAGAGGAACTCTTCTAGTTTTTGACATTCATCTCATCTAGGTCAATTAATAAAACTGCTTTTTGACAATTGCTTATGTAAAGAATATTTTGAAGCTGGATATGTTATGCAAATAAATTCATGTTTTTCTCTGTTTGTTACTGAAAAAGAAAAAAACATTGGCCCATAAAAACAAGAGTGTCAAATAATAGCATCCTCTCAGTAGTTTTTAGAACAGACACTTCACATACAAGAGATTCTGTTTTTCTCTTCTTTGTCCTTTTATGTCAATGTGCTTGCTCAAGACAACAACTTGCTAATATGAGGGCAGAACTTTACAAATATTCAATGCATTCATTGCAAACAACTTGTGTTTTGAGAGAATGTCTCTCTCGATGAATTCTAGTCTGCTTTCTTCTGTGAAACTTATTTTCTCCTGTCTTATCAAATTCCTTACCTTGCAAAATGACAACTGGTGGCCATTAAAGAATTAGATTTGTCTTACTAATCATCACTCATCAATTGGATCAGCGGTCATTTCATTCTCGGCTTAAAACTTTGTTAAGCAAATTAAAAATGATTTATTTAAGTAACTGACTTGTTAGTTAAAGAAGTTTCCTCTCTCTTACTCTCACTTCATTCTTACCATCTATCTATCTATCTTTTTTCTTTCTTTCTTTTTATCTATCTGTCTATCTATCTATCTTTTTTCTTTCTTTCTTTTTATCTATCTGTCTATCTATCTATCTTTTTCTTTCTTTCTTTTTATCTATCTGTCTATCTATCTATCTTTTTTCTTTCTTTCTTTTTATCTATCTGTCTATCTATCTATCTTTTTTCTTTCTTTTTATCTATCTGTCTATCTATCTATCTATCTTTTTTCTTTCTTTCTTTTTATCTATCTGTCTATCTATCAATCTTTTTCTTTCTTTCTTTTTATCTTTCTATTTCTGCGGATTCCTATCTATCTCTTCTGTTTATATCTATCTATCTATCTATCTATCTATCTATCTATCTTTTTCTTTCTTTTTTTTTCTTTCTTTTTATCTATCTATGCTGATTCTTATCTATCTATCAATCTATTTATATATCAATTTCAATCTCTTCATATCTATACATCTGTCTCTTCATATCAATCTATCTCTAAATCTTTTCATATCTATCTTTTCCTTTCTTTTTTCTATCTATCTACCTATCTATCTATCTATCTATATATATATATATATATATATATTTCTACCCATTTTCAATGCTTAGACTTTTCCTTTGTTTGTTTGTTTGTGTGTTTCTTTCTTTGTTTCTTTCTTTGTACCAACTTACAGTACTCAAACTTTTCCTTTCTTTTTTCTATCTATCTATCTATCTATCTATCTATCTATCTATCTATCTATCTATCTATCTATCTGTTTCTTTCTTTCTTTCTTTCTTTTTCTATCCATTTACAATGCTCAGATTCTTTCTTTCTTTCTTTCTTTCTTTCTCTACCCATTTCCAATGCTCAGACTTTTGTTTATTTGTTTCTTTCTTTCTACCCATTTACAATTTCTAATTTGTGGTCAGTCTAAATGAATACAACTAGATAAAAAAAATGACAAAAACTTTGACATAAAAAATCTACTCTGATCAAAGGAGAAAATAAAATAAAATAATTATATATATATATATATATATATATATATATATGTATATGCAGTGTGCCAAAAAATGTATACATCAGGAAAGGAAAAACTTGTATAGATATTGTAATACTAAATTTATTCAGATATCACAAGATTAATACAAGTTACTTTTGAACTCTACAATCACAAGAGATGCTTAAAATGGTGGCCTTTAGCTTCCAGACATTTATTAGTACAGCAGACTACTGCTTGGGTAACATTGGCAAAAGTTTCCAATGTGTTTTCTGCACATGCATTTTCAATTTCTTGTCTAAGGGCCACCAATGTAGTCGGTTTTCTGCGATACACAACATCCTTTAGGATTGTTGATGCTACAACCATCAAGTTAATGCCATCTGTCGAGAAAATACTACAGTAAACAGTGTTATTACAATTTGATAAAACTACAAAAGACAAGTTTTTCCTTTCTTGAGTGTATATACATTTTTTTTGTATATATATGACAAAGTGGAAAAAGTTTACTTGTGATACATTTTGCCTTTCAGACTTCATTGGACTAAATTTGTTATGTTGGTACAACTAAGCACACACACGAACAAGGGATGCTGGGGATTTTAGAAGTTTTTTAGAATTTTTTGTATATTGAACTGAATTCATTTAGAGTTTTTTCTTTTTCTTTCCATCACATTTCTTAGTTGGTATCCAACACTGAGATATTAGAAGATCTGCCAGGAACGGTAAAATATTGTAAGAGCCAGGGTGCAAATTTACTGTAAATGACCTTATGATCAAGATACTCTCTAGTCATTTACATTGTAGTGAACTATTTTCTCTTTTAATCAGTAGTATTTTTTATGTCATAATTGTGGTAAATCTTGTTATGCTGGGCAATGTAAATATCTAGAGAGTGCCTTGATCAATTTGTCCTAAGCCAGGTGTTTTTGAGATGACCAATGGATATGGGGACACCATTTACTTATTACCTAATGGTATTTGGTTTAATGGACATGGCTTTTATTATCAGTAAGGATCCAAATACCAAATCTGATCTCTATTATCTGGCAGACAAAGAAAATGTATTTTTGAACCTTGATTGGTGAACTGCCAAATATGGTCTTATGTCCTATTGAACTGTTTTGTGCTTGCACCCGGGCCTGGTCCTGGTCCTGATCCTGGGCCTGGTCCTGGGCCTGGATATATTTAAAGTTACCAAAGAATAAAATTAAATTCCAAAATGCATTAAGGCAACAAATCCAAATTATTTCACACAATATTGGAAAGCAAAATTTAAAAAATATGTTGAAATATGTCCCACATATCTACAAAATAAATGATGGTTATATTACATTTTAAATGAGGACTTTTCATTATCTTTTTAGACTTGCTCAATTATTTTCACCTTCTTATGCTAATTGAATTAAAGTTACTTTATTTTTCGTGCCACTTTTAAAACTAAACTATACTTTCAAATTTCTTTTTATTCAAATACTTTTGATAAGTACTGTAAATAATATATATATATATATATATATATATATATATATATAAGTGCACAGGTATGCAGAAAATAGAAAAGAACATGTTGGGTGCATAATCCGGAGTTCCTTAGTATTTTTGTTTTTATTTTTAAGTAGACAGTGCTCCATACAGAAGTAGAGCTTATATTATAATATTTTAAAGACTACACATCATTAAGTTTCTAAATAATGAAAAATTATTAAACCATAGGCAGGAATTAACAGTTTTTTGCTGACATCAACAAATTTTCGCATTAAATAATTAGCATAAAAAAAAAAAAAATCCCATAGTTTAATAAAAGTCTTAAAAGCTTAGCCAAATCATTAAATAGGAAAAACCCTTTCTGTAGTCGTCAAAAAACAAATTGAAATTCAGTGTATTACAGTTTGTATATAAAACACCCACTTGAATAAACAAATAAATAAATAGATAATCAGATGGACAATAATAAAACAAAATCCTCCCGACACATAACGACTTGTAGGCGCGCCATAAAAATATCCCGCACTGGGAACCAACTAAAGGATGACCACCAAGATTAGCCTTGAAATAGATGCCCTACCCAACCTGAGCAAAACCTCTCAGAAGATGATGAATCTATAGATAAGAATTAACTCTCTGACCACTTAATGAAGATAACTCACCTAGCCACTCCCACAATAACGAATGTTATAACGGACCATGCCTGAAAACACACGTAAACCTGAGATAGCTTATTCCTAAAATTTCGCTTGAAGATGAAACAGGACTAAACATCTCAATTCAACTTAATTTTAATAATTATTTGGATGGTTTCAGCTCTCTTTTTTGAAACATGAGAACTCTTATGTAGTAAAGGAATCATATTTTTAAACAAAAAATATTATAATATATATATATATATATATATATATATATATATATATATATATATATATATATATGTATGTATGGAGAAATATAGTTTTATGGTGTGCTATATTTATGGGATAAAGTGCTCAATATCAGAAATAAAGCATATGTAAATATAAAAGTGAACATTGAAGTAAACACTCAGAGGTGACAGACTGTTTCATACTAAATGAAATCATGGCCTAATGATTGTATTTAGCTTGAAACAATCTGTTGCCTCTTGAGTGTTTACTTCAATGTTCACTTTTATAATTATATATATATATATATATATATAGATATATATATGTCTGTGTGTGTGTGTTTTCATACTTATGTTCTATAATGTAATATGTCAAAAAAATAATCTTTACAAATTTAAATTAATTGAAGCATTAAAAATTCTGCAAGAGATTTTTTCTATGAGCATTAATCAGATATTTCACCATGAAAGACAAAATGGAGGAAAGCTGTTGCCATTATGAATAATAAAATAAAAGAAAAAGAGAATGAGAGAGAAAAAGAAAAAAATAAGAAAATTTTTATTTTAATCAAGCAACACTCTTAAAAATTATATATGTACAGAGACATAACGAAAGTAAACAGATGTTCCTATTTTGCAATGAAAGATTTTATTCGATGACCTGAATAATCCCAGAATATTTTATTATGTAATTTACTGAAATTGCAATGAGAAATTTTTTAAATTTTTACTTTTTCTGTCATCAGATCTAATATCTTTTCTTATGGGATTACCATCTTGGCTAGTTTAAAATTTAGTGAACCTTTAAACAGCCTCATCTATCTGTCTTCAACTCCTCTGTCAAGAATAGAGTCACTGACTCACAACATTGCTGCTATGGTTTCTGTAGCAAGTTTGTATTTATAGGTTGATATGGCCTGCCCAATGCTATGACAATTTTTAATTTTGAGTTGTCCATTCAAAATTGGCTTAGGGGTTAAATGAACATTTGATTTACCCACACCAAGAATATTAATGGAGGATAATAATGACAAGAAAAGACACAGGTAATTTTTAACAAAACAAGATAAGGGATTTATTCATGAATTTACACACTTGAAGTTGTGCCAGTAGCTCATTTCAGGAAAATAAATCAGAAAGTTTTAAACTCTGTAGTTTTAACAAACAGATTAAATTATCTGACATAAAGTAATATTCAAAAAGCTTAAAACAAAGGTGAGAGAGTTCATTGCTTACAGAAGGATTCTATGGTTGCATACATTCAAAAGTAGACTAAGATGGATAGTTTGAAATAATTAGCTTTTCTGCATTGTTAAAAGAAAATTTTTTGAAGTGCCATGTAATTGGTTAAAGGCTGATAATATAACTGATGAGTAATTTGACACTGGGGAAAACTTCAATGCTGGATGCAGTGAACAGAAACAAAACCTTTCACATGACTTCAAACACTCTTCTCATTAATTTAATTTTTCTCCTCATTTTATACCAAGAAGAATTTTTCATAGGCTCGCTACTTTCTTTTCTTTCTTCTTCTTGGCTCTACAGCTAATTTCTGTGAAGGCAAGGTTTTCATTGGTCCAAGAATGATTTCACATAGGTGACAAATTTATTTCTGTCTTCTTCTCGGCTCTGTCTGGTCAAGCTCTGTGAAGGGAAGTGTTTTATTGGTCCAAAGAAATTTCACATAGGCTTGTGAATTCCTTTACATCTTTCTCCTTAGTTCTATGAATTTGAAGGGTATGGTTAAAGGGTGTTTTTATAATTATTTTATACTTACTACAGAGCCCAATCGACCTTACCATTTAACCTATAGCTCTGAGGTATGAGAGATTTATACCTTTCATAAGGGTGTGGTGAACTTCACCACATTAATTTAACTTTAGATTAGGAAACAGGGCTGATGCAGAAAAGGATAAGCCAAAGACATTGTTACACATAAAATATGTATTTAACAAGATGTACAATATCAAACAACGATGTGAAAGAAAGCATGCATTTAAGTAAGAAAAGGTTGAATAAAACAAGAGTTGTCTCTCTTTATCTGTTATTTTGGTGTTTCAAGTTCACTGGAAGAATGTTCATGAGAGTCTCTTGTAATGTTTGTACTTGTAAGCTTTTGCCGTGTAAGAAAAGATTATGTGAGTATATACAAGGTATGTTCAGCATGTGAGTGGTGTGTGTGAGTGAGAAGGTTGGCGCATGGTTTCAAATGTCATGGGTTTGTTTGGCAGCTGAATTCACACTAAAAAGGGTTAGAAAATTCTTGCTTAAATAAGTGACTATAGGCTCCAGATTGCTGTGTGGGAAGAATTATTCTTCATGTGCGGACGATCTGATTGGTTGGCATAGACCAATCAGCGAGTGAGCTTTGGGGAGACTTAAGAAAGCTTCTGTGATCCGTTTCTCCCAAAAGTGCACAAAACTGACTACATGAAAATAGAGCGGTTACAAAATTGTTGCATTGCTGCGATTTGTAAATTGTCTATATTAACGTAGAGGTGATTAATTAACCAATGAATGCTTGGCATTGTATGTGATTTGTATTTGAATGCATGTATGTATGTGCGTGATAGACTCTCACAAGGGTATTTGTACAAAAGCAAGTGCAGTAAACTTGGCTGGAACTTGAACTCAACATGCCGATTCCAATTTTGTGCTGTTAAAGATTATGCTATCCACACATCAACTTCCAAAGAGTAAGTTTTCAAATTTTATTCTTTCAGACACTACATTAATCAGATTTAATATCTTTTCTTGTGGAATTGCCAAACATGCTAATTTCAAATCTAATGGAAATCTTTTTCTTTGAAGAAAATTGTTTCAACATTATCCCTATTTTCTTATTTAAAATAGTCCAGACGTGTTCAATGTGAAATTAGGAAAATGATTTGGCCATAAGAATTGATTTATATATTTTTAGATCTGCCATCTTCTAGTTTTACCCTTCTGTTTGGAACAGTGCCATATCTTTCATGAAAAGAATACAGCTTTTGATCAAATAACAACCAAAAATCCTTCTTCCAGAATGAATATATGTTTTGCTGAAATATTATTTCAGCACTCTCTAGAAGCTTTGAGTTGTCAGTGTTTCAAATTATTCTCACCACCAACCCTCCATACCTGAAAAGACATGACATTACAAACATATAAAACATGAATGTGTATATATGTTTGTGAGTGGGATTATCAAAATATGGCTTCTAGTAAGATGACGTTGAAGGTAATTTTCAAAAAGCTTCAGTAATAAGCCAATATGTTTCTTCACATAAATTCCCACATTATTGATTTAAGAATATCTTTGAGAATTTGCTTTTTGTTCTTCCTCTTGTAGCCAGCAAAAAAATGACTAAAATAAATTTTGAAACAATCAGTAATCTTTCTTGCAGAATTCTATTTTAGTCATCGTTCATAAAAAAGAAATAGAAAATTTGATATGTGAAAGAGAATAAGAAGTAATCTCCCTTCAGTTGAGATGAAGACACTTCACACACACACACACACACACACACACACACACACACACACACTGCGATGGATAAATTGTCGTTTAAATTATGCAAAAATAACACTGACATCTCATTTTAACAGATATACTTACCAAAGTTACACAAAAATATCTTGAAATACTAAAGAGTACATTTCTTCATTAAAAAGGCCATTGGCTTCAACCACAGCCAGCAGGCGACTTAGGAATCTCTTGCATCTCTTCTGGATGGTCTCCTTGTTTAAGTTAGTGAATGCTGCCATAATCCTCACCTTCAGTTCAACTTTGGTGTTATAAGGAGTTTTGTTGGCCTCTCATTCAACTGCTCCCCACACATAATGGTCAAGGGGATTGCGGCCTGGGGAGTTATGTGGCAAGATGTAAGGGGTGATATGATTTGACCTCTCAGCCATGAAGAAACCCCTGTTTACACAAAGCCCAAATGGTGCTTTTAAACATAAATTTGTGAGATTTTGATTTCAAGGTCCTTGTAATTGATAGCTTTTTGAAGATCTTTGAAAATACATACAGGGACTGTCATGTCAATAACAAGGCACATTTTGTTTTTGTGGTCTCTCATCACAATGTCTGGGAAATTAGCTTTGATTTTTCTGTCCGTGTGTATTGTAAAATCTCATAAAATTGTTACAGACCCTATCTCTGTAACTGGGTTTGAGTGGTATTCATACCAAGTTTTTGCAGTTTCTTTTCCATAAAAGTTGCAGATTTTCTCATGCAGATATTGTCCCACTATTTCATGCTGGGCTTTATATTCAGTGGGTGCCAATACTGTACAACCCAATACAAAATGGTCAATTGTTTCTGAATATTTATCACAGAATCTGCATTTTGAGCTAACATAATTTTTCAGTATGGTAGTTTCTAGTTAGTAAGCATTGGTCCTGTTCAGCAAGAATAAAACCTTTGGTTTCAGCTTTAAACCCTGCACTACATAGCCACTGATGAGTACAGGGTTTGTCTACATCAGCTTGTTTGGTACAGGCAGAATATTGACCATGAAGTGGTTTATCTTGCTATTGTTTTCTGTATCCGGTCGGTTCCTTTTGCTTTTGCTTTCTTTTTTAAGTATTTTGCAACTTGTAGTTAGTGTATTGTGCTTTAATTGTATTTCTTCACACATCTGAAACTCCATTTTGAACTTGTTGGTTTCCTTTATTACGGAATAAAGTCACTTACTACTTTGATGTTCTTTGACACATATCATCATCCAGTCTTCTGTAGTTTCCGGGTATCTTTGAAGGCCAATTGTTCTAGTTGAACTAATCCTCTGCCTCCTTCAGATTTGGGCATATACAGATGATCAACATCAGCTTTGGTATGATGCATGCTGTAGCAAGTGAGAAGCTTCCTCATTTTATCGTCCATTCGCTTAATGTCAGTTATGGTCCAGTTAAAGCTGCATTGAACCATAGGGACATCCAATATGTTTATGGCTGATATTCTGTTTTTTCAATTCAGCTTGGCATTTAGTACCCGATGCACATACCTGTAGTACTCCTTTCGTACTCTTATGGTGAAACACACCTATTCTATAGTTAATAGACTCTCCCACCTAATATAAGTAGGAGTAGTAAGAGAAATGAGGGTCAGTCGATGTCGGATGACAGTAGTCGACAGTTAGTCGAATACAAAAGTAGTCAGTGACCACAACAAGATTACTTTGCGTAACACCTATTATATCAAGTACCTAACGTTTTGTACATTGAACTATTTAGGACCGATTTAGTACAAATACAAGCACTCATACAGAGGAAGAAAAAATTTGCTTGCCACAATAAGTTCAGTGACAAAGTCTCGGATTCACACTTAAAAAAAAAAAAAAACTTGGCAAAGTTTTTCGCAAGCCAAGACATCAACTTAGTGACGGAAAAATCTGTCGTATTCTCAACAGAGAAAAGAAATTTTTTTTTCCCAATAATACAGTTTGCTCAAATAGGTCACAAATTGCAAATTCGTAGGACCTCCCCCCTCTACAGTATTTAGGCATTGTGTAAACTTTTTGCGACGATGGAGGAATGCAAAAATATATTCTGGAATTCTTTAAGTTCCAGTCGGAACAACAGATGACAATATTAGAGCAACAAAAAACATTCCAAATGCAGCTACAGGAGGAAACTTCCAATAGACAAATGCAATTCCAACAAAAAATGGAACAGATGCATAGGGAGTTTCAAAACAAAATTCTGGAAGTAACTGAGAAGAGGAAATAGAAAAATATACAAAATGATTCTTTCCCGGAGAATACAATATGGAATTCAATTGAAATAGTCCAGATGAAGAGATAACATTTGAGGAGTATTATAAAAAATATACGGACATGTATAATGACAACTGCCACTCGTGGTCTGAAGGAAAGAAGGTTAGGCTTCTTTTAAGCAAATTAGGAACTGCTGAGCATAACAAATTGGTAAACTACATTTTACCCAAAAATCTAGCGAGTTGACATTTACTGAGGCGGTAAATATATTAAGTGAATTATTTAGTAAAAAGACATCTCTGTTTCACAAGAGGTGGAAATGTTTGAATCTGATGAAAGATGACAAACAAGACTATATAACATATGCAGCCAATGTGAATAAGCATTGAGAAGAATTCAAGCTGGCAGAGTTAAGTGCAGACAATTTTAAGTGCTTGTGTTTGTTCAGGGGCTGGTATCGGAAAGAGACTTAGAGTTGAGAAAATTATTACTGGCAAAATTGGAAAGCGATCCAAGTATTACTGTACAGAAATTGGCAGAAGACTGCACAAGATATATTTAGCATAAAGGAAGATTGAAAAAAGATAGAACAGTCTGGCATTTCGCATGTAAGGAAAATACGCTACAAAGAAGAAAGTCAGTTTACCAAAAAGAATCCTAAAATTGCGGATTATCAAGCAAAAAGTGAAATACCAGAGAAAAATAAATAAAAACTCCTGAAGCCAGATTTTGCTTGTGGTGAACTACACTGGTACAGATATGGCGATTTTAGGAATAAAAAATGTTTCAACTGTAAAAGAGTGGGTCATAAAAGCACGCATTGCAGATCAAAAAATAAAGACAAATAAAATAAGAAAATTAAAGTCCAATGAAGTAAAAGATGGAATAACCAGAAAATTTGTTACCGTCGAAATAAGTAATAAAAATATAAAAATGCAACTCGACACTGGCTCAGATCTATCTATCATAAATTTGCATAAGTGGAAGAAGTTGGGGAAACCAACTTTAATGAAGACAAATAAAATCACGAGGTCAGTGACGGGAGAAAAAATACAATTTATTGGAGAATTTGTTACAAACATCACGTTAAATAAAAAAACATGAAAAGCTAAACTATTTGTCATAGAAAATACCACAAACTTACTTGGTATGAATTGGATAACAGAATTCCAATTATGGGATCTATCGATAAATTCCTTCTGTTACGAGGTAGAAAGTTTAAACACCGAAGCCCAAAAACTAGTAAAGAAACTTAAGGAAACATTTCCTACTCTTTTTTCTTCAGGGTTGGGAACGTGTACCAAGATGGAGGCAAAATTCCAGCTAAAAGAAAACGCTCAGGCAGTATTCAAAAAGAAAAGGAATGTGCTGTTTGCCTCAATTGAACAGATAGATAAAGAATTGGACAGATTAGAGAAAACTGGTGTACTTAAAAAAGTTGAGTATAGTGAATGGGCAACACTGACGGTATACGTGAAAAAAAAGCCCCAGAAAGTAAAGATGAAGCCGACACCAAGAAAAACTGGGGAGCGAGTTACCCGCAACCAAGGACATGCAGTATTATTAAATGATTTAAGACAACTGAAGTCACCACAGAAAATGTTAAGAAGCACAAGATCAACAAAAGGGAAGCTAGAGGCTGAACAAACAGAACCACAAGAAGAACCTACAGAAACTGTGACCCCATCCTTAAGAAGCTCAAAGCGGAAGGTTGTTTCTGGTAACACTATGGAGGTACCAAAAAATAGAAAAGCGGATTGGCAATATGATGTACTTGGTGAAAGGCAAAAAATTCACGTGCAGACGACACATTAACCAGATAAGATGACGCTCTTCAGACGTGGTTCACAGCAGTCCCGCAGAAGAAACGCTGATGGAGGTGATTTTTGATACGTTTGATCTAACAACACCTGCAACGATTTTACCTGAGTTATGCTGATCAAGGAGAAAAAGAAAGGCAACTGATCATTTAAAAGTGGATCTAAAATGTAGGAGGTACGCTACCCTGTTACTAAAAAAATGAGTTTTTTTCTGTTTTTTCTTCATATTTCCTGTAAAAAATAAATAAAGAAAACTGTTTACTCCTACAGAGTAAAGTTTTAGGAGGGGGGTGTTATGAGCTATAATCTCCAGCTATTCAAATGTAATTTCAATCGACATCTCCAGTTGCCTTGATCTATCCATTACCCTTCTCCTCATCCTTTCTTCTATCACTCCTATCTGATCTTGCTCCAAATTTTCTGTACCACCTTGCATCCTAGTGGCTTCTCACCTTGCTTGGGGTGAAATGTTTAAGAAAAAAAGAAAAGAAAAGAGAAACGAGGGTCAGTCGATGTCGGACAACAGTAGTCGACAGTCGAATACGAAAGTAGTCAGCGACCACAACAAGATTACTCTGTGTAACACCTATTATATCAAGTTCCTAACATTTTGTACGTCGAACTATTTAGGACTGATTTAGTACAAATACAAGCCTCCACTGCGAAAGAAATCCACAACACTTACCTTCTCCTTCATTTGTTAATGCTGTATTCCATCACCTTTGCTAATTCCTAGGTACTTGTAGGCTTCATTTTGTGCCAGTTCCCTAATCTTTGTGACAAAATCTAAATCTATTGAGTGTGTATCTGTATTTCTCCCTTTCTTGAATGTTACTTTTGCACATTTATATAATCTGAAATCCATACCTATGTTGTCACTGAAATATTTTACAGTATTGAGGAGACCCTTTAACTCATTGTTGATTTTGGCAAAGACTTTGAGATCATCCATGTAGAGTAGGTGATTGCATACTTTCTTGTTTAGTTTTAACCATAGCTACTGTTCATGTATAAGAGGGATTGAGGATAAACAAAACAGAAGGGGTGACAGGGAGTCTCCTTGAAAGATTCCACACTGGATATTCAGATGCTTGGGCATAGCAGTGCTTCTGGTGTGATTTAGGTATAGTGTGGTGTTCCATATTTCCATGCAGGGGAGATTTTGTATATTTCCAAAGTCTTAAGGATCCAAGAGTGTGGCATACTATCAAAGGTTTTATGATAATTGATCCACTCTGCGCTTAGATTTCTATATCATCTGCAATTTTCCGGGATCATTTTATTATTATTATTATTATATTTTCTTCATTTGCTTCCTGTTTAGTACAATCTAGGAGGCATGGTGGAGTAATGGATAGTAGCTTGAATTGAGGAATCAGAGAGCTGAGTTTGAATTCCAGTCAAATCCAATACATTCACTTACATGCTAATATCTTTGGGAAAAGTAGGAAAAGTATCAAAAGATGCATGAGTGCCTAAGCGTGTATCACACATGGCACATAAGTGACTGACTGATATGCTAATACCATTGGGAAAGGTATAAATCCTCTTCTTCTCCCCTCCACCTATGGGTAAATAGCAGGACAGACCAGGTTCTAGAGCATAGGATGGCAACTGGTCTACTGCAGAAAGAAATGGTAATCTACTGTGGGAAAAAACCTGCCTTGTCAGTCATGTATCGAAAGATGCATGATTGCCTAAGTGTGTATCATGCATGGCATATAACTGACTGACTGACATGCTAATAGCATTGGGAAAGGTATGAATCCTCTTCTTCTCCCCCCAGCTATGGGTAAATATTAGGACAGACTGGGTTCTATAGCTTTGGATGGCAACTGGTCTACCGCAGAAAGAAATGGTAACCTACTGTGGGAAAAAACCTGCCTTGTCAGTCATGTATCAAAAGATGCATGATTGCCTAAGCGTGTATCGCACATGACACATAACTGACTGACTTAGGATAATCTAAATGATGTTAACTGGCTTGTTATTCGAAACCTATGGCAAGGTAAGTTAGTAAATATATGTGTTTTATTTGCACAAATACTGATGTTAAATGATACTTATCATGTACAGTGTTTTTATATTCTTTACATTGATCATATTCTCTTCAATAGATGAACAGCTCCATGCAATATAATATTTTGGATCTCGTTATGACAGGCTATGATGTATCTTGTTAATGTTTGTTACATTTTTCATCCTACCTGTTGCTCCAGTTATTATTGTGACACTATTTAGCTTTGGTAATTGATTGACTAATTAACAATAAAATTAACAAGAAATACTGAGAACAGAAAGAAGATATCCTGAAAAATTAAAGTTTGATATAACTAAGATTTTATTTTATTTTTGTAAAAGTTACTTTTCTCAAGAACCCAAGAATTTATGTAAACATGGACTCGCAAAAAAGCCATATGTTAGCTTTTGACAATTGATTATTGATGTTTGTAAACGTACTGATTAAAGAAAACCTGAGAACAAGATATCATTCACAATTGCAAGATTTTACAAGTCAACCAGGCAATGAGGCCATATGTTGATTGTAAGAATTTTGGGTTGGGAAGATGTTCTGAGAAATATGTCGTTCAAATGAAAAGATTTTATTTTTTTTTTACTTTTCCAAGAAACAAAGGATTGATGTAAACAATAAATTTACAAAAAGCCATATGGCGTGCTTTTGACAATTGATTTATGATAATTGTGAGAATCAGAAAAGGCGTTTTAGATATCATTCAGAATCGCAAGATTTTATAAGTTGGCCAGGTGACGGGCCATATACTGATTGTAAGAATTTTTTTTTGGTATGGGAAGATGTTCTGAGAAATATGTTGTTTAAATAGAAAGATTTTATTTTTACTTTTTCAAGAACCTGAGGATTTGTGTCAATGATAAATTCGCAGAAGGTCAAATGACAAGCTTTTGACAATTGATTTATGATAATTGTAAAGAAAACACAAAATAGCCAAAGAACGTCTAAGATATCATTTGAAATCACAAAGTCCTAGAAGTCGGCATGTGTTGTTTGTAAAGTCCAAAAAGGGAATTTTAAAAACAAGTTGATAAATTCTAAACTCAGGAGTAAACAGATATCAAAAGAACTAATTAATGAGGCAAGCTTAGCCATGCCCATACGACTGAGATGCCATTGGTCAAGTGTTAGCAATGGTGATAGACAGAGGTAAATTGGTAAGAAAGACGAAATCACTAACACTCACTGAAAGGATTTGGTATGAGGTACCAATGAGAGAAAGAGGGAGTTTAGGAGGATAGCTATCCTGCAACTTCTCCTCACAGATGAAGGGATCCCCCAAAAATGGAAAGTAATTAATTATCCATAATGGGAAGTAATCAATTTTCCTAGCTGGACAACAAAGAGGTCCCTTGTCAGAAATCGGGAATTACCAAGAACCCCGCACCAGTTTTTGCTTGATGTCCATATAAATGAGTGCCCTCAGTTACAGTTACAGTTAGTAGCAGTTGGAGTTAGTTCACTAGCAGGAACCAGAAAGTTACCTCGCAGAAGCTGACCAAGAGATTCCATGACTTCCTATCTTCGACTTTGCCTTCCTATGAAACAGCAAGCTATACTAATGAACAAAGCTAAGCCAGCACCTAAAAAACTAAACCAGTTGACTTAGAAACCAGAACTTGCCAGAGGTATAAAGTGTCACTCTCCAAGAAACAGGTTGCGAAAAATACATATTCCTGTATAGAAGAGACCGATAAAAGTTGATTTGCTTTTTTTCAACATAACCAAATCTTTTGGTCTTTACTTATTTATTTCTTTTTTACACTTGTGGGACATTGCCTCCAGTTTAGACTCACCTTACACTATGGTCCTGATGCCTGACTGATCTCGTCTACCTAAGATCAAATCACAACGTGGGTAGGTTAGACTTGAGATCAAAGTAGTTACTTTGGTAACCAGCCATTGGAAGTGAGCTGAGAATGAGGGAGCTGGTGTCAGACCAGTTGCATCTGGTGTGGAGCCGTCAGAACCGACCGACCATCCCATTTGGTACCCTGACCAAAGGATCCCGCTGAGTAGCAATGACCACCCATTGACAGGGTCACATTATAACTGTAGTCTTAAGGTGTCACATGTTTTCAATTTCATTTTCAAGATCCTTATATTTACCTATACAGGTTGCAATGAGTAAACTGTCTCCATTTTATATTTTTAATTTCTCACATGTGCATTGTTTGTTTTCAATTTTGTCAACTGCACAATATGATAGGGTTAATTGGGCACTGTCTGTGAGAAAAAGAGCACCATGATGCAATTCACTCGGCCAGACATTTGGAAGTGGCATGCTGTACTGTTTGGCAGTCTAATGGTGATTCTGAAGGTACAGCAGCTCCATAAAAGCACTCTGATCATTCTAACAAGAACTCCTGAATTTGTTGATGAGGGCCTCAACTCAACACATGGCTGTCAGTCAGACAATTTCTGTGACCACATCACCCCTTACATCTGACCATCTAACTCCCCAGACTGCAACTGCCTTGATTATTATGTATGGGCAGCAGTTGAGCAAGGGACCAACAATCTCCTTGTAACACCAAATATACTTTTATTTTTGAGAAGGCATTTTGCTTGTGGCCTTTAATCACTACTAGACCACCCATGACCTGTTGGGTCAACCTTGTGTTTACTGTTTACATTTAGTTTCATAAAGAGTTTGTGAAAGTAGAGATATTTTAAAAATACATTTATTTGTAGTTAGTTTAGGAAACATATAATACATTTTATTAAACTTTATATTTATTTACAAAACACTTTTATTTACAATATTTTTTGTTCGTTTAAAGTCACTACTCACGACCCATTGAGTCACTGAAGGTTTAGATTAAAAACATTGAAGATGCTTTCAACATTAAAAAAAATGTCTGTTTGAAATAAAATACTTATTGTATAAACAAATTGTATTTTTAAATCATACAAGAGATAGAATTTGTTTCTTACTGTGAACAGTGTTGCTGGTGTTGCCATAGTCTGAAGTGGTCTCTTTGAAGTTTGTCAGTACTGTTGCTTTTAGCATGAGGTCATGAAGTTCACAAGCAAGAGTGGTATGGACCTGGATGACAGCTGTGCATATCCTGTTTGGGACTCACATGTTCTCCATTTTCTTCTCTCCCTCCACCTTCCTACACGATAATAAATTTACATCTTTCTTTACCCACTATCTATATATAACTTCTGGAAAACACACAAGCAAGCAAAGTTCACAGAGCTTTATAGTAATATAGATGTTTGGTCTATTAGCTTTTATATTTTTTATTTTCATTATTAAACAAAATGATTAGTACAGCTCTTCCAATTAACACTTAGAGAGAAGCGCAGTTTAAGTGAGGAAAAAGTAAAGAATGGATACAGTGTTTAACAATGTTTTATAATTATCACAAATGATTGCAATTCTGGCAGACATGTTAAGGTAGACATTTTGAAAAAATATCTAGAATCTACTGACCTTTCAACTCTTAAAACACATGAAGATAATTACATATACAAATCACTAATGTCCCACCTCTGGGGAATAAACAAAATAACAGGATAGCTCCAGAAGATTTGTACTAAACCATTCGATTAATTGCTTTTACTAACTAGTCAACAGATGGATAATTTTTCAGGGGAGCTCCCCTATTATGTTACTCACATTTAAGCTGCATTCCATTCAAGCTAGCTGTGTTTCATTTGCTTTGCTGCATTGATTACTAGCACAATCAACATTTTCTCAAGACAAGTGATGTTTGTACAAAGACTTGTATTTTTTATATATCTTTATACTTGTATTCACTTTTAAGCATAACTTGAAGAAGACATACATACTGTCAAAATATTGTTAAATACTGTTTTCTCTTTTCTTAAATTGTATTCTCCTCTAAGTATTATATGATTATTTTTGCTAATGTCTTCTTTTGTTTTCCTTATGGTCAATACCCAAGACCTAGATTAAGGCAAGGTAGTATATATATCTATATCTATATCTATATATATATATATATATATATATATATATATATATATATATTCTGTTTGAACAAATTCTGATATCAAGTGCTATTAAACTTGTACAGAATTTATATTTTCTATACTTTGCTGAGGATGAGCAATTCCATACACTGCAACATTTTTAATCTCTTGTAAACAGGAGCACCTAGGGACCTTGTTAATGTTGTCTGTTCAAATTGTACTTAATGCTTCAATTCATTGTGTAACATGATTTTTGTCTTTGGGTAGTAACTGTTACTTCCTATTTGCTTCCACCTAGAAAATATGAAAAATGGCTAATATTTCCTTCAAATTTTGCTTTTGTGACCAGGATAATGATATTTCTGAAATTTACTTATTCCCATTGGGGAAAAATGGCAAATGTAAACATCCTGGTTCCCACTGAATAGGAACAAAATGACATATGATTTAAAAGTAGATTAATTTATTCTAGGATTACACAAGAGAGACCACAAAAAATGAGTAGTTTTCATGATTTATGTTTAATGTAAATTGCTTTCACAAATCAGCTCCCAAGTATGCTCTCCCATCATGTTTTTGTTATATGATCCTTGGTAGTCAGAACGTTTAAAAAATTTTTGAAACTTTTAGAAATTTTTCAAAAGTCCTAGAAAATTCTCTTTTAGCAGCTTAGCATTGAATCTGCCTGGAATGTAATGGCGAAATAGATTAATTTCAAAACATTTAACAACAACACATCTTTTTAAATGAAACATTAAAAAGGTTATTTTCTGAAGGAAAAGTAGAAGCAGAATGTCAGTTGAAATAATATTTATATATTCTTTTTAGAAATATACAATAACAATAAAATGTTCAATTTTTTTTGCAGTAAAGTTTGTTTTATAAAGTAATTAAGTGTTCATAATGTGATGTGAAATGTGTGGACAGACTTACTTTATGACGTGTTTGTGAGTTCATGGACAAAAAGTCTTAGTAAGAGACTACTGGTTAATCCCTTCTATTGTGTGCATGGACAAGGCCTTAGTCAGTAACTGCTGGCTGTTGTCTCTTTCATTGTGTGTGTGGGGATGGGTGCATGCATGCATATTTAGATCAAAATGGCTTCCGTAATTGTTTTGTGTCCCAAGATGATGTATGCTTCTATTTTTATATCTGTAAGGAGATTCAAAATCTTACTTCACATAAGGGTGTGGACTTTTTGAATACAATGTTTTCATTGGTTAAAAAATAATTTCACAGTGGCTTGGAAAAATCTTTTTCTTGAATTTACAGGAGTTGTGAAGGGAGTTATTTATATTTTCTAAATGGCTAAAAAATAACATGTGGTAGGTCTGGCATCAAGATCTCATCAATTTACAGTTGACCTGGCTAGATGTAGTCATAAATTCTATGCTAACAGTTTCCTTTCTTTCACATCTCACTTGTGGGACTCCCTTTCAGCTCTATGCTTTCCAGCCAACTTTAATCTGCAAAAATTTAAATGCAATATTAATCACTATTTACTGTCCATTTGATTAGCCACTTCTCTTTCTGCTCATCATTAATGTTTCTGTTCCAAAATCTTCCACACCCTGTAACCCCTTGTGTTTTAGTGGCATTACTGCCTTATTTAAGGTGATTCTGATTTTTTAAAAAACTACATTCGCAAATATTTTGGCAGTACTTCCCCTTGTAATGATCGTTTAACAAACAAATCTTTTGATGGGATTTTATTGGTTGAAAAATATATGTAGGATTTAATCCCTATAGCTCTACTAAGGAGATGATCTGATCCACATTATGCAATGTTTTTGAATCTGTTGCAGCTTTACTTTTAGTTAGTCTAAAAGCAATATTTTGTACAAATAAATGAATAAAGTTTAGTCACTGAAAGGAAAAATATCTCCATGCCCAAGATGGTCCCATTTGGTGTTGTCTTTATAGCAAGCTGGGTGGAAAAGACATAGAAGAGGATGAAAACAGGAAGTGTCTTGTTTTTATAAGTGTTTGACAGCGCCACCTGGTGACTTCTTGGAAAAATGGCAAAAGTATGTGGGGATAACCTATAAAGCTCTTGTAAACAGGTACTACAAGGAATTTTGTTAATGTTCTTGTCTATATCATTCTCCATTTATTACAGGTATTGTACTGATAAATCATCAGTTACCCCCCCCCCCTTAAGATCTAGGACTTATAAAAAACACACTGTTATATCTGTCAGTAGACGAGTAGTCAGAGTAAAGTACAATAAAGCTTTGGTATAAGTTTATTTAGTGGTTCTGTTTTTACTACAGGTATGACAATAGTTTTAAGGTGCCACATTCTTTTAATTTCAATTTCAAGATCCTTATATTTACATATTTTTATTTGCTAGCACTCTGGGTTGATAATCTTATTTCCATGTCAAATGTTCAGATGAGCTCTATTCTTTAGTTCCACCAGTTCAGACTACTTCCACAGAATTGAATCATTCTTATTTCTTCCATATTCCAAATATAAGAAGTAAATTCCCCTCACTCAAATAGCTTTTTGCCAAGAACTGCTGCTTTGTGGAACAGACTCTCAGAACACTACCATTTTAACGTCTCCAAATCAAAGGTCAATCCTTATCTATCCTCCTTATCATCATTTCCTACCACTTCATCTTTCATTCATATCACACACCTCATTTGTTATAACCATTTTAACACTAACCATGTACCTTAAGTGGCTGATGAGCCTTGTATCAGGTGAAAATTTCTTTTTGTTATAATCTTTAATCACTATGCCTGGTCTCTTAAGTTTTCTATGTCTGTCTGTAAAAATGGTAAAGTCCAAAAGAATAATCATTTTAAGATTATTACTGTTGTCAGTGTTGTTACAATTTGTACTATTAAAATTGGTTCACTGTGTCATGGTAGACAACATCACTCACCAGAATCTTATGTTACACCTTTATAAGTCTGCCATTCATCTGTACATTGAATATTGTTGCCATATATGGTCTAGTGCTTCTGCTATGTATCTATTCCTTTACTATAAATATTTTCATGGTAATTGTTCTGATGAGTTTTGCTCTTTGGTACCTTGGCTTCATGAATTTAAGAAAAGTACTAGATTGGCAGTTAGGTCTCATCATTTTACAGTTGAAATAGCTAGATATAGCCATAAGTTCTATTCTAATTATTTCTTCATACACACTTCTCACCCATTGAATTCTTTTCCGCTTCCATCTCTACAATGATCTTTATAAACTTAAATGCAATGTCAATCTTTCCTTACCCATCTCCTTGAATCCTGTTCTTTTATTGCCCTTTCTCTTTAATAGTCTTTTCTTGGTTTCTTTCATTCTCATTAACTTCTTGTGTCATAGTGGCTTTATCACTTTCATTAGGGTGAAATTATTAAAAAAAAAAACTATTTTTTTTTCTTTATTTTTAGTTAATTATTCTATTTCTAAGTTCTATTTCTGCTTCATATCACTAACTTGCAGGTGGTTAACATCCAAAAGCTAAAAGAGAAGCTGCCTTGCTTTGCCTGCCTTGTGAAATAAGAAACTTCCTTAACATCCAAGTTATAATTAGCTTAACTTTCTTTCCTCCCATTGAATATATGGAGCTGTTAACCTTGTAGAAACTAGTTCATGAGTTTAACGTCTGTATTTTTTTAAGTTTATGAGTTTATTCAGAAATACAGCAGATGTTACAAGGTGTTTGATTTATTCAATTTAACGAATAAATTTGAAGTGTTTTGCAAGTTAAAAGGTTGAGTGTTTGTGTGTATTTTAAGTGGGATGCATGTATTTTAGATTGGGTGCATGTTCACATATGACAAACAATTAAAGAAAGAAGCAGACAAAAAATTTGGGTTTCAATCACAGACTATTTATTCTCTTTTTTATATAAATTTTAGTGAAACAAAATTCTTTAGATCTTTTAGATATGTACGTTTTCTTTTTTGGTCCAGGAGTTAGAGTAAGTAAGTATAAACATTCTATTAATGGTCGAGCTCAAGTCAACCTAACGCAAATTTGGACAACTAACAGAAAATTTGTACTTACTTATCATTGGAAGGTTTAAGTATAGTTCCAGGATGTCCATTTTTTTCTTGGTCCAGAAGTTGTTGTAAGTCAGTATAAGTATTGTTACAATGGTTGTGCTCAAGTCAGTCATGTGCTGAGTTGGAACGACTGATTGGAAGCTTTGTACTTACTTTATCACTAGGAGGTTTAAACATGTTTATGGCATGTCTGTTTTCTTTTTCTTGGTAGAGAAATTAGGGTTCATAAGTATAAGCATTGTTACAATGGTCACATTCAAGTCAGCCTTGCAACGAGTTGGAACAACCAAAGAGAAAGTTAGACTTATTTCATAGATAGGGGTTTTTGGAAAAAACATGTGCAAACTTCACATGTTGGAAAGTGGAAAAAGAGTTTAGTTGTCAGTGGAGTGGGGAAACTATTTGTTCCCCTGTGGGGATGTAATTACCATGTGGTTCTAAACCTTGGAGTGAAAAAGAGAAAAAGTCTGAGGCAAGAAAATGTTTATCTTTTTATAAACTTAACCAATGACACCTTACGGTATTTGACAACATCAAGTGGTGTAATCATATTTCTGGTTTCTTTAATCTTAGAATCATGGGAAAATGTATTTCCTTTTTTTTTTTTTTATTTTTCATTATTTTATTGATTTTATTTCATTTTCTCACAGTATGACTGGTTGAGAAAATTTTCACTTTGGAATGAGAGAAATATTCTTTTAACCAAAATAATTGACATTCAATGCAAATAAAGACACTTACTTTTAACAGACTTCATCCAAAAAGGTTTTTGGGCAAAATTGGTATATTTTGGTAAAGTTTTACTTTATCATCAATGTGATAAGATAAAGAACAAATAGGAGACATTTATCAATCTAACATGTTTCACTTTTCAATTCTGGTATTTTTATTCTACTGTTGTTTGATCTCCATTCGTTAATCATGTTTCACTATAGACTTGTTAAACAAACATTGGAATAATTTATGTCGCTCTGAATTCAAGAAAAGATGTGACATCAATTCAAATTCCAAGAAATTAAACCTAACTGAAAAACCATAGATATTGCTTTATGTATATAAATGTATAATAATTCTATTTTGTCTATTTGGGATTTGGATTTTATTATAAAACCCAGGTTGTGTGTGTGTGTGTGTGTCTGTACGTTTATATATTGGATCGGATTTCCTACATTTTTCAACCGATTTCAACAAAACTTCACAGGACTACGTAAAATTATCTTGCGGTGACACAAGTTGGAAAATCAAAACTGTTTTTGCACAAAATCAATTTAAAAACACGATTAAGAGGCATCGCGAGAATGAAAGGAGGACAACTCATATCGAGTTATACTTAAAACCCAGGTTGTTTCTGTGTGTGTGTGTTCGTTTATATATGGGATCGGATTTCATACATTTTTCAACCGATTTCAACAAAACTTCACTTTTTTTTTGGCAGGTAGTGTTTCTTATTGTCTTGCACACTTTTTTCTTTAATTTTACATTCAGAATGCTTTAAAAATTCCATTTACCAGACAATTGTTTATAATAAAATTCTATTCAATCAGTAGACTCATAACGATTGAAAACAATGTTTTTGTTTGAGTTTGGATTTGACCAATTCGTAAAAAAAAACAAAAACAAAACAAAACAAAAAAAACTAATTAAGACATGCGTGTCTGTCAACAATAATCTTTGTCAATTTTATTTTTCAGTCTTTATGATGGTCGATACTTGATCTATCTCTTACTGTTACATTGCTGGGCAACGCCGGGCTCTACTGCTAGTAATGTATATTTGGGGGGAGGGAATCTGTGTCTAGTATGTTTGGTGGTTTTTTTTGCATGCTGATTTTGGAATGTTTTTATGTACATTCCATTTGTTTTAGATAAACATAGATCAGATTCTTTAAAAATGGACTCAATAAAGGTTGGCGATGTAATATAATGCTTGTTTATAATTGGCAATATTATTATTAGTACTTTCAACGTAAAAAATTATGTTCTTTTTAATTATGTTTACTAGAAATATGCACATACACACGCACGCATACTTACGAATATATATTATCATCAGAATCCCACATAGACCAGCTAGAAATTATTTTGTACTTACATATATAAAATAGTTTTTCAGGTAGTCTTGGAATCCTTTAATTTACTCACTTTATGTCCAGAAAAGAAAACACTTGTTCGAACACAAGAAAGATTAAATAAAAAGCTTAATCACAGTAGCTTATCAGTTGTCTTTAACCAAACATGTATAAAAGAGGGATTGCTGCCCAAATACACTATATATATATATATAAAAATAAAATTAAATAGATGACCAGTAATTTTTTAATATTTGAATTTATTTTCTATATTTACAAAAACCTTTCCTAGTGGTAAGTGAGTGTTTACACACACATACACACACACGCATGCACACACACACACACACACACACACACATATATATATATATATATATATATATATGCTGTTAGAATTAGCTGTTTCTCTCTGCTGAGTGATGATAGCTTAGTGGTAGAAAATTTGACTGACACCAAATCAGCTGGGTTTCGGTTCTGGCTTGAGGAATTTGGATGTCTAGTTGCACTGAGGAGCTGTGATACAGCAAAACAGTACTGTCTGAAAATGACACAAACACACACACATACATATATATATATATATATATGCATGGGAGAATGTCTAGTAGACATTATGTCTTTGTTGATTTTTTTGCATGTTGATTTGGGAACTTTTTAATATACATATTGCTTGCTGGTTTTTCACATGCTGATTTGGGAATGTTTTTACGTAGATACCGTTTGTTTTAGATAAACATACATTAAGTTCTTTTAAAAATGGACTCAATAAAGGTTGGTGATGTAATATAATGTTTTTGATGAGTGTTTATAGTTGGTAATATTGTTATTAGTAATCCCTCAAAGTACTTTCAACGTAAAGAATTATGTTCTTTTAAAATTATAATGGTATTTGTAAAATTTATCATCAGTCCTATAAGTAGTGGGGGGGGGGGTTATAGTATTGCTGTGCAGCTGAACACTTGATCATTGCCCTCCACATGTTTCAGTCGAGATTCAATCATGCTTAGAATGTCTTAGGTAAAGCAGACCTGGTGGAGCCTATCTCTCACCAGAATAAGCTATCATTTCCAACAAAATCTAGCAACATGGCAATGTAAACAAATATTCTATATTCTTTACACTATTTACATTGTTCGGACTGTTGTCCTCATCTTTGTTGCCATATTTACAATGTTTCGGCCATTGTATGTTCCAACCCTCTTTGGGTGATTGGAATTACAAACTGAACCTTTCACTTCATCCACTGAGGTAGATTGTTCTAGTTCCAGGTGCCATACCTCTTCTGGATGTGTTAGTTATCTCCCTTTAATTCAACTTGAAGTAGCCAAGTATTGAACTCACAACTCTTTGAGCCAAGTCACAGATGATGTGATGTGTGGATAGGGGGGCTTCTATCATCAAAACATCTGTCATCACCACTACTAACACCAAACCTAATGATTTTATTACTACTTTGGCAGAAAGTCACTTTTGCCAACAGTTGAAAAAATGAGATCAAGGCTCACTGCAAATACAGAAAATGAACAATGAAATATTAAACGAACATAAGGAAATTTTATTCTTTCAAAAATTGATTCCTTTAATTTGCCTGAAGAAGGTCACATGTAGTATAAATATGAGGAATAAAATATATACACTAAAACAAATCCAAATTATAACCAAAAATGTTTGTGGTTTCTCTCTTTTTTTAATATATATATATATATATATATATATATATATATATATATATATGTAGGCTGTTTGTTTTTATGCTTATATTTGTGTTTTTACAGTTTATGTGATATAGCATCTGCATTATCAGTAAGTATTTGTCATATTTCTTGTGTTTTTCGTCATTGTGTTGATTGGTGATATGCAATTGAATGGAACAATTACCAAATAAATTTTATTTTTTGTGTAATAAGTAATGAGTTTAATTTCTTTATGTTAGGTGATATATATATTAGTTTTTTTTGTTTAGTTTGTGGCTACTGTGTAGTTGGTTTCTGTAGAATAATTTAAGATATATATATAGAGACATGTGTGTGCGTGTTTACAGAGCTGGTATGTACTACCTTCACCACCTTCACCACCTTCCTCAATCAGGTGAAACCCTCGCTATCTTATCAACATTTACTTTTTTATAAATACACTTATATACGCTACAAATTAAACTAAGCACAATTGACTATTATTAAAAGATGAAAAATTCAACATTGTTCTGGGATTTTTTTTCAAATCCATTTGTTTTTTTTTTTCATTCAAATCCATTTGTTTTTTTCATTCAAATCCATTTGTTTTTTTCATTCAAATCCATTTGTTTTTTATTCAAATCCATTTATTTTTTTTCATTCAAATCCATTTGTTTTTTTTCATTCAAATCCATTTGTTTTTTTCATTCAAATCCATTTGTTTTTTTCATTCAAATCCATTTGTTTTTTATTCAAATCCATTTATTTTTTTCATTCAAATCCATTTGTTTTTTATTCAAATCCATTTATTTTTTTTCATTCAAATCAATTTGTTTTTTTTCATTCAAATCCATTTGTTTTTTTCATTCAAATCCATTTGTTTTTTTTCATTCAAATCCATTTGTTTTTTTCATTCAAATCCATTTGTTTTTTTTCATTCAAATCCATTTGTTTTTTCATTCAAATCCATTTGTTTTTTATTCAAATCCATTTATTTTTTTTCATTCAAATCCATTTATTTTTTTCATTCAAATCCATTTGTTTTTCATTCAAATCCATTTATTTTTTTTCATTCAAATCCATTTGTTTTTTTCATTCAAATCCATTTGTTTTTTTTCATTCAAATCCATTTGTTTTTTTCATTCAAATCCATTTGTTTTTTATTCAAATCCATTTATTTTTTTCAATCAGATCCATTTGTTTTTTATTCAAATCCATTTGTTTTTTTTCATTCAAATCCATTTGTTTTTTTTCATTCAAATCCATTTGTTTTTTTTCATTCAAATCCATTTGTTTTTTTCATTCAAATCCATTTGTTTTTTTTCATTCAAATCCATTTGTTTTTTTCATTCAAATCCATTTGTTTTTCATTCAAATCCATTTATTTTTTTCATTCAAATCCATTTGTTTTTTATTCAAATCCATTTGTTTTTTTTTCATTCAAATCCATTTGTTTTTTTCATTCAAATCCATTTGTTTTTTTTCATTCAAATCCATTTGTTTTTTTCATTCAAATCCATTTGTTTTTTTCATTCAAATCCATTTGTTTTTTATTCAAATCCATTTATTTTTTTCATTCAAATCCATTTGTTTTTTATTCAAATCCATTTGTTTTTTTTTCATTCAAATCCATTTGTTTTTTTTCATTCAAATCCATTTGTTTTTTTCATTCAAATCCATTTGTTTTTTTCATTCAAATCCATTTATTTTTTTTCATTCAAATCCATTTGTTTTTTATTCAAATCCATTTATTTTTTTTCATTCAAATCCATTTATTTTTTTCATTCAAATCCATTTGTTTTTCATTCAAATCCATTTATTTTTTTTCATTCAAATCCATTTGTTTTTTTCATTCAAATCCATTTGTTTTTTATTCAAATCCATTTGTTTTTTTTCATTCAAATCCATTTGTTTTTTTCATTCAAATCCATTTGTTTTTTTCATTCAAATCCATTTGTTTTTTTCATTCAAATCCATTTATTTTTTTCATTCAAATCCATTTGTTTTTCATTCAAATCCATTTATTTTTTTTCATTCAAATCCATTTGTTTTTTTCATTCAAATCCATTTGTTTTTTATTCAAATCCATTTATTTTTTTTCATTCAAATCCATTTGTTTTTTTTCATTCAAATCCATTTGTTTTTTTCATTCAAATCCATTTATTTTTTTCATTCAAATCCATTTGTTTTTCATTCAAATCCATTTATTTTTTTTCATTCAAATCCATTTGTTTTTTTCATTCAAATCCATTTGTTTTTTATTCAAATCCATTTATTTTTTTTCATTCAAATCCATTTGTTTTTTTTCATTCAAATCCATTTATTTTTTTTCATTCAAATCCATTTATTTTTTTTCATTCAAATCCATTTATTTTTTTTCATTCAAATCCATTTGTTTTTTTTCATTCAAATCCATTTGTTTTTTTCATTCAAATCCATTTGTTTTTTTCATTCAAATCCATTTGTTTTTTTTCATTCAAATTCATTTGTTATTTTATATATATATTTAATTTTAAGAGTTTCAAAATTGAATATAGATATATATAATGAAATTAAATGTATATTTATTTAATTTTAAGAGCATCACATAGACACCTACACATGCAAATTTTGATCTTTAAACATATACACTTATTTTCAATTTTATTTTGATGTTATTGTTCATAGTCTGATGACATTTTAAAAGGCTTCAACTACATTAGTGTGACTGGATAAACAAAATTTTCATGATATGAAAAAGACATTTGAAATGTTGACTTTCTAACATTTTTCATGAAACAGCTGGTGAAACACCTATTTTTTGCCATGTGTACAGTTTTTGTCGTGTCCAGAGAAATATCAATAAATAAAAATTAATTATAATGTAAAAAAATAATTAACAGAAAATAAGTATAATAATTATAATTATCATTAATTCACTCATTCTAAACCAATGAGAATTGATCTCACTTTTCTCATCAACACATGTTCGTTTTGTTGTTTCCAAGTCTTGCTGAAGTAGTTAGAGTTCAGGATAGGAAGGCAGCCATAGTAAAGCAAATATTACAAGTAATATTTTCCAGAAATGGGGTGCCTAAAACATGAGCCTGACAATGCACCAGAATTTTGTGATGAAAAGACTATACTTCATGGTTAATACAAATTGGATGCCTCCTTTACAAAACACAACCATACCACCCACAATCGAATGTAATTGCAGGAATAATGGTGCAGATAGTGAAAATGAGGTTGAAGACATTTTCCCCAACCTGACTACCTACCAAAATTATTACCGAGTTACAGAAGCATTCCACCTGCAGGGGTAGAGTGTAAAGTACCTGTACATTGATGGGAACAATGTCCTATTCAACAAACAATAAAATGTGGTAAAAAACGATAAAAAATCAAATCCAGATAAAACGCTAACTTCATTACACAAAAGTGACATAATATGGTTATAATAGTAACAAGTGAACAGAATTTACTGGCTCACTCTGATCAGATAAAACCTAGAGTTGATACCAAAGAAGTCAAGATGGGAAAGGAGGAGCAAGCTGAAAGTGGGGGAGGGAGAATGATTGCCTTGGATGGAGAAAGCGTATATGGTAGTAAAGCAACTACGAAGGCTAGTTCGCATTAATCCAACATGGAGTTGGAAGATCAGAATGAAGATGAGTCCAGAGACAAGATCCTCAATAAAAAGAACCAGGTACACACATCAAGAGAGAGAGAGAGAGAGAGAGAGAGAGAGAGATCTCAAACTATTGTTCGAAGAAGTCACTGATCAATGGAGGGTATAAAATGTCTTCATTTCCAGGAGGTATAGTGACATAGGCAAAATGAACTTGCCCTATTTTGCATAGAGTCGAGTGACTACTAATAAGTTAGTCACTTGTTACGGGGATAGAACTTCTACAACACAGACTAGAAGACATCACAATACATTGATTTTGTTAAAATCTTTTGTTAATATCTATCCTTATTAATCCAATTATTAATATTAATAATATATATATATATATATCCTTATTACTTATGGGCACATGGCCGAGTGGTTAGAACATTTGCATTTTGACCATGAGATCTGGGTTCGAATCTAATCATGTTTGATTTGTCAGGAAGAAGACTTCCTGGTGTTATCAGACTGCAGGGGGCCGATCACAGCATGTGGCACTTTTGGAAAGTGCCTAAAAACCACACCACAGGTTGACCCAAGCCATGTGAGTGAAATTGGGTAGAGAGAACCCTTGAGGGTTGTCGATAGCTATGCTAGCACAAAGTCACAAGTCATCATGGTCAAGGGATTGAGCATGCTGGCCTTGTTCAAATTGTTGATCATACCAGGTAACACACTGTTTCCCAGAAACTGTAAGTAAGGTCTGCTCAGCATAGTTGCAGTATAAACCACAGGTGAGCTCTGTGGGTGTTGAACAAACACAAATGTGCCTGAGCGAGCGTCTGCAATAGGGATTGGCTAGCCACCTTAGTAGACAGGTATCCTCGGATATGAGTGGCTAGCTATACATATCTATCCTTATTGATTGTATTAATAACTTGTTTTCTATGGTGCTAATTTTTATTATGCAAAGTGAAAATTAAATTTGTATTTAGGGAAAAATCTGAAAGAAATGTTTGATTAACACAACATCTCAAATTAGAATGAATTATTATCTCCTTATTTTACATAAGATTCTTGGATTAAAGTGTTGGTCCATGAATTTGGTGTTATAGTAATTGCTTGTTCCATCCCTGGGCTGTATACTATAGACTCAGTATAAACAGGGTGAACAATAACTGAGCAGCACTTTAAAAAAAACAAGACAATCTACTTTTTGTATGAATGATTCATTGTAATATATATATATAACAAGACAAGATATTCCTAGAGATAGACAGTGGAACAAGAACACTCTATACCTGTAGATTAAATAAATGGTTCAGTTTGAAATTCACTGAAGGTTACCCAGATTGGTAAACACCTGAAGAAGACTAAGAAATTACACAACAGCAGTAACGTTATGATAACATTAATAAAGATGAGGATATAAGTTTGACTGTAAATAATTATAACTCCTTATTCCAGAAATTCATACAAAAACTCTTTTGTGTGGAAAAGGATCATTTATAACCACTTCAGGCTTTCTTTTTCTTCTTTTTTCTCTTTTTTCTTTTTCTTCTTTTTTCTTTTTCTTTTTTCTCTTTTTTCTTTTTCATATTTTTTCTTTCTGCCTTTTCTCTTTTTCTTCTTTTTTTTCTTTTTTCTCTTTTTCTTCTTTGTTCTTTGTTCTTTCTTTTGCTTCTTTTTCCTTTTAATAAGCTTTAATATATAAAAAAATCTTCCTTAAAATTAAGCAAGAATCCTTAAAATTGACTAATATCAAGTTTCTAATTATCTCCATTTAAATTAACTTTGGACTTTGCTATAATTCAATTATTTACGTTTGAACTGATGTTGAGGGGTCCACCCCTTTTTATACAAATGGACTCACCCAGTGTATACTTATACTACTATCAGTGAATACCCAAGGAACAGAGTCCAGTCGAGTCCAGAATGACAGAGTAAAAGGTTGTAGGTAACCGGAAGAGTGAGGG
>OZ010592.1:89362657-89430157 GCA_963932145.1 Acanthosepion lycidas | reverse complement strand
CTTTATTGCTACTACCAAGGCCCATGGTTGAAAAAAGGACCAATGGACTTTACTAATGAGAAAGTTGGGCAATTATTGCTGTAAATGCTGACATTAGAAACTGAAATTGTTTCTGGAAATTTCCTACACACTGTTTCAAAGTCTTTCAATACCCAACAGCTGAATAAATGTACCTATGTCTGGTTAAGTGCTGATAGAGTGAAGTCCTCACTGGGGCGGGGGCTTATGCTGGATCATTTAAAGTATGAAAACAAATTTAAAAGTATTTAACATTGAGCCCCACTGGGGTGGGGTGGGGGGTTAAACAGAGAAATGTCTTTGGACAGACTAAAGCCACAATGACCTACAGCTGAAGCAGAAGTGGAGCAAGGACTGATTGATAGTGACATTACCAAGGAACCTACTGAAAATCACACTTTACACTTGTTGTGTCCATAAAGAAATACATAAATAAAAAAATGAATTATACCCTCACGGTGTCATCTCCATAAAAAATAAACAGAAATTAATTATAGTGTCAAAAATAATAGTTTTTCGTAACCAATGAGAATCAACCATACTTTTCTCCTCTACATACACAAACATGTGGCATTCTCATTATTGGACAAGCAGTCAACACAGATAGGCCAGCAACACGTGCATCAAAGAAAATTTTGGCTTTTGTATTTCTTCAGCTAAGTTATCTGAATGCTCATTACACCCATCTATAAAAAAAACCTATGAGAAAGACTGTATACACTTTGCTTATTCTTTATCTTATCCTTCTGTCAGATTCAAATCTACATTTGATCCCAAACTTACAATTTTACTCAGTATTATGTTCTCTCGTGTTTCCAACATCATATAACAACCAGATAATAAATACTCATTTTGTTGTTTCCACATCTTGCTGTTTCTCATTTTTACAAGTAATTTGCATATATAAATGTAAGGGGGGTTATATACTCAGAGTTATAACTTCTTTACAGACTGTTTGAGTCTGCAACAATCTCAAACCCAACCCACTTCTAGAATTACATGTTTATAAATAAGTGCAGTTTCTTCTAAGTTCCATTATTTCACTGAGAATCTCTGCTTCTGGGCAGTGATGGATTTTAGCAGTTATAAAATAAATAAATAAAATAAAAATAAGCAAAATAAACCTTTTTCCCCATCATGCAACCCCTCACCCCCCCCCCACCAAAAAAAAAAGAAAGGAAAAAAATGACAGGAAACTGAAAGATTCTAATTAGCTGACCTGAATCCCAGAATTCCAAAATGAAGCTTGTCCTCTTTTCATCGTGTGCCTTTTCTGGGATCAGGTGTCAACATATGACTCAATTTGAATCCAGACATGAAATCAAGAGAGGAAAAAAAACAGCAACAACTAAAGACATTTAACCCCTAAACCACAGTGCCCATCTCATCTACTCATATATTATATTAATAGGCAAATGAGAGCCAGACTTCACCTTGTAATTTCTCACTGTAATGAAAAGGACCTACTTATTCTCTCTGTGTTTGTGTATTATGGACACACTATGTGAAAAGAATTACTTTACAACTGCCATGATGAAATGCCACTTTATATAGATATAGATATATATATATAGATATAGATATATATTACTTCAAACATTATTATAATAGTTACTTTGTATTTAAAGTAGACTCCACATTGTTATTTATTAAACAGTGTGTATTATGTCTATCTACCTGAACCTTTGAGAAATCTTAATAAAGAAATTGTGTTTTCTGGCAGGGATTGATCCTGTGTTCCCTTTTGTAGGGGAAACCAACATTTGATCCAGTGTGCTTTACCACTCAGCCCCAAAGAACCTTCACAATAAGCACTGCTCTATTTTTCCCTTTTAAGGGGGGCACATTACCTTCCCTGAGACTATTTTTCTCAAAAGCCTATTTTCCACCCTCCAACCCCTCTCTTATAGACAGGGTGTAGCAAGCCTCTCCCTGCTCTATCGCTACTTCCATGGAAAGTGCTCAGACGGACTACATTCCTTCACAGCTAGGAGCCACCATGCCACTTAGATTGTAGCAAATCACCCTCTAGCGTTAACCATTATCTTCCCACCTCTCTGTATAAACTGTGCCTCTTACTCTGTAATGCTCTACCTCGAGTGGCCCCCGGGCCTTGTACAGGGAGAAACTTACTGTAAAAAAAAAAAGAAATAGGCTCAGGTTCATATTCAAAATGTAAACAGAGCAATTTCTAAAGAATTAATGGATTTATTTTTAATTTTCTTTTCTAAGAAATCTTACTAAAGAAAATATAAAACAAATCCATAGTAAATTCAGAAAATAAATAAATATATATATAATATATATATGTATATACACAACAGCTAAAAAGTTTGAAGCCACCCCTGGTAATTTTTTAATTTGGCCCCAAAAGTAGTTGTTTTATACTTTAAATAAGAGAAAATTATTATAAAATGGTTTAAAAAAGTGAGATATATGAGTTTTATTAGAAATTTTATTTGTGGTAGAGAGTAATAGTCATCCTTGAAATATTAATAATTATAGTAATATAGAATTTTGTTTATAGATGAGAAAAATAATCTGGATGAAGTTTGTGCCCAGAGAATATATTCCCAAAGGGAAATGGGACCATAGACTTGTAAACTGTAGCATTTGCTGAAGGAGGCAGATTTAGCCTCATCCTGGGCCACTTGGTACAGACTAAAAAAAGAAATTGCTCAGTTTGGCTGCTGTAAAGAAAACTGAATGACTAGCCACTCTCATCCTTGTATGAAGTGATGTCACTAAGGTGACCCATGTGACTTATCACAACCAAAGGGAGATAAATGCCTTCTGTATCCCTACAATATAAATATTGCTTAAAAGTAGTATAATAATTCAATATAATTCACAATTATTATTTCTTTGATTTCATTTATTACATAAATATTATGATTATTTATTTATATTTGTATATCTATTGATTATTTTTTCAACTTTTTCCACGGGTTTTTTTGTATTAGTATTTATTTGTTTTTGTACAACTATCCTGATGATGCTTTGTCTTATTTTTACTTTCCGTTTTTGCTTACCTAAAGTGATATTTATCAACTTTGCATTTTCTACTGTCATTTTTTTTTCATCAATTGATATTTTAGATATTAATACTGTCAAAAAGATAGTAAAGATTATTTTTATTGCATGTTATAAATCACGACTTCATAATCATATGTATTGATTATTTTTTAAGCTTAGATCCTGATTTATATTTTTCTTTTTCCACAGTTATCCTGCTAATAGGAATGGCTAGGAAAGGAATAATATTTTTAGTTTGTATTTTCCCATTACAGGCATTATTATATTCATGATATAATATTAGGTTGGTGCAAAAATAATGTCGTTTTCTCACATAGTAACATATGTGAGAAAACGACATTATTTTTGCACCAACCTAATAACACCTTAATACACAGATGGAATAGAATAACTGAAACAAAGGAATGGCAAACATGCATTATTCTCAAAAAGAATATATACGTACTTGTAGGTATTATCACAAATTGTCCCACACAGAGAAATTATAACATATGTATACATTAAGCAGTAGGAAAGGAACAAAAAGTGAGAGGATCTTACTTTTAATATTTCCCAAAGAGAAAATAGGCAAGCCAGTGGTGTCTTCTGTGTACTTGATGAGTTCATGTAGCTTCCTTTGTACACCTTACCACTGTGAGCTTGTGATATCCATCTTTTTATGGTTTTCATAGCAATCGGCGTGGGTTGATGTGTCTTACCTCTAGGTGTGCTAAATAGCAACTGGTGTTTGTGACTCTATGAACTGAACATGACCCTTGTGTATTTTAATATTTCCCAATGGGAAAACTGGCAGGCCAGTGGTGTCTTCTATGTACCTGGTGAGTTTGTGTGGTTCCCTTTGTACCCCTATCATTATGAGCTTGTGACATCTGTCTTTTCCATGGTCTGCATAGCAACTGGCATGGGTTGACATGTTTGTAAATGTATGAACTGACGTCACTCACTGGCTGTCACATAACCGTTGTGTATTTTAATATTTCTTTGTTTATTTACGTGCAACTCTTTTTATAATTTATTTTGCTTCCAATTGTTTTTGTTTAGCTGACATTTATAAATGTAGTCACCGAAAGATTACGCGAGTGTGGAACTTGAGTAATGACTCAAACTTACCTTTTTTGTAAGTGTGCTGATGTTGTGAAACTTTTTCTTTTGCTGGGAATTTTAAATTATGAAAATATTTTCTGAAATTTTTTTTTTTAATAATGTGTTTTAGGTTATGTCTTTTGTTTTTTTTTTAATAACATGTTTTGGGTTTTGTTTTTTTAATGTGTTTTGGTTCTATAATCAAGTCAATTTTATTTAGATTCTTTTTTTTTTTTGTTTCTGTCATCTTTATTATTAAATATTCCACATTATGATAAGAGAAGGTCAGCCAAGAATGGTGAAATATTGTAGGAACATGGACACAAATTTACTGTGGATGAACTACTGACTAAAGCACTTTCTAAACATTTTCATCAGTAAATTATTTTCTCTTTTAATTAGAGTAGCATTTTTTTATGTCAGAATTGTGGTCAATCTCCTTATAGTGAACAACTAATACATTTTGTGTGTTTAAATTTTCTCTTTTGTGTTGATATAATCTTTTACTGGATGGCATTATATCAGAGGCCATCAAGTACACAAAGGGTGTGTCCTACTTGACTACATGGTGAGTCTCCTCTGTCAATGCTGGGAGGAGGGAACAGTGTCACGGGATATGAGACAGTGCAACATAGTCACCCTCTATAAGAATAAGGGGAACCAAAGCGATTGCAACAGTTACAGAAGAATCTCCCTGCTGAACATAGTGGGGAAGGTCTTTATGCCTGTATGCTACATCGTAGACTAACTGAAGCTTGCTGAAAGGGTATGTCCCAAATCCCAGTGCGGTTTCAGGTTGGAGTGCTCCACAAATGACATGATCTCCCTTCTACAATTACAGGAGAAATGCCAAGAACAGAGACAACCATTTTACATTGCCTTCATCAACCTCACCAAAGTATTTGATCTTGTGCCTTGTTCAAGATACTTGACAGAATCAGTTGTCCTCTGAGATACCTCAAAATTGTCCAGTCATTTCATATGGATATGAAAGGCGTCATACAATTTGGTGATTCTTATTCAGAGGCTTTCACTATATGCAGCAGTGTGAAGCAGGGTTGTGTGTTTGCACCTACCTTATTAGTTATCTTCTTCACAGTCATAGTGAAACGTGTCTGTTGCATCCTGCCAGCGCTCCCACATTTTTTAAAAACAACTGGAAAAAAAAGCTTAACCAACATTGTTGTAAGACTGGTTCAGGATGTATTCTGCAGCCCAGAGACTATGATTATATTGTAATATCTGCTAGGGCACCTTGAGGTAGTGTTATGATTAGCAAGCTTGTCTTGCTAGCACAATTATGACTGAGTAGTGAGTCCGATCCTCACTGGGTGCCCCATAATTTTGGCCTCGTGCTACGTCTGAGCTACGCTTGGTAAATCACTATTGTAATATCTGCTACGAGCTTTGTGCCTGATCCCGTGCAAGTGGGTACTGGGCAAAAATTGACCCATATTTGATCAGTGGCTTGATTGTACATGTTCGTTTTCCCCACATTAAAATGACCTTGTATTGCATTCCACCCCAGTGGGTAAATACCCATGCCATTTCCACGGCCATGACAAGCTTTGTGCCTCATTCTGCATAAGTGGGTTCTAGGTAAATTTTGACTAGTAGCTCGAATGTACATGCTTGGGTTCCCCATGTTAAATAACTGACCTTATGTATCATTCCACCCCAGTGGGAGGACCATGGCTAAGAGACTATGATCAAAGTTTAGCACCTGTTCCACAGTCATGACCAGCTAAGACAAACTTTGTGCCCAATTCCGCATAAGTGAGGGCTGGATAAATTTTGACCTATGGCCTGAGTGAACACGCTTGGGTTCCCTGTATTAAATAACTGATCTTTTGTCTCATTGCAACTCAGTGTGTGGTGGGTATGTGTAAATACACATGTGTTCTGCAGCCCAGGTGGCTAAGATCAAAGTGCAGTATCTGTTCCAGCAGCAGCCTTCCCATGCTCCATCCATCAGCAGCTAGCCAGCCATCATAATCTCCAGCTTGCCATTGCCAGCTCCCGTCACTCCAGCCATTTACAGTAGGCCTCCATCTCCTGTCACTCCAGCCATTTACAGTAGGCCTCCATCTCCTGTCACTCCAGCCATTTCCAGTAGGCCTCCAGCTCCTGTCACTCCAGCCATTTATTTCACTCCTTAACGACACATGGCACAGTGGATAAAGGCATTAGTTAGATCCAGTGACAGGACCCAAAGAGTGTGCGTTCAATACCTGGTTAAGCTGGTGATGAACTTGGAGAGGGGAATTAACAGGAGAATAACTGATAACTGACATTCATTAGACATGGCATGTGGAACTAAAACAATACACCCCAGTGAGCGAAATAAAGGGTTCAGTTTGACATTCCAACCACCTGAAGAAGTCCAGAGCATACAACGGCCGAAATGTTGTGATAAATATGGCAACAAAGATGAGGATGATAGTCCGAACAAAGTAAATAGTTTTTCCACTTTGTCATACATCTTTCCTCCATATATATATATATATATATATATATATATATATATATATGTGTGTGTGTGTGTGTGTGTGTGTGTATCTATATAATATTTCTGTTTTGTGTGGTTTTGAATCAGATTCACCATCTGGGTACTTAGGGTACATATTCCTTAATAAAAAGGATTTCCTTTCTATTCTTTCTTTATTTGTTTACACTGTAATTAAACTAAATTTGCTAACTGCAAAGTGGAATGTAAAAAACAGTTGCTAAAATCTTTCTAGCTTTGAAAACGACAATTCTAAAATCAATTTGTCTTAGTTAAGAAATGTCTTTATTTAATAATTTACATCATTGTCACTTGTATGTTTATCTCAAATCAATAATTCATGGGCAGAAATGGAAAGGGTGTTAAAGACTTTTTAATTTCCAAGTCAATACAGATGTTGCATTTTCAAAGTTTCCAAAGTCAGTTTTGTTCAGTAAAATGACAAAGATACAGTGAAGAATTTAAAAAATAAAGTTAAATAATAAAAAATTATTCAATTTAGAAAATATTTTCTGATATATTTACACTATTTACATTGTTCAAACTGTTTCCCTCATCTTTATTGTCATATTATCATAATGGTTTGGCCATTGTATGCTCCAGCCTTCTTGAGGTGATACACATTGGAATTTCAAAACAACCCCTTTATTTAGTCCAGATTTTTCTAAACATGGGCACATGGCTCAGTGCATAAAAGCATTGGTTGAAGTAATGCAAAAAGTGATATGACCCAAAGAGTTTTGAGTTCAATACCTGGCCACAGCAGAGGTGAACAAAAAACTTGGAGAGTTGAATTATTAAAGGGAAATAACTGAAATATCTAGAAAAAGCGTGGAACTAGAACAATCTACCCCAGTGGACGAAATAAAGGATTCGGTTTGAAATTCCAAACAATGTAAATAGTTACAATACATCATCTCAGAAATATAGACAGATTTTCTGAAATATTAACCTAAAATGAACTAGATACAATAAGTAATAGTGGCATTACTAATTAGTCATAGTCACAATTAATATTGTAAAGAACTTCCAATAACTTTGTGGCTGACAGCCACATCATGTTGAAACATCTATTCCCAAACAATCAAATAAGTTAAGCAATGTCGAGCCTGGTCAGTACCTGGATGGGTGACTGCTTGGGAATACCGGGTGCTGTAAGGTTGGATGTGCAGCTGGTGTAATGGATAATGGTTAGGAATTGTTAATTGGAATGCTGAGTTCCAATTCTCATTGGGTGTATTATATTCACTTAAGCGTAAATACCCTTGAGAAAAGTACGAATCCACCTCTTCTCCTTCCAACTATGGGTTAATTAATAAGACTTGTATCACTAAATCATTATTATCACCAAAAAAAATTCTTACAATTTGGCTTTAAATAACCTGCAAAGGGTTGATAAACTGTAGAAAATGAATCAATCTACTGATTAAGCAGAAAAAATTTAAAGAAGAAATTAGTAACACTTGTAAAGCATTATTATCACCAAAATATATTCTTAGAATCTAAAAATATTTTCTGGCTTTAAATAACCTGCAAAGGATTGATAAACCATAGAAAATGAATGAATGAATCAATCTACTGATGAAGCAAAAGAAATTTAAAGAAGAAATTAGTAACATTTGTAAAGCATTATTATCGCCAAAATATATTCTTAGAATCTAAAAATATTTTGAAAGACTGATAAGCTGTAGAAAATGAATGAATCAATCAATCAAACCAATAATTTTCTAGTGAAATTTAAAACTACATTTTTACAAAGTCTTTGGATGTAAATATGTGTCTATGTTGATTTTTATTAGGATGTAACCATTCACGATAAACACTTTTTGATTTCAATTCATTCAGGGTACTATGATAGTGGGAAGTCGGGATTGCTAAGGGGCTTCCTCTCCCTCACCTTTTGCTGGAATTGAAAACCAAACAGAAGACTAAATTAGTTTTCTTGTCCTCCATCTATGACAATGCTGCTGAGCCGTATCATTTGTTAAAATTATTATTACCATTCATTTTGAAAATCAATTAGAAAACTGCATACTTTTGATTTTTATTTTCAGACATTAGTTTCTGAGATTTGTATTTGTCTTAGTCTTAGATATGAAAAAAGCCTGATAGTCTGTTAGTCTTGTCATATCGTATCCTGTTGGCACTCCCACATTTTTAAAAACAACTGGAAGAAAAACTTAGCCAACATTGTTGTAAGGCTGATTCAGGATATAAAGATGCCTCAAAAGCAACAAGAAAAAAAAACAGCAATTCCAGCTAGCCAGCCATCATCATCCTCAGCTAACCATTGGCCATCTCTTCAGCCATCTCCAGTAGGCCTCCAGCTCTTGCTGCTCCAACAGGCTTCCTGCACCAGCCAGCAGTAACAATATGCAATAAACTGTCCTTTTCAGGACCTTGCTCTCCAATAACCACAAAACTGTCCTTCTTGGGTTAAAACTCTTCTCGTCCTCTACATCAGATTTCAGAGTTTATCTTTTGCCTCATGCACTGTAAATATTATATGTGGTGATGTATTTTCTTTAACAGAAATAAACTTGGCAATATATTTTTACTCAAGTTTTTGTTGTCTTCTGTCATTCAATATCTGTTTGCAGGCCAACGAACCACCCGCAACAGTCTCATTCCAGAAAATAAGTACTAATAAACAAGCAGCAAAAAGCTGTGCATTTACACTAAAAACAAAAGATGTTTACAGTAAGATGAAATCACCCTCTAATAACATATTCATTTTATGAGAAAATCAATTAAAAAATATAGAATCTTTAAAACTTCATATTTGATTTAGCTCCTCAATTTTTAAAATCTGATTTAGCATCCTTTACACCTGACTTTTTATTTTGTGATGGCATACCTGGAATTGTTTGTAGAAATGAACATGTGACTTATAAGGAGAATACGCATAAATTTTAGTAAATATTATTCACAGTTTATAGGAGAAAAAAGTACAAATCTATTGATGTAAAGAATCAGGAATGGAGTTTCAATTGTTGGAGAGTCTTTTGATCTCTAGCCATTTTGTTTCCCTATTTGAGTAAATGGAGTCACTACTTGGTGAAGATATGGGCAAATGAACTGGTATTTTGAAGTTAAATGAATGATTACATGTTGCAAAGTTTCATATTGACCTGTTTTCAGAATGTACAAGAAAAAGATCATTTTTAAATTTAAACAAACCAACACTGATTGGTTGAACATTTTCTTTAGTCATTATATGACTTGTTTTCAACTACTATTGAAAATTTGTTGGAGCTCGCTATTTCATATTATATATATATATATGTGTGTGTGTGTGTGTGTAGAAATATAGTTTTAAAGTGTGATATATTTATAGGATAAAGTGCTCAATATCAGAGATAGAGCATATGCAAAAATAAATATAAAAGGGAACATTGAAGTCAACACCAGAGGTGACAGGCTGTTTCATGCTAGACACAATCGTCAGGCGGCCTAAGCATAAATTTTGGCCTATTTACTTCTTTTACAGCTATATCTCTTTTTGAAATAACTATGCATTATCATAAAGCATTTATTTTTTTTGATAAGTGTAGTTTTATTTATAACAGATAACTTTAAACAAAAACAAATTCATTAATAAAACCTTTTTTTCTTTGTAGAATAACAATGACAAATTAAAAGAACAAATTAAATAATACAATAAAGCATTTTTTATATTTCAAAATTGAAAATAAAACAAACAATAATTAATTCGCAAACTTGGTAAAGTAGAAACGAAATAAGGGTTGATTGGATTATTTAAGGTTTTTTTTAATTTGTCCACTTTTAATTTAAAAAAATGTTTTATTGTATTATTTAATTTGTTTTTGTTATAAATAAAACTACACTTACCAAAAAAAAAAAAAATTAGATTTCTTTACGGTAGTGTGTAGTGATTTTCTGCACCAAAAGTCTATAAAAGAAGTAAATAGGCCAAAATTTATGCTTATGCCAAAGGAAGTGGCCCAAGGTGTCCCGCACTGAATTACTTTTAAGTATGCCAGTAATGGTAGACAAATGACTAACAAAAAGTCTGATTTCTTGCCGAGAAACTCTAAAATGCTAGGTTTCTTCATAATTTAATTGTTAATTTGAGTTCAGCATGTACATTGACACGGAATTATGATAATTTGGGAAAATTTTAAGAGCTATTTAGTGCACAGGTGTTTGTGCATCAAAAAGCAAATTTACCATTGCATCTAGCATGAAACAGCCTGTTGCCTCTGAGTGTTGACTTCAATGTTCGCTTTTATATATATATATATATATATATATACATATATATATATATATATATATATATGTTTCATTGAATATGACAGGCAAAAAAAATTTGATGAATTTTTTATTTAGTTTTTTCAACATTCTTACATGTTCTCATTTGGGGGTGGGGGGGTAAGGCAGTGAAAAAATTGTCTGCATTACCCCAAGCACTTTTGGCAACTTCTTTAGGCATTTTCAAGGGGCTTTATTTTGTTTTTGTTTTTTTAAATAGAAAGATTCCACATATTCTAACCATGCATAACTCACAAGTGTTTGAATAAACACTAGTACTATTTAAACAGCACAAAACCTACATCTTAAAAAGTGAAACATGAAAAGAAATTAATATCACCTACAAAGTCGTTGAAAATCGCTAAAGAAGTGATCAAAAACTCTTGGGACAATGGACAATTGTTGCATTCTATTACTCCTACAGAATGAAAAAATGTAAGAATGGTGATTTTCTAAGCGTGGCACAAGGCCATAAGTATGGGGCATCCAGTGAGGATCAAACTCACTATTCAGCTGTAATTGATCTAGCAAGATAAGCTTGCTAACCATTACACCACATTGAAGTGCCTTGGTGACTTTCTAAGTGTAGCTTAGATGTGGCATAATACTGAAAGTATGGGGCACCCAGTGAAAATCGAATTCCCTACTCATTTATAATTGTTCTAGTGAGACAAGCTTGTTAACCATTACAGCACGTCGAAGTGACCTAAATGGATTGGTCAGTCTATTCTGTGAAGTTAAAAATTTCCCCATGTCGTGCTGGACTTTACACACATCTTTCAAACCTTATTTTCTACCAAATTTTTCTTTTTTTTCTTTTTCATGAAGTGCAGCCACACATTGAGTTCCCAGAGCTTTTGCGTAGCATCTTTGCACATTGTGAGGATCAGCGTAGATGGTAAACAGAAAGTATGGAAAAGATAAATAAGTTTTTTTGGTAAATGGAAAAATACAGTATAGCTGTGTCATGAATAGAACCATTTAAAAATAACGGTGTCTAGCAGAAGACTAGGATTTGCTTTTTAGCAGCTTTCTACTATATTTGCATCATTCACAAATTCTCTTGTTATACTTTTCTCGTATATATCGTTTTGAATGACAGGAAGTAAAAGTAATTTGAAGACTGAACTTGCTGATGAGACAAAATACTGAAGCTTTGCTTGAGTGTTTTTACCGTTGCTGCCAAAAAATGTTGATGACATCTCTAAATATTAGATGCCCCTTCTAAATTTAGATGTCAGCAAAAATGGGTATCTCAGTTTGTCTGTTTGTTTAGTGGCATATCAAATCCTTATAGGTCATTTAATGCTGAAATTTAATTTTCTTGGAAGCATTAGCAATTTACTTTACAAAATTTTTTAATTTTTTTTTTATGTAATTTTTTATTTTTTACAAAAATGTATTACTGGTATTTATTTTTTTAAATGTATTACTGGTAATTTTTTTTATTTTTACAAAAATGTATTACTGGTAATTTTTTTTATTTTTACAAAAATGTATTACTGGTAATTTTTTTTATTTTTACAAAAATGTAATACTGGTAATTTTTTTTATTTTTACAAAAATGTATTACTGGTAATTTTTTTTATTTTTACAAAAATGTATTACTGGTAATTTTTTTTATTTTTACAAAAATGTAATACAGGTAATTTTTTTTATTTTTACAAAAATGTATTACTGGTAATTTTTTTTATTTTTACAAAAATGTATTACTGGTAATTTTTTTTATTTTTACAAAAATGTAATACTGGTAATTTTTTTTATTTTTACAAAAATGTATTACTGGTAATTTTTTTTATTTTTACAAAAATGTATTACTGGTAATTTTTTTATTTTTACAAAAATGTATTACTGGTAATTTTTTTTATTTTTACAAAAATGTATTACTGGTATTTTTTTTTATTTTTACAAAAATGTATTACTGGTATTTTTTTTTTCTTTTTCACAAAAATGTATTGCTGGTAATTTTTTTTTTTAAATGTATTGCAGGTAATTTTTTTTTTTTTTTTTTTAAATGTATTGCTGGTAATTTTTTTATTTTTTACAAGAATGTATTACTGGAAATTTTTTTTCTTTTTCACAAAAATGTATTGCTGGTAATTTTTTTTTTTAAATGTATTGCTGGTAATTTTTTTTTAAATGTATTACTGGTAATTTTCTTATTTTTACAAAAATGTATTCTTGGTAATTTTTTTATTTTTTACAAGAATGTATTACTGGAAATTTTTTTTCTTTTTCACAAAAATGTATTGCTGGTAATTTTTTTATTTTTTTTTTTAAATGTATTGCTGGTAATTTTTTTTTAAATGTATTGCAGGTAATTTTTTTATTTTTTTTTTTAAATGTATTGCTGGTAATTTTTTTATTTTTTACAAGAATGTATTACTGGAAATTTTTTTTCTTTTTCACAAAAATGTATTACTGGAAATTTTTTTTTTTTAAATGTATTGCTGGTAATTTTTTTTTAAATGTATTACTGGTAATTTTTTTATTTTTACAAAAATGTATTCCTGGTAATTTTTTTCTTTTTTACAAAAATGTATTGCTGGTAATTTTTTTATTTTTACAAAAATGTATTCTTGGTAATTTTTTTATTTTTTACAAGAATGTATTACTGGAATTTTTTTTTCTTTTTCACAAAAATGTATTGCTGGTAATTTTTTTTTTTAAATGTATTGCTGGTATTTTTTTTTTTTAAATGTATTGCTGGTAATTTTTTTATTTTTTACAAAAATGTATTCCTGGTAATTTTTTTATTTTTTACAAAAATGTCTTCCTGGTAATTTTTTTATTTTTTACAAGAATGTATTACTGGAAATTTTTTTTCTTTTTCACAAAAATGTATTGCTGGTAATTTTTTTTTTTAAATGTATTGCTGGTAATTTTTTTTTTAAATGTATTGCTGGTAATTTTTTTATTTTTACAAAAATGTATTCTTGGTAATTTTTTTTTATGATGAAAATTTATTGCAATTATTTTTTCTATAAAAATGTATTTTTATACTTTCATTGTGTTTTGCTGGGACCCTAACAGATGCTACCACCCTGGGTTTGGGTGGCCCTGGGAACAATAGCAATTAACAGGTGGTTTCACACTCCTCGAACCTCTTTATCAGAGGCCTTACTGCTGGATGTAGTTTATCATCATACCCAGGATGTTGTATCTTGATATTTATGTTTTTGTTATGTAGCATGAGCAAATATGAAAAAAAAATGCTTGAGTTAATAGACATCTGTTAATTTTAAGACAAGAGGATGCTAGTCACAACCTACTTTTGAAACTTAAGATGTGGTTTGTATTGTGTGTGGATTCAGTTTAATTTCCTTCAACTAAATTAATTGTAAATTTTAAAAATATATCACATGATATATCACATGATATATTGTGATATATCAGATGACAAGACTTTAAAGAGAAATGTCTTCTTTTATGTGGCAAGGTTTTTCAGGTCATGGTTAATCATGGCTCTCCACAATTACCTAATGTTTTCCACTGACATGAAGTGGAAAGATTATATTGAATCATTTGCTAAGCCTGTTGGTAAGAAAGTTGGTTCACTGTGTTCTGCTAGACAATTTTTCTCGCCAGAATGTATCTTACACCATATCTACCATTTGTCTATGCATTGAATATTGCTGTCACCCTTGGTTTAGTGCTTCTGCTATTTAGAGATTCTTGTTAAAATACAAAGAAAAATCTGCAATGTTATTGGTCCTGACCTGGTATCTTGGCTTCAGTCACTTTCTCTCCACAATAACATAACTTCACTGGTGCATTTTCTATAAATATATTCCTGATAACTGTTCTAACATTTCCTCCAGTGAATCTGGGATACTGTTTGTCTTTTCAAGTGTGCTTTTCATATTTGTTGTTGTGTTTGAATAAGTGATTGCTTGAATTATTTAAATCTACATTAATTTTTATCCAGTTAACAGATGTTTTTGCCACAATTAAGGATTTGGGAAGGTTTTATTACTAACACTATTTTGTTTAGTTTTTTGTATATAAATTGTATTCATTGTAAATATTCATTGAGGTTTCTTTTTTCTTGGTTCTTTTTTAAATGTTGTGATTTTTATTCCCCACAGACAAATTGTACATATGGGAGCCATATAGGACTTCACAGAGATTCTGAGGTATTATGGTGACTGTAGTAAGAATGGTGAGTAAGAATGTGTTGTTTTGGTGTAGGGAATACTGTGGTATGTTTGGGTCAGTAATTGTGGCTAGCTAAGTTTAAGATAAGACAGATTGAAAACCAGCCTTCTCCTATCCCCCCCCACTTTTGGCCTTGTGCCACATTTTCATATTTTTTAAAATAAATATTGCTTTCATCTTTGGTACCAAGTTTTAGTGAATTTAAATGCAGTACTAGATTGGCAGTAAGTTTTCATTTTATAGTTGAAATGGCAAGATGTAACTGTAAATTCTATGCTAACAGTTTCTTCACTCACTTGTGGAACTCTCTTCCAGCTCCATGCACTTTCAAGTTAATTTTGATCTTTAAAAAAATTTAAATGCAATGTCAATCAATATCTTCTGCCTCCTTAATTCCTGTTCATTTATTGTTCTATCTCCTTAATAATGTTTTCTACGTATTCTCTCATGGTAACCCCTTGCATCTTAGTGGCTTTATTGCCATACTTGTGGTGAAATGATTAAAAGAAAAATTTTGTTTTTGCTGTTCTAAATAATTTTTCATGCTTTACCTTCTCTCTTTGTCCCTGTTCTGCTATCCATTTACTGAAACTCAATTAGGTGATCATGGCTCTCCACATCTTCCTGTCTTTTGATTCTTTACCATCCCTCTTTGATCCTGTTCTGCCATCTACATAAATTCATTGAGTAGATTACTTCTTTCCCTCTTCTTCCCTTGCTTCTAATGCACTATAAATGATAAATTCCCCAAGCTTTCTTTCCTCATTATATGTCCAGTAATTTCAACTGTCTCTTTCTAGTTGTAGGCATAAGTTACCTTATTATTCCTATTTACCTAACTGCTCACATGATATTCTCAGCATCCTTCTGTAGAACCAAATCTGTGTCACTTCAAGATGCTTCTTCATCTGTGCAGAAATTGTCACTGCCATATAGGAGACTAGATACTACATAGTAGTTCAGTAGTGTTTCTTACAATATTTTCCCATGTCTTTATAATTTGCTTAGTTTCTGGAAGGCAACTTTGGCTATTCCCCTGCTCCTTTAGATTTCTATATCATGTCTTCTGTTGTTTTTACATGAGCCAGATTGTTCAACTCCTGTACTTATTTGATTTTGACATTCCCAATATGTAGCTCATGCCCTGGATGATCTCTTTTGCTGACGACCATGCATTCTGTCTTCTTAATCCTTTCACCTTGCTTTTTTTCAGTTTCTTTGTTGAGTCTGCCATCCACACATTGTTTTCCATGTAATTTATATTGTTAAGATTGTGTCCTGCAGATAATAAATCCTGGTAAGGTTTCTACTACTCTCAGGATTGTTTCATTGTATAAGTTGAATAGATCTGGTGAATATATATCTTACTCCTCTTTCTATTCGTGTCTATTCAATGAACTGATTCTCTATTGGCATGCAGATTTTTTCTTCCAAGCAGAGCTTATGAATTACTTAAATATTTTTCCCATTTCTTTAATTTATATTAGAAAATTAAGAAATATAATAACATTTTGGTGTAGATATTTTTTGTTGCTCTTGTTTTTTTTTCAAAATTATGAGGTCAAGCTGTAAACTAAGTATGAACTTTTCAGCCCCTCCTCATATAACCACCAGTTGATTTTCTCAAATAAAAATGAAAATCTGTTAATCTCTTATCAAATTTCAATTTCACTCACGTAACCCTTTTTGCAACAATCTGGATGATGATCAGTTGATTTAAAACTTGTAGCAATAATTGTTTTGCAGTTATAGAAAACTAAATATTGAACCATGCAGACGAGGATAAAATAACATGATACAATGATACTAACTTTATGGCAATGTTTAACCTTTGTGCCCACAAAAAGATGATGTTAAAGGGACAGTTATTGATTCCCTTGACACCATTGCTTATTGTTTTAAAAAGTGATAATTAGAATTTTAATAAAACCCAAACATATGAAAGTGGATTTATACATTTTCTTGAGAATTGACAACAAAAATATTAAACATTATTTATTTATTAGATTACTTATTTACAAGAATAATTTTATATTTAGAACATTCCATTCCAGAATACCATAGACTGAACATGTGAGTAACAAGGAAGTTTTAAGGAAAATGGAAAGAAAAAGGACAATTATACTTAGAATCAGAAAGATCAGAGATCTGGTTCTACAGAAGAAGGCTGAGAATACCATGGATGGAACATGTGAGTAATGAGGAAGTTTTAAGGAAAATGGAAAGAAAAAGGACACTTATACTTAGAATCAGAATGGGATAGCTAAATTTTCTGGGACACATAATCAGGAAAGGGGTCTTGGAGAATTAAAACTCACAAGACATACTGAAGACAAGAGAGAGAGAGAGAGAGAGAGAGAGAGAGAGAGAGAGAGAGAGAAAGAGAGAGAATAACCTGTGTAAATGGAGGGTAGAACAATGAGTGAGAAAGTTAGTAAAACAATATTGCTAAGAGCTACAAAGGATAGTAAATTATGGTGAGCCATGATCCAATGACGTGCAGATGTTTGGTGATGCCTGGTGCCAACTCTTTGATGGTATGGCTCGAAGACTCAAGTGGGGGGGGTGCTATAGGACTTATTACTGAGAAATGTGAAAAAGGAAGACATTTTAAATATGTAAAAAACAGATAAAACATGAAATAAACACTTTATTCAAATTAAATATAAACTAAATTTTTATTTCACTCTTTGATTGGATACCCTCCTAATACTGATGCCTAGGGCTGTTACACCCTCTGTTTCCCATTCTGTGCACTACTGCCATGATTCCTATGATTCTCTATGTCCTGAAGGGAGATAGGGAACATAAAAGAAGAATCTCGAATCTTCATCACAAAAACTAAACAAAAAACAATAAGTTGTCAAATTTATTAAAATTTAAAATATTTTTTCATGAATAAATATATAATTAACACTTTTTGATATTCCAAACACTTATTAATATTTGTAAACAAAATACAACCATATTGTCAATAATCTGACTAGATAGTCTTTCCACTTAACTTTTATTTGATAGAAAGACTTTCATCAGTTTTTATTGTTTATAAAATCCCCAATGATTTCCCAAAAGATATTTATTTCAAATGCTCACCTTATCTATGTAGGTTTATGCTGACTGTATACATAAGTCTTCTGTTATCTGAAAGAAGATCATTCTTATAAAATCTTATGTAATCACGAATGTTATTGTAGTGAGTCCTGATAAAAGTAAAATAAAATAAAAATATAAAAATAAAATATATAAACAAAAAAAGGAATTAAAATTTAAGACATTTGCATTTTCCTTATTTCTTTCCCTCTGAACTTCTCTTTCTATATTTCTCTCTCAACTAATGAGAAGGAAACCCTCAAATAAAAAGAGGAAGAAGAAGAAAAGACTGAAGACAGCTGAAAAACACATTTGCTTGCCAGGAAGTTCCAAAAATATTATGCCCAAGCCCTTTGGGAGAGAGGAGCAGGATTTATTGCCTGAAATGCCAAGGGGATTTGGGTAATTTTTCTATGGTATTGCCATTAAACCCACTTTAAATCTTGACCTTGTGTCACATTTGGTAGCAATCTGGGCATATTGCTTGTTCCATGGTTTCTCTTGCTGTCCTTTCTTTCCTCCTCGAGCTTACAGGTGTGTGCTTATATCTTTTTGTCCAGGCTCTGAGACTTTGGCAAGAACCTTGGTTAGGCTAACCACAAAAATCTCTTTTTTTTAATTGGTCAAAATTGTTTTATTTTCCAGCGTTCCTTCTTTTTCATTTTTTTATTTAACATAAGTTGTGTGGAGCCTCCTTGATTTTTGTTAGTTTTCACTTGTATATTAGTAGCTCTGGTCTCACAAACTTTCAGCATTTTTCAGATCGGTTCAGTCTTTTCTTCTCTTTATTTGAGGGTTGCCTACTCGTTAGTTGAGAGAAGTTTACAGAAAGAGAGAAAGAAAGAGATATTGGTTTTAAAGGAAACCATAAATGACTTATTTTAATTTGAATTCTTTCTTTTTTTTGTTTATATATTTTATTTTGTTTTTATCAGTACTCACTACAGTATAAAACAAATAAGCAACTATTATTCATTTCTATGGGAAAATATTTTGGTTGCTTAAACTCACAAATTTTTCTATGATACACTTGTGACACTTTAGGACATGTTTTATTAACAGATGCAGAAGGTAAATTGAAATAAAGCACAAATGTTCACATAGACAATATAAAGTTATACCGATTGCAATCCTGGTAGAAAGAGCTTGATGGTATCTTTTTTTTTTTGCAAAAGTAGATTAACAGTTTTATGTAAATTTTGTATAAAAAGAATTTTCAAAATGTAGAAGAAACATGTATGCTACACCACAGCTTTTTCCTCGACTACTTGCAGAAAAATGCTAAGCAAACTGTGACACACAGTCACGTGAGGAATTTTGTTGTGTGTATACAGACATACACTTACTAGATTGAAATTTCAAGTTAGGTTTTCCAGACAATTACTGCAGACATCAAGGCGTACTTTTGCTTCAGCTTAATGGAGTGTTGCTCTCTAGGTCCGTGATTCAATTTTAACAGGTGTCAATTAATTTCAGTTACATATTTCCCATATCAGCTTCTTGTATTATTGAGGGTTACCTAACTGGCAGAAAAAAAAAAAAAACAGAACTTAAAACTTTGTTAGGCTTTAGGCTTCATTAAATATTGCATTGCAACCTTTGAAATTTGATCCACAAAAATCGATAGATTTATTTGTTTCATTTTCGTCAGTAAAATCAGAAATTTAAAACTTTTTAGTTTTACTTTTTACTATTAATTATTATTTCCTCTTTTCAACTTCGTTCTCGTCTCCACTCAAAAGATGCATTTTTTTTATCTTTCCAGAACCTTCACTTATCCTTACACTTTGGTTTGATTTCTCATAATTTTTTTCTTAATTTAATTAATTAATAAAAATTCACCCTTTTCTTACGCTAGTTTTTTCTAGCTTTTCAAAAGTTAAGCCTCTTCCCACGACTTTTCCTTCGTCCTAACTTTTCCATTCGCTATTCTGCTTTTTTTACAAGTGAGTCATCAACATCCGCGAGTCTTTTTGGCGAATACAGAAATTTCTCTCGGCACTTTTCGATACTTTCCGGTATAATCCGTAACGCCCTAATTTATAAAGTGAATGTTCGAATTACATTTTCGGCAATTTCCGTATCTTCTTATCTCATCCCTTCCTTCCGTCTTTACTCCTTTCTCTTTATAGAAAAAAAAAACAAAACAAAAAAAGAGAAAAAAAGAAAAGTAATCAAATCCGGTAAACCGCCAAGTTTACGAGTAGCAACAACAACAGCCAAACGATTAGAATTGCTTTCGTCGTCGTCTGTTTTGTATTGACGTGTTTAGTAATTGGTGTGAAAGAGAAAAAGCCTCCAGCTGAAGAAAAAAAAAAAAGAAGAAAATCTGTCTTTTTATTCGAGTGTTTTATTGAAGGAAGATTCTTCCAGCGGAATCTTTTTCAAGATGTCGGCACACGATCAGATTCGTGCAATGCTCGATGAATTAATGGGCACAGGTCGCGATGGTAAGTAACGAAAATATCCAAAAATCATTTCTAAACTTTAATATTTAATCGAAAATATCTTTGCCTAAAAAGATTGTTTTGCGTAACAAGAATTTAAAAAATATCTCGAAAAATATGAAGATATTTTTTTTATTTTTCCAATGTTTTGTGCTTTTTGAAATAAAAATAAATAAAAATTTATATCACATTTTATCTTTTTAGTTTTATTGGTATTTGTCGGAATTAATTTAGTTTATTTTTTTATGCCCAATTGATTGTTTGAAAAGAATTATTCTTTAAATAAAAGATGTATTTTTACTTAACGTCGTCCATTGTTTGCAGAGTGAAAAAAAGAAAAAATGCCCAGCTTTTCTCCCCTTTTAACTTTTAATTTTTCTTTTTAAACTTCTTAGCTCTAAATAAAAACAAAATTACGCCTTATTTAAAACTTTTAACAGCATGAATTTTTTTTATTTTTTTATAAAGTTTCAAAAGTATTTTTTATATAAAAAAACAAAACATTCTTAATAAAATCACTTATCTTCTGCTTTTTTTTTCATTACCGATTGGTGACTTAAAAATAAAATAAATTAGAAAAATATGATGAATATAAACAATATTTCCTAATTTTCTAGGTTGATTAAATTGATTTTCAATCGGTTTCAAGTCTTTGCCTTATTTTGGTGGGGAAAATCTAAAGATTATTTAAATTTTAAAATGCTGTTAAAATCTTCAAATAAGACATCAGCTTCTCTCAAACCGAAAGTGTAGTAAAAGAAAAAAATCTATCGATTTTCTTTCTAAACTTAAATAAATCTTAAAAAAAAAAACCTAAACCCCTGTCCTTGATTATTATCTTTAAGCAGTGTTGCTTTTTATGTCTGTGATGATGTGATTGTGATAATGTGTATTTTAAAATTTCTTTCTTCAAATTGTACTCCACTCTTTGATTATAATTATTATTGCATGATTATGTTTGTGTACTGTTCGATAATATATTTAAATATTACAAAAGATCGCTTTTAGTATATTATTTATCATCATTATTTTTATTTAAGAATAGAATTTCTTCCAGATTACAAAATCTTCAGTTATTATTTGAAATTTTAGATCCGTCTATATCCGTGAATAAAAAATATTCAAGTGAATTTTGCTTCGCCATAACGAACAACGTTTAGTCAGCCATGTTGGAAAAAAAAAAGGTTTCCTCCTTCGTCTAACTTGATTTAGTTTTTTTTTTCTTTATCTTTTAAAATAATTATGTTTAATGTTTTGCCATCGAAAACTCTTGTTGACTAATAAGAGAAAGATTTTTAAATAAGTTTCGATTATTAAAATATGGATAGACCAAAAAATGAAATATATATATCAGATATATTTAATTTTAATGGAACTACTTAACTTATGGCTACGTTTCGAAATTACTCTCCCTACTTTGTTTCGATTTAGTAATGGCTTTGTTCTAAGACTGGGTAATCATATTTTTTATTATTAGATTTTTAACTTTATTAATAATTTTAAAAAATTACTGTGTGTGTTAAATCTTAGATCGAAAGGCGTGGTGTGGATGATTAGAAGCATTTTTACTGTAGTATAGTTGCAATATAAAAATTAAAATTTATATTTGCAATATAAAAATGCGAAAGAAAGACTAATTAATGTCAAATCAGGAAAAAATGAAAGGAAGCATTCCTTATAATTTTTCATTTAAATTCTATATTTTAGAAAAAAACATCAAAAAAATTCCGATCAAATATATTATTTTTCGTCACTTATCTTTTCTCTAGAAATTCAAGAAAATAAATTCTGTAATGGATTGGAGTAATTATAATAATAATTGTATCTATTAATTTATTTGGCGGGATGTCATCGTCGTCAGGACGATTTTTCGACATTCACCGCTTGTTGATGATGGGCACACATCGGAATTGAAAATTAAAATGAAATCGTATTCTTATATAATTAATAAGCAGCTATTAAGACAACAAATCACTTTTCTTACACTTCATTGATCAGGCTTAACTGTTTGCCTCAAGTATTTATAATTCATGTGTTCGTTTTCCACGACCAACTTCATAATGTCTTAATAAATCTCTCTCCCTACTTTTTGAGATTGTGGGTGGCTCTCGCATCTCTACCGATTATAAATGGCATTAAGAAGAAACTGATTGAAGTTGGAAAAAATACTTGTTGCGGCATTAAATTTGAAATAAGATTCCCTTTTCAATGATTGTCTATTTCTTTTATTCTACAACACATGATTACTTGTTTTTTTTTGTGAGGGATATATACTGATGATTATTAAATGATTCCATTAAATTGCTGCCCACTATGAAATATGTTTTGTTTTGTTTTTTTTTTGTTAATAATTTTCCTGCTTAAAGATAAAGGATTCGAGAATCTTATTGGGATTTCCAGGCATTATCACTTCCTCAACGGTCGCAGAATATAAAAACGACCTAGAGTTGCAGTAAAAATGGGGTGGGGGCCCAATATTAACAAATTCATTTAGATGTGCATAACTGATAGGTTAAGAAGCTTTAGTAACTTTTTTTTAAAGTGGGATTTACGTTTAGTCTTAATTCATTATTGATCTAAACAGGTTTTTTGTACTTAGTTCAGAAGAAAAACAAATTAACATTTAAGTAATTCGATTTTAAATCTCAACAATTTTTGTTGGTTACAATTAGATAAGTACAAATGATCTTGTACATAAAATCAATTTTCATTAACTTTTAGTTTTCATTTATAGTGTTTATAAATAAAATTTGAAATGTTGATTTATGAAATTAAACATTTTGCATTTTGCAAAGTCATTTCTCTGGTGAAATGAAAAATGCAGGAATCTGTCATCAAAATTAACTGAATCTTATTTTGAGAAACTGTATGCATAAGGAAAATATTTGCTTCTTGATGTTGACTTTTGGAAAAAAAAGTATCCATTCATTAATCGGTGAAGTCTTTTAAAAAATTATCATTGTGAACTGCTTGGATTTAAGGTGTTGGTAATTTTACATTGCCACTTACGGATAGTTTAAAAGGAAAAAAGCTCCTATTAAAATGTACATACTTGCAAGCAAAGAAGTGGATGTTTTTAGTAGTTTTGGAACCAAACAAAAAATTAAATTCTCTTGTAATTTTTACCGAAAAGTTCGTTTGTTAAATGCATATTTTAAAACTGGACATTCTTTGCAATTTTTTCTTATTGCACAAATTTTAAATGTTAATTGTAAAATTGATTACTAATATGTTGAACAAGGGGAATGCATCTAGCATGGATTTAATATTTTTAATTCTAATTTTTAAAAATAAAATTTGCCTTTGTCATCTTACAAATGACAGTAATTTGAATGACAAAGTTAGCTTATGTTTTATATATATATATATATATATATATATATATATATATATATATATATATATATATATATATATATATATATATATATATATATATATATGCATGGTACTTATTAGAAAGTGCTCAATATCAGAGATAGAGCTAACATGTTTGGTTGGATTGATGTGAGTTTGTGACCCTGGGTTTCACGCTTTTGCGATCGTCAGACAAACTCTGACGATCGCAAAAGCATGAAACCTAGGGTCACAAACTCACATCAATGCAACTAATATATATATATATATATATATATATATATACACACACAGTTATGGCTAAGCAGAAAATTAAAAAAAAAATTTAATTCCTTTTATAACACTTTAATTTAGTTTCCTTGAATTGCTGAGTATATAAAAAAAAAAAAGTTATCTAGTATAAAATTTCTTAACTCAATTTTACACGGTAAAAATGAAGAGGTTTCTGCTTTAACAGACTTTTGGCCTTTATATGTTTTTTCTCTTTTAAGAGCGTTACTTAAATGAAGTAATCAATTGAAATAGTTTTAAAAAAGGACTTAGTATGGATAAAACTTAGGCAAATGTTCAGCTTAAATGTTAATGTGCATGCATGACCTTCAGCTGGAGTTATTGCTTACTAATTGCCAATGAAAATCTTTGTCTTTAAGGACTCATGCTTTTTAAGGCTACATCTATGCCTCTGTGTGTGTTAGTTATTCCTTGAACAGTTGTTTTTTAGCATATTTTTTTATTGAAAGAACAAGGTTTCCGCAGAAAACTGTTTTGGGATTATTTAGGTACCTCCACTTTTTTGGCATGAATTTTCGATATCTAAGGTTTAAAATGAATTTCTAAAAATGAAAAAGCATTCTTAAAATTTCATTTTAACTTTAATTGAAAGCTAAAGGATTTAATTTCCAGTAAAATATTCTGGTGTATTTCAGATAGAAATTATATAGAGTGGAATGTCAAATTGAAAAAGCAGCCATTTTCTTAATTTAAAAAATTTTGTAAACAAAACAAATTTATCAATTTTAAAAGTAATATATAACCATTTGTTATTGATCGGCCTTGTTTATCTGAAGCAATGACATCTGGTATGGCTGACTAGAATTGACATAAAATTTATGGAATCTAAGTGAACACATTTGTTTTGGTTTTTAACTACCTACTAATTTTTACAAATGAACATATTTTCCACAATTATCTGATAATTTAACTTTTATTTACCTTTCAAAGATGCTTTATGCAAAAATAAAAAATTAAAATAAATTAATTTCTCTGTAAAGACAAGATTTTTAGATCACATGACCTTTTCATAATGTCATGGTTAGCCTTTCATAGATGAAAAAAGGGAATAAGTTAAGTAAAAAAAATTAAAAAATTATTTTAAAAATAGAATAGTGTAACCACGCTTATTAATCTTTTCAATTTTTGATTCATAAATTTAATTTCCACTTAATTATTACATCGCAACCAGGAAATAGCCCAATACAGAATTTTACACTATTTTAAGCTATTATAAGCTATTATAAGTTATTATTATAATTAAAATCTTTAAAAAATGAAAAAATTCTTGTAAAAGCTCATTATTCATGAGAAAAAAATTATTTTTTCAAACAATATTGTCCTTCATATAACTTAATTACAAAAGCAATTAAAAGCTTTTCTAATTAAATAATGTCATAGTTTTTATTGCATTCATTATTTTTCAATTCAGAGTGGATTTTCAGTTAGAATAGTGCAAGTTTAGTTGGGGGGAATTAGGTGATTTACATTCTCCAAGGAATCATACTTTTAACAAATAATAAAATAAAAATAAAAATTCAGGAAATAGGTTTTTTGACAAGATTTTATGGAATTAAGTGTGTGGAAGTGGGGGCGGTAACACGTTTTAAAAAATAAAAATAAAAAATAATTTCAATCATTTGTGAATGTTCTGAAAATTTCATTAAAATTGGACAATTATTTGATTTTTACACAAATTTCCAATTCCATGTGTTTTCAATGGAAAAAAGCACAAATGGTCAATGATGTAAACAAAACAAGATTTTAACCAAAATTATGAACATATTAGAAAGGATTAAAAAAATAATCAAAAAATACTTTGGTCTTTCATCTTAATAACATTTTGACAATAAAACTTGAGTTTGTGGCCTTTCATTATGCTATGCTGTTTTCTGCAAAAAAGTGGAGGTACCTAAATTATATAATTCTTTTTTTTTTTTTTTTTTCTCTCAAAAAAAGCAAAGTGAAATTGCTCTCTGCATTGGTGTGTTGATATAAGATTTTTTTTTTCTACTCTCCCTTTCTTAATTAAAATGATCAGGTGTATATTAAGTTCTAATCTGCAATAATGTAAACTGAACATCAAAAATTTTATTCTGAAAGAATAATTGTTAGAGATATTCTAATTTGCTGAAATTGTAATGCAGACTAAATTTTCTTTTGTGACCTGTCCTCCTCCCCTTAAAAATAACTAGCTCTCTCTCTCTCTCTTAATTTGATGACAGCATCTATCAACATTATTGTAGTGATTTGATTTTTATACATGAATTTCTTATTCCTATCCCCAAAAATGTTATTACTTGCTATTATAGTGGCTTTGTGTGAGGTTTGTTTTTATATATATATATATATATATATATATATATATATATATATACACTAGACTACTTGATATGCTTTCAACTGTTTTTCTGCTACTATGCTTTTTGTGAGTAAAGCTAATTATTGTATTTACATTTTTTTTATATATCTATCTATCCATCCCTACCAAGCTATTGCTAACTAGGCTGCCTTATGTAACTCTCTCTCTCTTACTCTTGCAACTTAAGCAAACTATTGATGCTGCCTAAGTTTCCTTTGTATTGTGGTAAAGCTGGTTCAGAATTAAAAATAACTTTTTATTTTTTTTTTTTACAAAGTGAATGATTTTCTGAAGTTTCTTCATTTTGTGTATGTATGTGTGTGCGCATTGTTGTTCCTACTCTCTTTAGCCAACATTTCCTCTATTGTGGAAGCTAATAGATTTTAATAGTTTCTGGTTCATCTATCAAGTCTTTGACTAGATTCCATCTGAAAATGTAAACTTATTTAAAATGCTAGTAAATTTACACAAGCTTATCAGTTATTAATCAAGTTTGGCTTGTAAATTACTTGTTCTTTACTTTTATGAAAATTGTCAGCTTACAATATAAAAAATTGGATTCAGTATTTATCTTTTGTAATAAAAATATTTTCTTTGTCTTGAAATATAACATTTATCTTCAGTACAAGAGTTGGACCAGTGAGAATTTTAAAGAAACTGAATTTCCACCGAAATAAACAATAATACATGTAATCAAGTTAGAAGTACATTTTTAACAATATTTATTATTAAATAAATGCTGAAAATTTATTTTCTTGCTATGTCCCTTGAGGGCATCATCAATCATGGCTTCTCACAGATTTCTTTACTTTATCTGTGAATTGCTATGACATCTTGGGAAAGAGTGAAATGTTTTTTCATGGTTTTGAATTCAGTTATCATTCTCCTCAACTGGCTGAAAATCCAAGGCTAGAGAGACCCATTCATGCTGTTATCTAACCCATGGCTGGGAAGAGAATAAATGGATTCATACCTTCCCCAAGAGTGTGGAAAAGTGAATGCAAAATTCAGCTGGTTTTATTTTCCATGCTGATAAGTAATTGCCAATTATTTTTATTTGTTCCCATCTATTGAAAATTGATATAAAACTTTCACAAATCAAAGCTGACTGGTTTGAATCTAGGTTTTTCAAGTAGTTTTCTTTTTTCGTTATCAAGAATTATCAAAATATCTATTGAGAATCGTTTTAACTTAGCATTATCTTTCATCTTATTTGATCCTTGTTATTTACTCCTTTCAATTTTATAAATATAATTATTGACTATCTGCATGCAGTCATTTAAGCTCTTTTTCTGTGAACTTAGTAATTCTTATCCACATAAGTTTCTTAGAAATTAAAGATTTTAGAAGCATGATTCTTTATTAGAAATTTGGATACAGATCAAAATAAAAATTGATACTTTGGTGCTTGAATTCTTTCTATTAAAGGATTCCTGACTAAAGTTCTATGAATACTAATGACTACCTACACTGTAGGCTCCAAATAACTCTAACTACTGTATTGAGCTATTTGCTATTTAATCCACACTTCAAATATTTAAATGTACTGACAACTCTATTCCTTTTTTTTTTTCTTTTTTTTTTTTTTTTTTTATTGCTATAAAGGGGCTTCCTCAATTTTTAACTTTAAATCAATGTAGCTGGTGTTAAAAAACATCCCATATATAATCGCTCTATATAAATTGTTTTCTTGTTATTTACGTTTGTTTTTGATTAATATGATATTTGGTTTGATTTTTCTAGTGCGGATTTCTTAGTTTTTAGGTATGTATTTGTATAAAGTTGCTGCCCAACTTGTGTCTGAACACATTATTTATTAATGTCAATCCCTATTTTTAAAGGGGAGAATGTTATGTGGTGTTATCAAGTCAGTATTGCAAAGCTGGTGAATCCCAAGCCGTGAGTTCAATTTCATAACTATTTCCAGAGGATCCTTGTTTGCATTATTTCCACGTAATGACTTGTTATGCTACAACTACTGCTACTACCACTACTACTATGTTGGTCCATCAATTGGTCCTTCCATTACCTTATTTTACATTTTTTTTTATTTATTTATTTATTTATTTTTTTTTGAGTGTAATTGTAATTTGGCATGTAATACTGTATTGTCCAATGAATTTTTCCTCCTTGATAAATAATTGAGATGTATACATCTACATATATATATATATATATATATATCAGTAAATGTCTGGCTACAGTTTAAACAAATATTAAAGTTAATTTTTTAAAATTATTCTTAGGTAATTTGTTTTTTATAATTTGTAAGTGAAGTATTGCCAAATAATTTTGATGTAGTTAGTTTCTTTTTCTTTTGTGTAAAAACCCGGGAAGCGATGAGCTGGACAATCTTTTTTCAGGTGAGGGTTCAGGTTGAAGCCAAACCATCATTCGCTGGCGGCAATAGGTGGGGATTTTGCTGTTGCAAAAATGGATAATTCGCAGTGTGTATATAATGTATCTGCTCAGTGGATATTTGTGTACAGCTATTTTTGTGCACATTGTTTAAGTTTTTTTTTTTTTTTTTTTTTTTTCCCCCCTTTATATTGACTTAAAGAGAACTATCATTTTAATTTTATTCAGTAAAGTGATACATATAATTGTTGCTTCAAAGATTGACGACTGTTGATCGGTTATCAGTCATTTCCCAAACCTCAATGGTTAGGCACAAGACTAGTTTTTGATGGTCTTTTTGGATTTGGCCAAACCATCTTTGCTTCTGATAACTTTTACATTAAAACTATTTCAAGTTTTAGGGGTTTTTGTTTTTTTTATCATCAGATACTTACTGAATATTTTAATATTAATTCAGGTTTACTGAAAATTTTCTTTAAAGCATAAATTATAAAGTTCTATTACATATTATGAACATTAGAAAATCATAAACCTGTGATTGACTACTTAGATAGGGTCAATTAAAATAATTCCATAACCAAGAGAGTGGGTATTTTAAATAGAAAATTGTTTATAGTTAATAGTTCTTTGTAGATATTTTGCATGATTTAAAAAACTTCTCAATAAATACATTTCACTTGATACTTTTCATATTTGTATAATTATTTTGCATATGACTTTAGCTTAAAATTCCCACTAGATTTGTTGACTTTGATGCTACTTAATTCTGCTGCTCTAGTAAATAATGAACTTATACTACAAAACTCTCTAGCTGTTGTATGATGAATGCTGAGGAAGCATGGTGCCCTGTTCAAGTTCTGGTAAGTTGTCACAAAACATGTCAATGTCATCATGCTTTGGATACAAGAATTATTCTTAAGTAATCAACTTTGACTCTTTCACATTAAAGCAGCTTCTTTTGACCCATCTTAATCAGAGGCATATTAAAGTATAGATTGGCAATATTTGTGTGGATCTATCAGCCATTGATGTTACCAGACTGCAGGCACACACCTCCTTTTACAGGGTTCTTTTCAGTGAAGCTCATCGGCACATGTTCGTAAGTGTAATGCCAATCTGTATGGACATATGCCGTAATATTTGCCTCTTCTCTCTACACATTTTACTTTAACTTTTGGAAATCAATTATCAGTTAACGCGGATATTATTTTTATCTTAATCTCTTGGGCAAGCTGCTTGTGAACGGGTTAAGGCTTAATCTGTTTCTTTTTTTTTTTTTTTTTTTTTTTTTTTTTCCTCTTAGATGGAGTGTTGTTCTGCAGTATATAAATTGGGAAATGATAAGATTTGACTGGATTCAATTGCAGTATCTTAAAAACCCTTTTCATATTTGATATTTTTTTTTTTTTTTTTTTTTTTTTCTATAACTTAATATTTATCAATTTAAAACCTTTGCAATTTTCTATTTAATTTAAAAGCTTTGTTTCTTAATGTTCAGAATGCAAACACATTAATTCTTGTTGAATGCATTCAGTCAAAGCTTCTTGTTTTCTCTTTGCAAAAAATTAACAAAGTCCTATTTATTCAATCTTTAATGGTTGCATTTTTTTTTTTTTAATATGCACTTTTTATATCACTATTTTATTCAATAATTTTCCTCTTAAAATATTTAAATTACAATATTCTATGATATTTTTTTTTTTTTGTGTGTAAAACTAAGACCTTATATTTTAAAAATGAAAGGGGGTCTCTAATTAAAAGAAATATTTACAATTTTTTTTGTCATAGATAATTTAAGTTAGCACTATCTTTTGAGATTGATATCATAGAGTATTGAAAATTGAATGCTGCTGTTAAATGTTATTTGAAATGTATTTTGCTAGTGAATAAGTGGTAGAACTTTTCTTTATAGTAAATGATTGCACCTGTCTCAATCTTTGTCAAAGCACCATTGCTGCATATCTCCCTGACTCATTATTTCACCAGTTTTGTATAAATGTGTCGGTTGAAATGTCTGTGCACTACTTAAGATGATTGCTCTTAATTTCATCCTTTATATATATATATATATATATATATATATATATAGGCAATACAATTTCATATCTCCCTTTAATTTTCTTCCTTTCTCTAATATCTCAGAATTTAAGAAAATTGCCTTAGGATTTAATTTCTCTTTCACTCTCTCTCTCTCTCTATAGGGCTTTGTTTCTTTTTTGTTTCTCATGTGAATCTCTGTATTTTGATTGTCCTTTGCTTCTTCTGTTACTGAGAATTGTGGCTATGCTGGATTGCTTTTAGGAGAAAACAACAAATACAAGGTGAAGTTCGATGACCCTCGGGTATGTAAGAGTTTCCTGCTTGGATGCTGTCCCCATGACATACTGTCTAGCACGGTGAGTGGATTTTTGTTTTTGTTTTTGAGGCTGGGCAAACAATTCTTCAGGCTGACTTTGGTACGTAGTTGTTGTTAGTGGTGGTGCTAATGCACTTTCAAGATATAAAGATACTAGCGAAATAATAGAACATTTTAATAAACCCTTATTATGTAGGGTTACAATTCCAACTTATTGCCATTTCATTTTGAGAGCTTAAAACATTAAAACATCCCTTCAAACAAAAAATATGTTAAATTGCAAAATGCATAGACAAACCTACAGTGAATTTGCAAGTTAGTGGAGGGTTGGTGATGCCCGAAATTTAAATTTAAAAAAAAAAACAAAAACCTTAAATTTGGTAGTATAACAAAAAATGGCATATATTTCTTAAAAATTTGAATATTCTGCTGTCTGAAAGATATCACTAAAAATAACTTCTTTGATCTATTTAGGATTTACTATAAATTATGTTATTTACAATATAAACATAAAATTAGCTCAAATTCTAAGTGGTCTGTGAAATAATTAATTTGGGGATATTGGTGGTTGTCCTTGTAATAAATACAGTTGAGCCCTGTAAGCATTTTTAACATAGTGAGTAGATTTTTTTTTTTTTTTTTTCCCCCATCCTTTCCCATCCCTCAAAACACTTTGTAAAACTTTCCTGTTCGAAAATGTCAAATTCCATGTGATTCCATTTGCTTTTTTTTTTTTTTTTTTTTTTTTATTATTATTAATTTCACTCAATAGTTGAAGTTTTGATTTCTAGGGTTTTTCCTGCATGGCAAGGACATCTGGTCAGTGTATCAAATCCTACAACAAATTATTAAAATAAAGATACAAATACATACATTGGTTGTGATTTCATTAATTCTTCTCCGGGGGCCTTTTTATTAGCCTTTTATATCCAGAACCTGACAGCTTATTTAAAAAAAATTTTGTTTATTTCTTAGTTGTCTTCATAAATGTGAAATAGTAATTACTTTAGTCATTGGTGTTGCCTGTTAAAGGTGTCTTGTCTTTTTCTTTAAACTACCAGCTGCTAAGTCATGCTGGAAAAACACCTACTGCTACATGTTTACATTCTTGATCATTGGAACAGGGTTGCTTTGTCTTCATTTCAGTAAACCATTGCTACAGGTTTGATGGAGTCTTCTTGGTACTAGCAAATTGCTATTAATTCAGTGCTTTTTACTACATGTGAGTAGCACTATCAACTGTTTTTGTCATGATGATGATACTTTGGGGTTAGTGTTTGGCTTGTAACATTTGTTGGATTAAAAATACTTTAGTGTTTATATTATGCATGATATTTCTGATCTATTACCAATCTTTTAAGGTGGGTACATTGCAACTGTTTAGGTGTGAGTGGATTATATTTCTTGCACACTACTGCCAGTAAAGACCGTAATCTAGTTAGAAATTTGAGGGAACAAAATGTTAAACCCAAAACCTTTGTAGGGTTTTTCTTTTCTGCAAAGCTGGAAATGGGGGAAAATGTGAACAAGTTGCTCCCAATTCAGTAAAAGGTAGATAAATCTCACAGTGATAGCCCAAATATTCCACTGGGGTTTTAGAAATTGATTTTTAATCTTGTGATTATTTGCTGCTAGCTCCATTCTTTCTTATTTTATTTTTAGAATTTCTCAAATTTTGATTATATTTGCAGCGTATGGATCTTGGAGAATGCCCTAAAATTCATGATTTGGCTTTGAGAGCTGATTATGAACAAGCGACTAAAGGCAAAGATTATTATTATGATATTGATGTGAGTAGTAACTTTTAACTCTCATAACTTCTTGAATTTGAATAACGTAAATTCATCTTTAATATTTCACTTTTTATTTTCACCTGAGCATTTCAGTTTTTCAGACACTGATAATTGGAATAGTCATTCTTGCTTTCATTGTTTAAATTCTCAGATGAATTTTGATGTATGCCTCTATAAATGTCTAAAGGTGCTGCTTATATATATATATATATATATATATATATATGTGTGTGTGTGTGAAAGTATTAAATTGGAATATGTGAATTTCTCTTTGTTCTAGGCCATGGAACATTTGCAGTCATTCATTGCTGAATGTGATCGCAAAACAGAACTTGCCAAACGTCGTCTGAAAGAAACTCAAGAAGAACTCAGTGAAGAAGCTAACCAGAAGGTTTGTCCAACTCTTTTTCTGTTGGTCTTTCATTTGGATATGTATAATATTCTAGTGACTCTAGGTTTGGACTTTTTTTTTTTTTTTTTTTCTTTCTTTTCTTTTACATATACTCCCCTTCTGTAGAAGAGGTGTTCATAAAGTAAAATCCTTTGCCTTTCAGAAACTTAAGATATTTTGCTTAAAAGTAGATATTCAAAGTAGAAACTAGAAATCTTTTTAAAAAAACAAGTCCGTTTTAAAGGATGCTGACTCGCTTAAAATATTGTTTTTCCGTAATCATTTGTTTTAACAGTGATATGGATATTAGAATATAAGTGCCTTTTTATTATTACTTTTGTTATATTGAGTTTTTTTATTTTTTTTTTTTATTCAGGCTGAAATAATTCATCAACTTTGTGAACAGATTGGTACAAAGTTAGCCAAAGCTGAAACTGCTGGTGCAGAAGGACATGTTGATGAATCTTTAAAGCTTATGGAGGAAGTAGAAGAATTAAAGAAACAAAAGGGTCAAGCAGAGGTGAGGACCTTTTCTTTTCACTATTTCATATTTTGAGGAAGATGTTAGAATCATTAAAAAATTAATTGAAAGTTTATAAGTCTGGAGTAATTACAATGTTTTGTATATTTTAATTTTAGCAAGTTTCTTTTTTTTTTTTTTTTTTTTTTTTTTTTTTTTAAGATTGAGTATAGAAATTCTATGCCTGCCTCCAGCTATCAACAACAGAAGCTACGTGTATGTGAAGTGTGTTCGGCTTATCTAGGTATTCATGACAATGATCGAAGACTTGCTGATCACTTTGGTGGCAAATTGCATCTTGGCTTTATTACAATCAGAGAAAAACTGGAAGACCTTAAGGTATGCAAACAAAAATTTGATTACTTGAAAAGAAGAATTTGTAATTGTGATTACTGTAGAATATTTGCATTGCTGTGTAAATTCTTAAGATTGATAATTGAAGATTATATAATGCCTTCGTTGTTTTAATGCTTTTAGTTGAATCTGGAGAAATTCGTAAGCTCCTATTCTAAAAGTTTTCTCTTAAAATATTTGAAACTTTTAAAATTGTCAAAAATATTGAAAAATGTCAACATGATTGAACTTTTAATCAGCAAATGAACTAAATCAAAAAGAAAATGGATAAGAAATATGATTAAATAGATTTTGGAATTGTGGATCCAAATATTAGGTTGGTGCAAAAATAATGACGTAATAATGTCATTTTTTGACATTTTTTAATGTCAAAAAACGACATTATTACGTCATTTTTGCACCAACCTAATACAAATCTTAAGCAAATAATGTTGGACAGTTGAAACCTTCTATTTTTGATACATTTCACATTCTTGTCTTTATTTGGTTTGAAATTGTTTTTTGCTTCATAAAAGCTACATAATTCTGAACTTCTTTTCCAGAAAAGTGTTGCAGAAAGACGAGCTCAGAGAGAAAAAGAACGAGAAGAGCGGCGGAAGCGTGAACAAGAAAAACTTGGAGAAAGGGAAAAAGAGAAATGTAAAAGTAGGAGTCCTAGCCGAAACCACCGGAGCAGCAGAAGCCACAGTCGTGATCGAAGGAAGCGTTCTCGCAGTCGGAGTCGAAGCAGAAGGTTAGTTTGACAATTCTTTATAGAAAGCTGTTTTTCCTTTTTATTTTTATGATGAAGTCAAAATACTGAAGAGGAAAGTCCATTAGAAAAGTTACTTTGTAAATATTTATAGAAAAAGTATAGCAAGTTGTTACAGCAGAGAGGAAAGTGACTATGGCCAAGATGTCATGGCATTGCAGATGCTGCTTTGGCTTTGTGAAGAGTCAAAAGCACCAGGCCACATGTGGCAGTAATATTTGATGCCTGGATGAATGGTAGAACTGTAAAGTGCAAAATCCTGATGAGAAAAATTGTGTGGCAAGATGTAGAGGAACCGATTTTCTTAACACCAAGTGATTCAATATAATCGTTGCCCTTTGTATCACTGGAGAGCATGATAAGACCAAAAAGGTTATATAAGTTGTGCTCTCCTGAAGATTAGCATATGCCATACTTCACATGAGAAACTTACTTTCCTGTAAAATTGTTTTAAGAGATTTTTATAAATTTTATCTGAGAGCAGTAGTGGCTACTTGGTCAATGAATGATGTTTCCTTATAAGGAAACAACTAATATTATCATTACCAGGCTGATGGAAAGCAAAGGTGTTTTTTTTTGTTTTTTTTCCCTCCCCTAAATTAATAGGCAGCATTTTCATTTTGAAGGTGTTAAAATTAATGAAACCACATGTTGCCCCATTTAATAGATTGAAGGTCATTTTTGAGATCGGCTGTCAATGATTTTTATTGGACTTGCTTTTAAAATGAGTAAATAGTTGTCATCAGTATAGATACAGTTGAGAACTGATGACATTGGGAAAGTTGTTGGTGAAATAAAGAATTCTCCAGAAATCCATAATCCTTCAACTTGTGAAGAGACATGAAATGCCTAAGAAACCTCAAAAGCATGACAGACCCTTTCAGCAATAACTGTCAACACATTGGCAGTTGACCTAGAGAAGTGTAAGCTTTGTCTGAAAGAAGCCCCTGCTCAGTAATATGTCCTTGAAGATTAAACAACCTTGCTATATCTTTCTCTATAGCTAGTGTTCGAAACCTTAAAAGGGATATGCCATAGTTTTTCACTTCTGTACAATAATTTGGTAAGTTTTGAAATTCTGGTAATGAACATGTGAATGTTTTTTCTTATCCCCTAAAATAATAAGACAAATGTCTACATTTCATTTGTCGAGTTTTTATGTTTTTCCTCCTTTTTCTATTTTACTTTCAGGTCTGGTAAGCGCTCTCGCTCAAGATCCCGTTCTCACTCCAGAAGGTCAGACTCCCGCTCCAAGCGTTCTCGCTCTCGTTCCAGGTCTAGATACTCTAGGTAAGATTAATATAACTTACGTTTTTTCTTAATCACATTTTGATTGGAATTATATTTGATTAGAATTAAGGGCCAAGAAAGCAGGGACATTTATTTCTGTTTGCGGACTTGCTTCAACATCTTTATCAACAAGAGAAACTGATTTGAAAAGACTGTTAATGACATAATTTATGTCAGACCTTGCAAATGATTTTCATAGAGAAATTATAACTTGTAAAATGGAAATGTTAAAGCAGTGTTAGATTGCAGTACTTGAATTAGTCTCTTCAATTTAAAAATATCAGAATACTGCTTCAATTACAAAGATTTCAACATTTATTCTTTTTTTTTTTTTTCCCCCCTGAAGATATTCAAGATAGTGGCAAGCTGCACTCATTACTTCAGCTATATGTACTTTTATTTTGTTTACTTTGTAAGTGTAACATATAGTTGCCATTTGAGAGAAACTTGCAATAACATTAGCTATTATTACCAAATGAATCCAATCATTTCTTTGTAAATATGAATGTCTTTTTTCTCATGATTATTTTAGCAGGCATTCCAGCAGATATGGCAGAAGACGTTCTCGTTCTCGATCAAGAAGCAAAAGCAAACATAAGTCTAGAAGATATTCAAGAAGTCGCTCAGCAAGTAGCTCTAGAAAAGGAAGGGACTCTCGCGAAAGATCTGGTAGCAGTTCAAGGGAAGAAATGATGAGAAGAGATGGCAGATTAGATGGGTATGTCGTCTTTACTTACCTTTTTCCACCAAGATCCTGAATTCTTGTTAGATTCTCACTCTTTCTCCTTTTAAGAGTTGGCATATAGATATATTTTTTCTTTTTTACATTTAAGCTATTTTTACTTTTTAAAATCTTCATGAAAATAAGCCACATTTCTGGTATTCGGTCAGATTGAATTTTTACTTTTAACAAGTCTCCCTGCTGAATTGAAACTGTAAAAGAAATGTTCAACTTTGTTTTTGCATTAGATTTTGTTATAATTGGTTTCTATTTGCAAGATCCATTTTATGATTAGACAAAAATGACACGAATCTGATCAATTATGAGTTTACTTTTCTCTTTTTATTTTTAATTTTATTTTTATTTTTATTTATTTTCCTGATTTATCTGTACAGCAATTGATGTTTTCTTATGAACCATTTCTATGAAGACTCTGTTAATATTTAAATCTTCACTTCAATATTTTATACTTTTTTTTTTCCCCTCTCTTTTTCCCTCCTAACCTGTTAGGTTTTGTGAAGGGGACACAACTAAATCTTTGCTACCAGTTCACATTTGTTGCATCTCTTCTCCAATGAAGTTTCCTAAAATTGTACTCACATGATGGGGGTTTGGGGGCAAGTGCTGAGTAGTTACACTATAGAATTCAAAGTGATACAAACTTTCACTCCTTGTGTTCCTTCCATTTTAGCTCAGAATTAAATCTTCATCTGCAGCCTACTCCAGCCCCCCTGTGAGCTACGTTTGGATATATGCCTTCCAATGCTCAAATCTCATCATCATCACTTATTCCGTATGTATAGTTGGAAATTGCATGGCAAGTGTTCTTTGTTCCTATACACGTTCTGCATAGATTTCTCTCTCTCTCTCTCTTTCTCTCTCTGATCTTTTTGTTTTATAAAAGTTTTTAAGCATTTAGTTTCCCACTTTCTCCCTTTTCCTTAACCCTTATGGGAGGAGGAGAAGGTAAGGAATTGCAACTGTAATGCTATTTATGACCTGTAATTTTGATGGCCACATTTTATATGCATAATCCTACTTATGTGAGTTACAAGTTCACTGACTTAATAAAAAGTTGAAATATGACCCTTTTAAATTTGTGGAGTGGAAGGTGTTAACTCTTTTTTTTTTTTTTTTTCTTTTTTTTTTTTTTCTTTTTTCCTCTCTCTCTCAGATGTGGAACCCCTATCCCGCCCCAAATGTCTGTCTGTCCTTTTTTTTTTTCCCCCTTTTCCTTCCTCCCCACTTCTTCACCAGTGGTGCTAAATGATTTCATTTCTTTTTAGGTAGACTTGAGTGCAGTTGATGTGCAGCTGCTCCAATGACTAGATGCATATAGAGAGTTCTTAGCAGCTAATGACCAAGTATACAGTGTTATAGTGTGGATCAAATGGGGTGAGTCTGCTGCACGCTACCTGCTGGTTAAATGAACCTCCATTTTGGTGACGAGTTGCTCTCAGCATCTACAAGATACAAACAAGATATGTACAGTTTCTCTTTTGAATCAAATTTAGCTTGGAACAGAGGAAGACGGCAGCCAACAAATCTTTTTGAAAACTGTAGAATACATGCCATTCTTAGCATTTTTTTTTTTTTTTTTAAATAAAACATTTGCTCACTTTCTTAAACTTCATGGCTAAGCTTCAAAAGTTGATAAGCTGTAACAAAAAAATCAATCAAGCTAAGCTTCAAATAATTCAGGATCAGTTTTCAAAACTGCTGTTTCTATAAGTCAAAGCCAATCATTTTATCTGAATCATTTTGCACATTTTCTTTGTGACTTTCTTTCCTTCCTGTAAACAACTGTCGAAATATTTGAAAATCAACTTCTCAGCAGTTTTGTCTTTGAAACATTGAAGTGCCTGAAAGGTTCTCTCTCTCTCTCTCTCACTCTCGCTTTTCCTCTTCTCTCACTCTCGCTTTTCCTCTTCTCTCTCTCTCGCTTTTCCTCTTCTCTCTCTCTCGCCTTTCCTCTTCTCTCTCTCTCTCGCCTTTCCTCTTCTCTCTCTCTCGCCTTTCCTCTTCTCTCTCTCTCGCCTTTCCTCTTCTCTCTCTCTCGCCTTTCCTCTTCTCTCTCTCTCGCCTTTCCTCTTCTCTCTCTCTCGCCTTTCCTCTTCTCTCTCTCTCGCCTTTCCTCTTCTCTCTCTCTCCCGCCTCTCTCTCTCCCGCCTCTCTCTCTCCCGCCTCTCTCTCTCCCGCCTCTCTCTCTCCCGCCTCTCTCTCTCCCGCCTCTCTCTCTCCCGCCTCTCTCTCTCCCGCCTCTCTCTCTCCCGCCTCTCTCTCTCCCGCCTCTCTCTCTCCCGCCTCTCTCTCTCTCTCTGTCTCTCTCTCTCTCTCTCTCTGTCTCTCTCTCTCTCTCTCGTCTCTCTCTCTCTCTCTCGTCTCTCTCTCTCTCTCGTCTCTCTCTCTCTCTCTCAAACCTTGGGATGGTTAATATCTTTATATAAATTAAAAATGCTTTAAGACCCCCCCCCCACCTCATTTTTTCTATTTTAGTAATCTCAGTTTGAGCAAGTAATGTTTGGCTTGCTTGTCTTTCCTTCTCTTATTTATCCTCCTTCATGGATAAATAGTTGAGAAATATTTTTTGCAGCTGCCTGGATGGACCACAAAGTCAACTTGCTCTCTTTCCTACTTTTTTCCTTTTTGGACAGTGCTTTGGTCTGTAAATAAATATTTTTTATTATATCAAGTTGAATTATTAAAACATGCATTATCATCTTGTTAATGACAGGGGCAAAAGAAAAAGAAGGTATTTAGCTTTTGATGTCTTAAGTAAATAATTCCTTTTTAGAATTAAAGTGAAATTAAAAATTATGAAAATTACCAACATTCAGAAATTACTATATTTTTTTTTTTTTTTTTTTCCTCCTTCCTTCTCTAATGGTTGAAAGATTAAAATGTCTGTAAATCGTATACCAGTTATGGGTTTTATAGCTAGTGACTCAGCATACACACACACACTTATTTTTTGTTTACTATTTATTCAGTGGTATTATTAATATCTTCCTTTGATTATAAGCATGAATTTGTAGATTTTAAGATCAAAATTCCATTTTAATAATTGCATAAAGTAAATTAAGATTTCTTAGGATTTTTAAATCTTGCAGTTTCCTGAAGACTTCTTGACATCAATTGTTGGTTTATTTTGATGCCCACTTTGTCATTCCTCTGCATGATTTAATTGTTGCAACTTTTGTTATCAATTTTGTAAAAATGTCAATAAAGATAACTTTGAAAAACAAGCTTCATTTTATTTTTATTTACCTTCTGCATGGGATTTTATTTATTTATTTTTTTTTTTTTTTTTTTCTCGGAATTTAAGAAGAAAATTTTTTTTTTTCTTTGTGTGCATGCATTTGTGATGTTGCTGAGTCAAAGGCTTTGCATGTGTGCATTGACAACCTCTGCATTTCCTAAATAGCAACTTTTCATCATCAAATGATGTCTTGGTGACTCCGTGTCTGGTAATGGATGAGAGCAGTCCTTACTAGGTGCGCCAAACAAACGGTCAAGATGAAAATAACCCAACAAGAGTTGGCCATAAACTCGGGTATGTCTTTTTTTTTTTTTTTTTTTTTTTTTTTTTTTTTTTGACCAAAAATAGAATGATCTAAAGGTATGCAAATGATGGCAACTCTATGGCAGTCGGCAGATTCTGGCAGTATGCGCCAAAACACTAGGGACGATAAGTTTCAAAATCCTGCAACCATAAGGCGGTTGACCATAAGTGAATTCCAAGCATCATCAGGCTCTCCTGCTGCAATTCACATGATCCAACCCTCCTGAGAGTTGAATTTTTGGCCGTCATGCAAATCCTGTGATTTGCACCTCCTCCTCCTGTGTACCCAGTCAAGGATAAAGAGAACCCATGTGGCTAACTTTGGGCAAAGCAAAAATCTAAAAGGATTTGAGTTTCCTGTCTGACAAGTGGCAGATGAACATTGCTGAGCTAATCGTCCTGATTCCAAATGGACTACCCACCAAAATAAAGAAGACAGCATTCTGCTGGCCAGAGAATGAAACTACTGCTACCAAACTGAATCATCCAATGAATGCCTGTGCAAAATGCTGTGGATCTCCAACCATTTCCGAAAGAAAACTAACCCACGAAAATTGCCAGCTGATGAAATATTGTTTTAGAAAAAGAACTCTGGCTTCAGTAAATTAGAACTCAATGAGAAGATATCAACTCAACTGACAGATCAGTTGATTTCTTGGCTTGATCTTTTTATATATGTATTTTCTTGTACCGTCTGTTCTTTCATGATGCCTTTCCCCTTTATTAAACAAGTTTTCTTTTTCTTTAGATGATTATGTATTTTATAAATAAAAGTTTTTATATATATATATATATATATATATTTTATATATATCAGGTCATCCCATAAGTTCTGTCCGAATTTTAACTTTTTGTTAAAATGAATGAAATTTAAAGAATATTTTATATCTAATGGAGCTGAACATTATTTTTATGTTTAGATGCATTTAAACTGATGAAATTTTATTTCAAAGAACAATAAAATTAAATTTATTTTTGATTAAAACCCTGCTAACATGGAAGTACCCAAGAATCATTTGTAGCACATAATGCTTTATGAGTTCAAGAAAGGAAACTCGGCAACTAAAGTGGCTAGAAACATTCACTCAGTTTATGGAGAGGAATGTGTGAATGAAAGAACTTGCAGAAGAGGGTTTGCAAAATTCGGAGGTGGAGATTTCACCCTTGAAGACGATTGAACCGGACATCCAGTTGAGTTTGATGAAAAGCTTCTTGAAGTAGCCCTGGAAGAAAATCCTGCTTTATCAGTTGAGGAATTGCCAGTGGTTCTCAGTTCAAACCATACAACTGTTCATCGTCATCTTCAACAACTTGGAAAATGGGTGCCTAATGAATTGTCTGAAAACAACCTCAAATCCCGAGTTGACATCTGATCTTCTCGCCAACTTGTTTCACCTTTTTTGGATAGACTGTGACGAAAAATAGATCTTTTATCGAAATGTTAAGCGTCGTAGACAGTGGCTTGGTAAAGGGGAAGGAGTCCAGCTACAGCTGAGAAGGGAACTTCATGGGCAAAATGTTCTTTCAATGTGGTGGGATCGCCACTGAATAATCCATTTTGAATTCTTACCACCTAATGCAACAATGCTCAAATATACTGTCAGCAATGAGAGTGTTTGAACAAGGCTTTGAGGAAAAAAAGACCTGCTCTAGTGAATCGAAAAGAGGTGATGTTTCATCAGGACAATGCGTGACCCCACAGCAAGAATCGCATCACAAAAGGTCAAAGAACTTGGGAGAAAATTCCTCATCCACCTTATTTTCCTGATCTTGCTCCTTCAGACTACCATTTGTTTCGTAGCTTACAGAATCATTTGGAAGAAACAGTTTTTGTAACACAGGAAGAGGTTAAAACTGATATTTGTGAGTTCTTTGAATCGAAGCCAAAAGAATTTTACAGTAATGGAATTAGTAAGCTTGTTAATAGATGGAAGGAAGTCATAGATAATCAGGGAAAATACATTGTTGATTGAATCTGTAATTAAATGTAACATTTGGTCACTTTTTTTTTATTCAAATTTCGGACAGAACTTATGGGATAACCTTTTATTTATATATTATTGTAAATCACTTGCAGGTCTTAAATGCCAATTAAAATCATCGCACAAAATTTAAAAACTGAATCAACTAAGCTGTGATATCCTCATACGCCAAAACTGATGGGAGAATCTGTTATCTCTATATATATATATATATATATATATATATATATACGATATATTTTCAGAAATATAGTCCTAAGGTGTGTTATTTATGGGATAAAGTGCTCGATATCAGAGATAGAGCGTGTGAACATTGAAGTCAACGTTTAGTGGTGGCAGTCTGTTTCATGCTAGATACAATTGTCAGGTCACAAGTGCTGTTTTCTTTCTCAGCTATTTATATATACGAGTCGGTGGTATATTGTGGGTAGTCTATTTGGAGGTTATTTTGCTGGAAGTTGTTTATTTATTTGGGTTAAATTATTTTGCTTGTCTTTATTTTTATTTTTTTTATTTCTCATCTTATTTTTATTTTAATTGGTGTTTTATTAACATAATAAAAATATATTGCTTATTTACTAGGTTTGGTTTGGTAAGATAAAGCTATTCAATTTTGGGGTTAATTGTTGTAATTTATTCTATTATTTTGGCAGAAGCAGTTTTTAATTTGTTTATTACTTCATGTATTTGTTTGCATTGATTATTTTTATTTGTTTTTTTTTCTAATGGCTAATTTATCGGGATTGGTTTGTTAGTTCGTTTATTTGGATTAATTTAGATTAATTTATTTTACTTTTTTTATTGTTTGTTATACTGTATATTTTTTATTTACTCTTTTCGGTTTTTGCCTTTAAATGTTTGTTTTGTTTTTTTTTTTTTAATTTTTTTTTATAGTTATATAGCAGTTATAGCTATGTTTTTCACCCGATTTTTGGTTTGATTTTTAGTCTAACTAATATTTTGGTTATAATAGTTTGTTAATTCGTTTATTTCTTTGGGTTCATTGATTTTGTTTCTTATTTTTTTTATTTTGTCTATTCTGACAGGTGTGATTTGGTATTTTGTTTGGGTTAATTTATTTTACTTATTTTGTCATTTTGTTTATGTATCTTATTTTATTTTTTCAGTTTTTGATTTTTAAATAATGTAAAAATTTGTTTTCATGTCTGCATTTTGAGATGAGCTCTGATTGTTTATTTAATAACTAGCAGTAGAGCCCGGCGATGTAACAGTAAGAGATAGATCAAGTATCGACCATCATAAAGACTGAAAAATAAAATTGACAAAGATTGTTTAAAAGTTGACGGACACGCATGTCTTAATTAGTGCTTTGTTTTTTTTTACGGATTGGTCAAACAAAAACATTGTTTTCAATCGTTATGAGTCTACCGATTGAATAGAATTTTATTATAAACAATTGTCTTGTAAATGGAATTTTTAAAGCATTCTGAATGTCAAATTAAAGAAAAAAAGTGTGCAAGACAAAAAGAAACACTACCTGCCAAAAAAAAAAAAAAAAAGTGAAGTTAATTTTATGTAGTCCTGTGAAGTTTTGTTGGAATCAGTTGAAAAATGTAGGAAATGCGATCCCATATATAAACGAACACACACACACACACTAGGTTTTAAGTATAACTCGATATGAGTTTGTCTTTTCATTCTCGTGATGCCTCTTAATTGTGTTTTCAAATTGATTTTGTGCAAAAACAATTGTTTTTTCCAGCTTTTGGTGCTGTCAGAACCACTGCAAGGTAATTTTATGTAGTCCTGTGAAGTTTTGTTGAAATCGGTTGAAAAATGTAGGAAATCTGATCCAATATATAAACGTACACACACACACACACGACCTGGGTTTTATAAGTATGATTTATTTTGGTCTGGGAAGGTAATGATGGCTATTTTTTTCCTCTAACCAAAGTTTAAGTTTTTGATAGGCTGGCACAACCAATCAAAAACTTGAAAACTATATATTATATAATATATATTATAAAATCTTTTACTTTAATTAAATAAGCTAAAAATCTTTGTTCCCAGTAGAATGACAAGATTACAGATAAGCCTCCATTCCTTGGCATGAATTGCATTGTTACTTGGTCTTTAGTACAGAACAGCATGATCAGATATCAACTTTTCAACACGTTTACATTATAATAATCAAAATTACTGAGTGTATTCTTTGGCAATCATTTATTTTTAATTTACTTTACTTTTTGACTAATTTTATAAATTTCTTGACATAGCTTTAAATTTTTACTTCTCTATTTAATTATTTTCATTGTAATTTGTTATAATTTTTATTTGACATCTGAAGTGATATGACATTTTGTATTTTTCCTATTCAAATTTTCTGATGAATCTAAATTCTTCAGTTAATGACTGAATAAGCTCATGGCAAGTTCTATAACAATCAATTATCTGTAGAATTTCCCTTATCGCATTGGAATATTTTAAGCTGTAACAATCATAAATATGAATTCTGGTCGTTATTTTAAGTGGAAGCTGGGTAGGTAGTCAAATTTTCAGCTGTGGGTGTAAACTTGGTAAAAGTAATTCAATGATTGAAAAACAGTTCCTTTGAAGTCACTGGTAAATTCCTAGCATTAAAAATTGTGTTCTTTGATTCTTCATATGTTTTTATTTTAAAAAAAAAAAAAAAAAAAAAAAAAAACTCTTCTGGAGACAGCAAGTCTTCCAAACGTCTTTATGGGTTGGAAATGTCTTTTCTCAAAGCAATGCAAAGGGCCAGTGTGTCTTATTTTTCACACTGTAAACTTGTTGGTAAAAGCCGTTAGGTAATTAAAGATGCTTTACCTTTTGAAGTCCCCAATTGAATAAGCTCTTTTTGCTATTAAACTTTACATTCTTCAAATGTCTTTATTCAGTGTGTGTTTGTGTTTTTTTTTTTTTTTTTTTTTTTTTTAAACTGGAAGAATTTCAAAATCACTAAAAATTAAAAACTTTGCTTCCAAATCTGAAATGTTTTATTTTATTAAATTATAAAGGGTGTGGCAGTAATCCCTCCCGCATTAGCTAGTTGAAGACACCATTGCCACTAATAGTTTAGCATTATTTAGGAGACATTTTTGCCACACCAACACTAGGTGGAATAACAACTCCAATGATTTTATTTTATAATAGTGAAGAAAAAAAAAAAAAAATTTCGCACTCCTCCCCAAATAAAAATTTGGTACATGTTATCAAAAAAGATGAAAATGAATCCCCCTACCAAGATATTTCTACAAATTGTTCCAATGGACAATTAACAAATAAATGGCTGAATATTCTGCAATTTGTTTTTTGTTTTGTTTTTTTTTTCTTCCAGCTCCCATGTCATTCATTCAGGAAATTGACTTTTTATAGATTACATCACTTTTTCTTTTAAATAAAACTGAAAGGTGGTGTTAAAAGGTAAAAAGTGTTGAGACTTTTGAAGAGATTTGTGTTGATAGGATGTTTAAAGAAAAAAAAAAGTTGGGTGTAATATTTTCGCATCAAATAAGATTCTTGTTTTTAATATTAACCTTCCTGTTATGAGTGCAGCAAAAACTTAGTTGACTTTTATTGACTAATTTTCTCAACATCTGAAATGATTTAATCAACTTTTAAAAGAAAATCCACTTTTTTTTTCTCTCAGATCCATTGTTTTAAACCATGTCATGTTTTTTTTTTCTTATTAATCAGTATTTTGGGGATAAGTATTTGAAAAAGGCAAAATTGATTTTTTTACTTGGAGAGTCTGCATTGCACCCTTGAGGATGTTTCAGGAGGGATGGCGATTGGACTCTTTCTACGTGGATTTTTATTTTTATTTTAAAAACTACATGCCCAGATTTAAATTGAATGTAGTGTAGAATAAATTGACTTTTCTGTCTGTGATTATGATGATGGTAATTCTGTGTTCCCTGAAGAATTTAATTATCCTCTACATTGGACAAGAATCCGATCTAGTGATAAGCAGAGCCCAAAGCAACTACTGGATGGACAGATAAAGAAAAGTAAATGGTCCCAAAAGAAATCACAAACAGCTTTTAAAATCAATTGGGATAATTGTGGGGAAATGTTGCGAGTGGCCAATTAAAATTGGGGATATAAAGGTGGCAAAGCTTTTTGAAGAAAGCACGTAAAAATCACAGACAAAAAGGGATTGACAATGATGATTATACTCTGTGAGAAAGAGATTTGTAGCTATGTCTGCCTCTCAAGCTGGCCTGTTCTGGCATAAGCAGAGCCATACACAACTAATTTCTCCTGTGCAATTTATAATAAAGGGTGTAGTAATAGATCCAGATAAACCAGACATGAAATCTTATACTAACAAATGCACAATACAATAAGTAATAAAGTTTGTCGAGAAAGTTTAAAAGCCTTGCAGGGTTGAAGTCATTCCAGATTTTATTCAATACAATATAAAATCATTTTTCATTTGATAGAATAAGATTTCAATTTGCATATAGTTTAACAGTTTCTATCATCTCTAAACTGGATTTCAACAAAGCATATGGACTTGAAGGTATCCCTGTGATAGTCCTTAAGAAATGTGCTCCAAAACTGACTCCTGTTCTCTCTAAATTCTACGATTTAGTCCAGTCTTAATAGGAAGTCTGGTCGGTTCAATAAGGTTAAATTAGCAGCTGATCTCAAAAATTTACCGATGATCTGTTAACTAGGGCAAAGAATGGCTTGTTAATTTTAATGCCACCAAAATGAATGCTCTCTTTTAATCTTAGATAACCTTGTTTGCATGGCTGATGCTAACCTCCAGAATGACTGTGTCTTCTCAGACCAACATTTTCTGCTGATGTAGAAAAATTATGTTGAATCCATTACATCTGCTGCTAGAAATATTGGTTCACTGTGTCATGCTAGACAATTTTTCTTTCTAGAATCTATATTTATAAGTCTACCATTCATCCATGCATTGAATATTGCCGAATGACTTATTACGGTTAATTTTGGCTCCCATCACCTTTTTGTATGAGTCAAGTGCCTTCTGTACTACCTCAATGTTGCTATGCCACGACACAGAAAGAGACATCATCAATGTACGTAGAAATCCTGGTTCAACCTCTAAGGACAGCAATTTTATGTAGGGCTGGATTTCATGTCCTGTACCTTAGCTGGCAAAGGAGGGACTCCAAAGCCAAAGCATAAAGGTGACAGCAGATAACCCTGAGGAACTGACTGAGACAGTGCAAAAGTGCTTGACCACTTTCCGTTCACCTTACTACAGCACTGGAGGAATGATACAGGAGGCTGATCCAGTTGCAGAAGTTGGGTTTGAATCCAGTGGTCTGCAGGACAACTGTCAGGTACCGATGGTCGACCCTATCAAATGCCCTAGACTGGTCTAAATTAACATGGATTCCTTGTCTTTTACACTCTAGGATCATGCAGACCAAATGCAGGTTACTTTGAATTGCTTGGGTCCCAACAATTGACTGCAAACGTTCCATCAGGATCTTGGCCAAAATCTTTAACTGTGTTTAGCAGAGTTTTGAGCCTATATTCATCTAATTCCTGCCCAAAACCCTTGTCCCTTTTTCAACAGCATGATCGCACCACCAGAACCAGTTGTTGAACATGACTGTCAGAATCGGAACAAAAATGTGTGACAGCCTCAAGTACAGTTCATAGGGCAGACCATCAAGCCCCAGAAACTTGTCACTGCCAAGTGAACACCTCTGATCTCACCTTCACAGCTAGCTGCTTCAGTTGGCTCAAGCCAAGGAAAGTCAGCCAAATAGCTGCAAAACTCATCGCCACCAAGACTAGGCTCCTTGGTAACCCAGCTCTTGAAATGTTGCACACAAAAGGTTCCAAAAACTGGAGTGTGACAATTTAGTATAAAGAACAATATACAAGCACATGTAGGACAAGCAAAACCCCAGTGAAAAACATAAACAAAGATAGAAGTCATGATATCATGAGTGCCAACAAACTTTGACCTATTCCAAAAAAAAAAAAAAAAAAAAAAAAGGAAATCAAAACTCCCATGATGGGGGAATCAAAAAAGGAGTGGGAATGATTGCCAAAGTTTTCCCCCCCTTTCCCTCTTATAATCAGGACACACAATGCATGCTGGCATATTTTTCTTAGCCAATAAAATGGGACGGCTTGTGTTTTGACATGACTCAGTGTGAATTAGCACATCTGGACTAACTTTTCAAACTCTCTGCTTTTGAGCAGAGAGGAACCCAGATGAGTCTCTACTCTTTGGTAGAGTCATATCTGGGGATGTTGACAAGCCCAACCTGTTTATGCAGATAATTTTTGCCCACGCTTATGGGCCCGGATATCTCCCCACATAAAGAATGGTCTTTTGCCAGATTCTGCCTTGTGGAGTAGGCTAAGGTAAATAATCTCAGTCCAGATCTGCCTTAACTACTAGGCAGACATACTGCGGTCACTTGGTCAACCTTGATTTTGTGTATAATTCTTTTTGCCACCTTATCAATTTTTATTTGCTTTAACTATATTGTTTGTTTGCTTGTATGATTGTTGCAGTTTCATCCTTTTTGACCTTTTTTCTTTTCATTGCAAACTTTATTAATTCTGTTTGTTAAAATGCAAGATAAATAACTCTTCTAACTCATCAGGATTAACAAGTCAATGTTTCAGTGAAATAGACAAAGAATTTACGTGCTAACAAAGAAACACAGGTCCGATTCATCTAAACAGAATAAAAGACACTGCATTTATGTATTAGATCAACCAGGTGAAAACGTCCATAAAAATAGATTTCTCACTATTAGTTATTTTCTTTATCTGCAGTTCAGATTTTAAGATTAATGGTGGAGTTCTGAAGTACTTTAAAGTATGTACAATTATGATGGTGAAGATTTTGATCTAATGTGACACTATTTAGCTATGGTAATTGATTAGCTAATTAATGATGAAAATTAAACAATACTGAGAACGGAAAAGGAGATACCAAGATTTTATTTTTACTTTGAAAAGAAAAAAAGTTCAAAAACCCGAGAATTGGCATAAGCAGTGGACTCGCATATGCAAACTTTTGACGATTGACATTGTAAAAGTACTGGTCAAGAAAAGCAGAATAACCCAGCATCGAGGATATGGTTTTAAGTGGCCATGTGCTGTTTATAAAATTTTAGCATGAGAAAATATCTTGAAAGAATTGCTGGTTTGAAGATAAAAGATTTATTTTTCTTTTCTGAGAAGCCGCAGACCTTGACAATTGATGTTTGTAAAAAGCACAGAGAAAAGAAGATGCAGTGACCAGGAGTGTTGAAGATAGAGATTTTAAACAACAGAGCCATATGTTATTCGAAAGAATTTTGTCTGGTGAGAACGAGAATTTTGTGAACAAAAATTCTAGTTTATAATTTTAATGAGATGCCATTGCTCAAGTGGTAGCAATAGTGATAGGTGGAGGTAATTTGATGAGAGAGATGGGGAAATTATTAACGCCCACTGAAATGAATTGGTATGAGGTGCCAATGTGAGAAGAAGGGAGTTTGGGAGGATAGCTATCCTGTAACCTATCACGACTGAATGGATCCCCCCACCCCCCAAAAAAATGGAAAGTAATTAATTTTCCCAAAATGGGAAGAAATCAGTTTTCCTATCCAAACAAAGAGGTCCCTTGTCAGAAATTGGGATTTACCGAAAACCCCAGGCTGTATCTAACCCTGCACTGGTTTTTGGTCAGTGTCCATATAAGCAAGTGTCCTCGGGCAGTTCACCAGTAGTTGTTGATAATTTTCAGCCCGGTAGTTCAAGTAGCAGGAACCAGAAAAATCAAGAAAAAAAAAAAACAAAACAGTTTTTTTTTTTTTTTAGTTCACTTTTATTGCAGCACCAATTCCAGATTTACAATTGGAGAGAAAAAAAAAAGAAAAAAAAAAAGAGGCCTAAAGAAACAAACAATAGCCAAACTTTAGGAAATGATCAACAGAAATGTATCGAAGTTGACCATCATTACCCACATAATTCTAATATGGCTTCTTAAAGACCATCTTGCTTGACTTTCTGGTAACTTGACAGATGTTAGCTGCTAAGGCAAGAAATATTTTTGATGTAATCATCAGGAGGCAAGCAGTAGACAGGCACCTGAAGAGAGAGAGAGACAGAAGAAAAAAAAAAAAAAAAAAGTGAGGTAAAAATGGAAAAAATATCGAGTCTTAATACAAAAGCCCAATATTCATTTTCTCATTTGTTTCTCTTCTGGTTTCATAAAAAAGCAAAATGCTGTCCAGATTCAAATGGCTAACTTGAAGGTAAACCAGACAATCTCTCACTATGCCAATCATTACAACAACAACAACAACAACGATGTCAGTTTCTCTTATTCCACATTCTTCAGTGCACACATGAATCAATGCAATTTGCAGTACATAGAAGACTGCCAACTTGTTTTTTTGAGAAATTAAATGACACCACATAACCAGTTTTTATAGATTTTATCTACAACACCAACAATTGATAAATGTATGAAAAGAAATGCAGCCATGTTGACGATCTTGGGATGTTTCTTGCCCAGTCTTCAGAAGAACTGATACTATCCACTTTCACTAAAGATTTAATTTCCTTGAGTCAAAGATGAACGAAAAAAAAAAAAAAAAAAAGAAATGACCTCCCACAAGTCACGAGTACAGGAAACCCTCGATTAATGTGTTTTTGATTAGGGCACTGAAGTGTGTATATATATATATATATATATATATATATATATATATATATAGTGTAACCCGGATATAAGAGATTTTCTCTGGTCCCAAATTAGAGTCATACTTACCTAAACAAAATATACCAAACCTGGATATAAGACACTTCTCCGGTCCCGACAACTCATATCCGGGTTACACTGTGTGTGTGTGTGTGTGTGTGTGTGTGTGTATATATATATATATATACATACATACACATACACATACACACACACATACATACATACACACCAAATTCAATTAGTGTAGTAAGACATTCTTCAGTTTAACCATAGTATTAATAAAAATTCCAAATTTCAATTACTATGGTTAAAAATGGATAACCATTTTGTTTATATTCAATTAATGTGCTTTCAATTACATTAGCTGCACTGAGGGATTCCCAGACTTGATTTCCATCTGGCCTATGCCACTTATGACTGTCACTCATTTTAGAGAATATTGAATAGTCATTATGAGAAAAATCTTTCACATTTTATTGTGATGAAAAAGAAAAAAAGATACCCCCCCCCCCCAAAGCAAGTTGTAAGTGCCACAGGAAAGTATTTCTCATTTTGAGAGTCAAGGAGAGCGCTTTGTTTAATTGCCATAGGAAGAATAAGTACTTAAAAAAAAACAAAAAAAAACTCACTTTTCACGTTCTTATACAGATTTAATTTCAGGTTCAAGTTAATGATTTTTAATAACTACATTAAAAATATAAACATTATGCTTTCAGACATGAAGGGGGACAAAGGTTTCTTAGAATTCTCAAAAAATAACTATTGATGTTGATTGTTGGATTTTGCTTGAGGTAAGCAAAGATTTTGTTTAGCACCATTACCAAAATTTAATAGCAAAATAAAGGAGAGCCCCAATTAGAGATTGTCCATTAGCATTGAAGGAATTTAAATATTGATGTCATTCCAAAAATGAAGTTGGAACATGCAAACATCCAGTCACACTTTTTGGGTCAGCTACAATTTTGGCCATAAGCAATAAATAATGAGAAAAAAAAAAATCTTCCACAGATTTTGTACTTATAAGTGCAAAAATAAATTAACAGAAACATGCCCATCATGACCTACAAGAGAATGATGAAGACTGCCTTAAAGAAGGATTAACTCAGCCAGTGGACATATCATCTGCATGTAAACATAGATGACAATGTCAACAAAGGTTTCTATGTGTATAGAACACTTTATTAAAAGATTCATTTTTAGCATAAAGTACAAGTTTAAGGAGGATGGAAATACTTAATGCTTCATTCTGATCAGAAAGACATCCAAAGAGAGTTTAAATTATACTTTATACTGTGTTAGGAGTCACATTTTCAATAACAGACATAAGGTTGTTACTTTAGAAAATCTGACAATAAAGGCCATAAAAGGGGGTGAGAGAGTTGCAGGTGTTATGTTAACTTGAAAATACATGGACTCAAACTCACCATCTTCTGCATGCTTACACCACTGTTACAGGTTGTGAAAGGCAGCAAATTGCCTACAGCCATTGTCAGAAGGAATTATTATCCAGATTTTCCACAAAGGAATCTGTAGCATTTTCCTCTTTGAAACCAACACAAATGTCAGGTGATGCTGCAAGTGTGTCACTTAAGAGGGGAAAATCGCCGATATCTCACTTCCAACTCTTTCTTCATTTACAAGTGATGCTTGTGGTGATATAGAAAAATAAACCACCGCTGCCTTAGACTGTTGCATAAAACTATCGTGATGTTGTCCTCCGCCCCCGCCACTCCTCACATGCACATCTTCAATTAGAATGGAAAAAGCTACTTAAAATCAATAATCAATCCTGACCACCGACATTGTGTATGAAGTCAATAGCAAGAATTAGAAAGAGCTTTCAACAGTTTCTTAAAGAGAAAGGAGAAGTTCAAGTGGCAATTTGTTGATTGTTAATCCTTAACTGTCAGCCATGAACCTTATGACAAAAACTTTTACTACGAGTGGTCAGTAGTTTTTATTTTTACTTAGTCTTCCATACATCTGGCTGGGGGTGTGGTTTTCAGCATCTCCCATGTAACAATAGCTAGCAAAGTCAGACCAATCTGTTCCCATTATGAGCCTTATGCATACACTAAGCCATGGAAATTGCACGAGTTACTGTTTTTTTTTGTTTTTTTTTAAAAAAGAATTTACATTTCTTAAAGCTTGAACTCAATTTCCCTTACCAACTTATTTCCGGTTGCTCTTGATAAAGCCAATGAGTCCATTAGTGGAAGCATCATGTGAAGTGATGGTATCTTCACTACGAAGTTCAGGTTGAATTATTTTGGCAAAGGTCTTGCCAAGTTCCACACTAAAATAGAAAATATCAAAAGAATTTACAAAATCAGGGAACAGCAATAGCAGCTCTTTCAGGAATAATACAATTTACAATGGAATTTCTTTAATAATATGAATCTTGAAAGATTCCCATGGTTAAAAAGATGAAAACATTTCACTAATAGAAAGTTAATCATTTCAGCCAAAACCTTATCCAACTTAAAAGAATCAGTTTTATGCAAATCAGACATTTGAGATTAATTGAATGTTTTGACAATTTCTTCTTTTTATTTTCTTCTTCCTAGAGAAGAAATTATGATTCAGTTTCTCAGCTATTGTTGAACTTTGATATCAGAAGACAAACAAAATGCTGCCTGAAGATTAAGAATTGTTGTTAAAAAGATGGAAAATCTGAAGTCAATCAACTCACCCCCATTGGTCATAGGAATTAATATCCCAGATTGTACCTTGTACAAAAATCTTGTGTTCATACATTGCTGAAAAGAAAGAATTTCAACAAAATTATAAAGAATAAAAAATGTGCACAACACGTGAGGCTATCAATATGTTTAACTTTATCAGTTCTTTTAAAATAGTCTCCTGACATTGAACCATAAGCCTCTTTGCAAATAAATCAGTTCTTTATGAAGTGAGTAGTTCGAAAGTGCCTTTGAAAGATTAACCCTACAAGAAAGTAAAGTCTGGGGATGTATTGTAAAACTTTATATTGTTAGCTTCTATGTCTGCAGGTCAAATAGGGATTTTGTCAGATGTCATTGCACCCTCCCCACCCCATTTTGGAAATTATCTCATTTAAATAACAACACTTATGCAAAATAATATCAGGCTAATTTTTACTTTAAAAGTCAGCAATGATCTACATTAAATTAAATATTAACTGATATGCAAAAGTGCTCTACAAATCTGTGCCCAGACATTTAAAGATTAGCTAAGTATTTTGGTCAAACTATTTTCTGGTCAGTAGTCACAAAATACAGAATACAATTAGACTGTGACATTGAAAATGTTGTACAGTACATAAGCACAATACAATGCTTAAAGAAGAAGACTGCAACACAAAAGACAGACCAAAAATGTAGAGACAGAGCAAGAAAAAGAATTGCAATTGGATTTCCTTTGAAGTGATCTCTCAAATCTTCTTGACATTCACTGACAGAATAAAATTTCAAAAGTTTTCCAAAATACTGTAAAGAAATCTTACCAATTAAAGCTCCCAGCATGAATGGATTCAGTTGAGTGAATAAGATGGAGTTTGTTGGCTTGTTGCCTTCAAATACCTGAAGAAAGAAAAAACAAAAAACATTAAACAAGAAGTCAGGACACTGGTGACAAATAAATAAAAACGGACATAAATGCTAATTGTTATTTCCTAAAATCAAAGTTAAACAGATTCTTGGCAAAAAATTTTTATTACAATTTTGTTTTTCAATATTTTATTCCAATAAGTAAGTAAACAATCGGATGCAGTAGCTTATCAATTTTACAATCCAGGATCATTACAAAAATAAAGCAGTTTATACCAGACTTTTCTGGAGGAATTATTCTTTCTATTCATCTTGGCCATTGGCCTCTTCAGCCTTCCTTATGTGCCAATTACACAAATCAACTGATTTTTTTCCCCTCCCTAACCAAATCTTTTATTCCACACCATCTGATGAATTTTGATTAACAAAAAATAAAAAAAATAAAAATAAAAAATAAAACAAGCACATTTGAAATATTTCACCAGTGGAGTGTCAGAAAGGTGGTCCAATGGATTGGAATAAAGGAAAATCTGGTTGCATGACAGTTAGGAGTTCAATCCCTGAGGTCAGAACACAGAAGTAAAAATAGCCTTGGGATAATATTCTGCTTTTCATACTTAGAACAATCTACTACCATGTATTGAATAAAGAGCTTCATTCAAATTTCCAAGAAAATTACTCAATACAAGGACAGGGTTTGAAGAAAGGTGAATGAGACAAGGGTCAAAACATCGAGGAGAAATGGAAAAGCCTATAATAAAAGGCAATCTTAAGAAACGTACATCAAAGTGGACAAAAAGGTTTTGATGATAAACCTATTGAAAAAGGCTGACAAAATTCTATCTTGATTTCATTTTTCATTCATTCTTTTTTAGCAAGAGCGCTCTTCTGAAATCATTTAAATTTCATCCCAATTTGAAAATTCTATGACAAAACAGACTCATTGGCCATTTTGTAGAACAGATGCTCACTGACCTTGTGTGGTGAAATGATGCTCATCTTTTCTTCAGAAGCTCCTGTTTTTTTCAATTCTTCTAAAACTTCGGCTTTAGTTTTGCCTTTCATCAAAGCTTTTGTTTGAGCCAAGAAATTGGCTTGGAGAATCTGAGAGAGAAAACAAAAAAAAAAAAAAAAATCAAATAATCAGAAAAGGTGTAACAAACAAATCTTAAATTGTCATTGTTTGAAATATCTGGAAATATTAAGTTTATTCACATTATCAATTTTTTTAAAAATTTTATTTATTGCTAACAAAATTAAAAATTGTAAAAGAAATGTTTACCTCATGATGTAAACCATTCTGAATTGGATTATGTGTCTTAACTGGCATTAGGAAATCACATGGAATCAACCGAGTACCTGTTTAAAAAAAAAAAAAAAAAAAAAAAAGAAGTACAAGATAGCATTGTAAAACGTTTCTCTTTCAGAAAGAAAACAATATTAAAAAGAAAGACATTATGCAAAAATTAATGAAAATTCCACTGAAAATTATTTGAAATATAATCCTAAAGGACTGGGTGGTTGCTGCTGCACAGTTTTGTTTCATTGATCTGTTATTTTTGGTTTCAGCACTACCAAAAATATAGTATTCTTGGAATTGTCTCTTTTAGCAGGTTTTTTTTTTTTTATTTTATTTTTTTATATCTTCATGGTCATTACATGTCGACATTGGCAAGATGGGAGGTAACCAGATTCAGTGGTCATGATTTTGCAGACATTTCAGGTGTGAAATCCTCATGATCATGGTAACTTCTTTACTGAAAAAAAATTCAAGTCACAAACCTACAAATTATATTGACATCCAATAATGGGTTTAATTATAGCATAATGAAGAATTTAAAGTAAATAATGAATAAAGAATTATTATTCTTTATATGTAGCCTGGCTGATTGTCTTTCAGCAGGAAAATTATTCTAGCAGTAATTTGCAATAAATGGAAAGACCTCAGAGCAGTAACTAGAAGGAGGATTAACATTGAACTGTGTGTGTGTGTTGGGGGGATGGTTTATACAAGAATTTCAAAAACCTTTGGCATTGATTTATGTTTCTCGATAAGAAATCATGACCTTTGTTTGAAAACTAGATGCCCCTTGGACTTGGTAAGCTATAAACTATTTTTGTTTGATAGTATTTGAAATAAACATAGCAAGAATTCTGCTTTGGAATTTGAAAAAATTCCAGAAGATCATAAATCTTGCCATATTGTGGTGGGAGTACAACAACCCTATTAATAACATACAATTGTGACCCTAACAGACTGAAACCCTGTTCAACTTGATTCAGTTCAAACAATTCACATAAAAAAAATAAAATAAAAGATAATGGCAACAAAATAATCCTGTGTATATTTAAGGAATTTTCCCATGATGAAATACCTTGATGTATAAGTTGGTAAAAGGCATGCTGTCCATTGGTGCCAGGTTCTCCCCACACAATGGGTCCGGTGGAGTAGTTGACCCGTTCTCCACTACGGGTGACATATTTCCCATTGCTCTCCATGTCACCTTGTTGGAAGTAGGCAGCAAACCGATGCATGTACTGGAAGGGGAAAGTTCCAAGAATAAAACCAAAGCAAGACGAAAAGGAAACACAAAGAAAACAAGTTGTTTTGTCAACACAATTGAATCAGAAAACAAGTGCAAAGAAACTGAATAAAAATAAGAAAAATCAGCAGCAGAGAGAATCCTTTTTACCTTCAATCAGCATGGCTGATGCTAACCTTCAGGTGAGTGCACCTTTTCAGACTAACATTTTCCATTGACATGAAGTGGAAAGACTATATCTAATCAATTGCTAGGTGTGCTGCTAAGAAAGTTGATTCCCGGTGTTGTGCAAGACAACAGAATCCATCTTACATGCAAGTTACATTGAATATTGCTGGTCTGGTGCTCCTGCTATATATTTAGAAATTCTTGATAAAATCCAAAGAAGAATCTGCAATGTTATTGGTCCTGAACAACATATATAAGATTTGCCAGCAGCGTGTAGAAGTAGTAGTCAACTGTTAGAAGAGAGTCAAGTGAATTCTACAATGAATCTCCAACTGCAGGATATCTACTAACCGTCCCACATGGCCAGATGTGGCACAAGGCCGAATTTATTGTGGGGTATCAGAGCCAATAGGCTTGGCAAAAACAATTCCCTGTAGACTTCATATAAAATGGGGTTGAGCAGCTGTTTCCTGAGACAAGACTGCTCTTCGACATAGCCATGACTGGGGATCCTCTCTGCGCAGAGGCAGAGAATTTGACCAGCACAGTTGTAGATGAATCTCCAACGAAGACCAACATATAGTATTTACTACTGTATTTATGTGAATGGAGACATACCCATTATCTTCTTTAGGTATGCTACAACAAATTACAATATCTCATCTCAGAAATATAGACAGACGCTATCATGGTAATTATTCTGATAAACTTTCCTCTATGGTACATAGACTAAGAATATAAGCACAGTACCAGATTGGCAGCAAGGTCTCATTATTTTATAGTTGAAATGGCTGGATGTAATCTTACATTTTATACTAACAGTTTCTTCTCTTGCACTTACTTGTGGAACTATTCTGGCTTTTCAACTTTCCAGTCAAATTTGAGCTTTAATAATTTAAATGCAGTGTCAATTGTTATCTACTGTCTTAAGTCTTGTTCTTTTTAATGTTCTCTCTCATTACTAATACTCAGTAACCTCTTGCATCTTAGTGGCTTTATTGCCTTGCTTGGGGGTGAAAGAATAAGAAAAATGACAAAGATGTGTTTTTGGGGGGGGGGCAAGGAGCATAGAAAATGGGATCTGAATTGTATTGGAATTTTGTCCGTTTAAAGTGGTATCTTCAATCTAAATTGTGTGTGGGTGCATGTTTTAGACAATATTTCTTATTTGTACCACTACCAAATATATGAACAAAAGTTCTCATCACTGGCAGCCACCATGCTTTAAACAAATTTTGGAAAAGCCATGTCCTCATAGCTACCTTATCTGCTCAGGTAGTAGTAGTAGTAGCAAGAAGCTACTGCAGTAAACCTTGACAGGGGAGGGTGATTAACTTTTTTTTTATCCTCTGTATAGTAGTTAATAGATAAAGTTGAAAGTGAAGTCACTAAGTTTCTCAGATCTCTCGTTTCACTCGTCAGGGTGATAAATCTATTGAATTCAGTAACGGGTTGCATTTAAAATCTGTTAAATAAAAAAAGAAAAAAAAAAAAACCAAAATATTGTTCTTATTCTTTACCATGATAAAACAATGTAAACCATTAACATTTAAACTTTAATATCTCCTTCCCAAATCACATTCAACTTCAAAATCAACTAGACTAGTTAACTTGGTTACTTTGATTAAATGAGTCAGAGAAAAAAAACTCACCTGATCATAAGGCAGCAGACAGTGAGACTCAGCATTAAAGAAATTGTGGTACCATATACCCAGCAGGGCCAATAACACTGGCATCTGTTGAAAAGCAATTTAAACAAATTTATTTCTCCAAACAACAAACTAAATTTAAAGAGAAAAACAATTTGTAATAAGTTTGTCTTACATTTTTCTCCAAAGGAGCTGAACAGAAATGATTGTCCATAAAATGAGCTCCTGCAAGAAGCTCCTCAAATTTATCCATTCCTAAAAAAGAAAAAAAAGAAAAGTTAATTGTAGCCAAAAACAAAAGTTTTTTTATTAGTTTCATGAAAACATTTGAGGACATAAGTGTTTTACCCAATCCTGTTTCTCCTTGCACATTATAATTGGTATATTATATCTTTATTTATTGTACTTTAAAATCAGATGGTTAAATACTTCAGCCTTTTTCTTGTCATATGACAGACATGTTTACGTCTTCCTTTCAGTTGACAATTATTTCTATTAATTAGAAACAATGGACTTATTTTTATTAATAAGAGCTATTTTGAGGATTTTAAAACTTACTAGTAAATAAACTATCTCCAATGAAATATCTGTCTTATTAAAATGTATTTTGAAGTTCTCTTGTATGACATTTCCAGATACACCTAAATTTTGTTTTTTATTCCCCCTCTACACAATGTTTATAGATAAAAACCTATGCAGAAAAGATCAAAGACTATTTTAACTGAATCCAATTTTATGAGACCTTCATCTGTTAAATAAATAAACCCATCAATATTGAAGATTTTCTTGTAAATCAAAGATAAAATTATTAATTATTATTTAATGATTCCCACATTAAAATGTTTAAAGTATTGAATGTAGGTTTAATAAACAATTTGTCAGAATTACAAATTCCAGAATGTTCTCTTACATTAACAAAACAATTTCAAAAGAAATGCCTTACCAATGAAGAGAGCAATGGAGAGACCAATAGCGGACCACAGAGAATATCTACCGCCAACCCACTGCAAGGAAAAAAGAAAAGCAGATATTACAGAGATAGAATTTCACATTATGATAAAAACTTTCATCTTTTCTTCAGACATTTCCTATTAACTTAAGTTTTATTGCAGCATCAACTGGAAACTTTAAACAGTGATTATTTAGTGAATTCAGGTAGCAAAAATTAAAAAAAAAAAAAAATAAAAAAAAAAAAAAATAAAAAAGCCTAAAAGTGATTTAAAAAGAGTTGAATATAAATTTCATTAAGAATCCTTATGCACTATTAAGTATTTTGTTTCATTTTTAAATGGTCCAGTTACCTAAAATGGAAACTGTTTTTTGTGGAAAGTGAATTTCAGAATGTTGCAATTATTTGAAACAATATACTTACATCCCAGAATTCAAACATATTTTTTTCATCAATTCCAAAATCTTTAACCAATTTCTAAAAAAAAAAAAAAAAAAAATTAACAATTTTTATTGCAGAAATCTAATATGGATTCAAATTTAATAAAAATATTGAACAAAAGTGCAAAAAATTCGAAAAAGGAAATGCGATTTCATTGTTTTTCTTAAAAGGAAAAGCATTTTCATCAAGTCATTCAATATTTACCGCGCAAAGGTACGATTATCACTTTTGAATATTTGATAAAAAGAATTTGTTAAACTATCAATTTTGTTTTGTTAGTTTAAAATATAAAATGAGAAATACTTACAGCATTGGTCGATAATGCCACAAAATGTTTGGCCACGTGATTTGTCTGTAATTCAAACAGATAAAATTGTTATTCACAAGTGACTGTCAGGTTGGATTGTGTGGAGGGGTTGTATGTTGGTTATTAGGCACAAAGTGTTAATATTATAGAAAAGAGGGGGGGGAAATGTTTTTGGATGTTAGAGGATTGGGCATCTGTAAGAAGAAAAAAAAACAGCAAGACATTTTGTAAACATTCTGAAAAGATCTGCAAGGGAATTTATGTTAAGCATTTTTACAGTTAGCCATTTATCCCCACCCCCGACTTCATTCAAATGCTAGCAATTCTTAGTTATAAATTACAAAGATGGCCAAAGGATAAAATCATTTTTTCAGTCATGAACTTAGAGTGGGAGATATTGTCTACAAATGGATTTTAAGATTTTCATTTATACTAGAAAATAAGAAGTAAGCAGAAAATCAGTCTAAACAGCAAACTTATTACGATTCAGACAATACAAACTGAATCATTTGGCTAAACGCAGATATAGTTAATATTACAACCTTAAAGAAAAAGCAAAGAGACAACACTGACCAATTATCTTTTGAACTTCATTTAGATTAAATTGTAAAATAACTAATTCTAAAATAAAGAATATTTATCCAAAGAACGTTTGAAGTTCAAAAACATTTTAAATCCATCCAAGATGATAAAAACAATTGTGTACAAGTTGATGAATGGGTTGGGATTTGCAGGCCTTTTTCATGAGCAAAAATGTTAAAAAGGTCACACTGAACAGAGACATGCATTTGTAGTTTGGCTATCTACACAGCTATTTTGTGATTTCCGTCTATTTAGGTTAAATGAAGATTGGCAATATGATTGGCTCAAAAAGCCAATTACTGACATTTATGAGTTTCTAAAAGAAAAAAAACAAGATGTGTTAATAATGAACAGTGAAAGCAAATGTACACAAGGGGGGAGTGCAAAATACAAGAATATACGCGATGCATCCATTTCTAATGTTTGTAATATTAAAGAAAAAATATATTCTTGCTTAGATGCCAAATTTATAATTTGTCAAAACAAAAATTTCAAATTTTCATTTGAATCTTAAACCTTTTCTGATGTATTATTACGTGATGTTTTAAATGAAAATGTTTGACATTTCCTTCAAATGACTTACCAATGCATATGATAACTGACATTTTGTTTAGAATAATGAGATTTGAAACACTTAGTAAACAAAGTGCATTTCAAAATGAAACACCAAGTCAGTCAAGAAAATTGATAAAAAACAGAGTAAAGCAAAGTGAATAAATGTTTTTAGTATTTGTTAAATTCTTACTGAAATGATACCAACAGAATGGGAGTTGGTTTTTATTATTATTCACCACAGACTAACAGAAGCATTTACACTTTTTCCCCCCCACCCCAATCAGCTAAAAATGTTTTCTATCTACATAAATTTTATTACATGCAGAAACATAAGAAATCTCCCTTGTATATAATTGCATACATTAAATATAGAAATGTATATTTCAGTGACATTTGTGTTTAACTTGAGTTTTGATCATTCATCATGAAGGCAGCTTCAGATAGACATTGCAAGATGACACCAATTAATTGACACTGTTCTAAGAATGATGTCAATAATGTCAGCATGTTATGACTTTCTACTCTCTACTATGCGAATTCTTCTTTTTCTTTTAATTGTAAGGCCAATACCAAATATAAGACAGACACCAAAAACCTTATACTTAATACAATATATAAATACACAATAAATATACAGTACATCATTCTCGCATACATACATCCATGTCCAATCACTGCATGCACAGAACAAGACAATGTGTATGGAAAAAAAAAAAAAAAAAAAAAAAAAAGTCAAAATAGTTGGCAATGGGACAGGGAAATTTGGGGTCCATGCTTTTTTCCAAAGACTATAATACAAGATGACACTAATATGAAGAAACCCAAAATTAAAAGGATTGTCAATGTTCTGATATCCCACATCACTTATCTCTCCAAAGATGTTATTGGATTAAAATTGTTGAAGATGAGCACAAATATAACAAATCTTTGAGACATGCACAATAATTGAAGAGTTATTTTGTGCTTTACACAACTAGAAAATTAGTTACTCAAGAGAAATTTGCTAAATCAAACAATTCTTGTATTACTACTCAAGATGTGTTCTCATTATCCAAGACTGACCACATTAAATAGGATTTTTCCCTAAACCCATTTCAACATGGATGATGCAGTAATGACCTACAACACTATTTCATGTTAAGGAAGGAGTAATCTACGAAGAGCTGGGGTGGCTTAGCTTTCCCAGGGCCTTATACACTTATCCCAGTGTCCCTTTGACATTTCAAAATGGTCTGTAACTTCCTGATTTGAGCTTTTGGAAAAGTCAGACATTGTAGGGAGCCAAATCTAACAGAGCTGAGAGATGCAAAGAACACTCACAAAATACATGAACAATAGGTAGTCATGGTTAAATTAAAAGTGCCTGGACACACAAACCATGAAATCCTCCCAATCGTTTTTCTAATTCTTGCAATTGTTGATTTTTTTTCTTCTACAACTGCAGCCTGTATGCATTCACCATCTTTGGATGTTCTACTTGTTGAAGGCCTTCCCAAATGTGGATCACTTTCAATGGATTCCTCAGTCAAGTTTAAAGTGTCCATACAAAAAGCTCTCTGGGATTCATTCATTGAATTGTTGCCAAGAAGAATTAACAAGATAGAGTTCAAGCAATTTACAACATTTACAAAGCTAAAGTATTTACCTGTTAACCATTTTCTTTAAACAATAATACTAAGTAAGTAACGATATGAAATACTCAACAACCTTAATATTTTTTAAATTACTTTTTTTATTGTGATAATAGAAGGCATGAAATTAAACGGTTTTACTTTCTATTTTTAAGAGTGAAGGCTTTCATTCATTTTTCTGGAAAGTAGGAGATACACAATATGTAAAACTATTGTAAATTAAAAATTTCTTTTTTAAGTTCAACGCTAAAATATTGGCTTTTCTATTTGTTCTAATCAAATATAAGTAACATTAATGTGATCATGTATATATGAACTTCATAAGCCTTTTGAATGTCCAATTTATATTTGGAGAGGGTGCTCAAAATTCATAAATTACCAGTCAACTTAACATCTTTATATTTCCATCTTCCATATGCCTTGGAGGAATGCAAAGAGTAAACCCACATTGGAAGCCACATTAAGACGTGGCACCATAAAATCTTCCGTTCACATTTATCAGATATGTGAGTGTGTACATTTATTACCTTAAACATTTTAATCAATGTGCGCTCGAATAGATACACGCTCAAATGTGAATGACATCTACTGGTCTGTGCATTCAAAAGAAAAATGTGCTCTCTGGCAGGATTTGAATGTGCACTCCCCCAACATTGTAGGGGAAACCACCATCTGATTTGGCTGAGAAGTCTAAAGCACACTCAGTCAGATGGTTGTTTCCCATACAAAGGGGAGGCATGTTCAAACACTGCTTGAGGATACAATTTTTAGAGCAAAAAGAAATGTCAGATTAAAAATAAAATCCATTAAGTACTTTTTATTTTAATGTGTGCATATTCCATTATGCAAAGACTGGAGTTTAAACTTTGTATATGTAATTATCAAAATTTCCAGCAAAGTTTAAAACTGGACCAGCCAAAAAAGTGTCAAAAGAGGTTGTTCTGTTGACACTACAGAGACAATATATATATTTTCAGTTTTATGTATTCTGTTTTATCAAGATTCTAAAAATAGCCTTTTTAAGACAACAAAAATTACTAAGGGATTATTCAGTAACAGCAGTGACAAGAGAAAAGCATTCTTTTGACACTGGTCCAATGTTAAACTTTGCCAAATTTCCTGTCAAATATCAGAAACTTTTTTCAAGAGAAAGTACAAGGGATATTTAATATTTAGTTTCCTAAATAATTATCTACACATACACAAAATCTGATTCCTTGTAAACATTAAAATGTTTTACTCCCTTTTTAAGACCAGATCTTCTTCTAGAAGAATAAAGATGTTTATTACCAAGAGTTTTACACGATACTGAAATGTTACACAGGATTTGTACATTTTGACCAAATTTCTAAGAAAAATAAAGAATCATAGCAAAACTTAAATCTGAAAGACAAATAGCCTAGTATTTGTACTAAAGTTATAATGGAGTATGATAATGTAAACTTGGATTTAATAAGTTATACTCTTATGCAAGGTCAAGCATATTGCAGATGCCAGTTTCTATGAAATGCTGTTTGCTTGTATATAGAAACTTCCTATATCCCATGTGGTCAGTTAAACAAAAAAAAAAAAAAAAAAAAAACTCAAAGTTACATAAATTAAACCTGGGATTGGAAACTAGAAAAAGATGGAAGACCGATGTATTAGACATTATTTGAGGAGGGGGGGGGGGTGAATTATTTCATTATTTAATGAATTTAATAAGAGGAAAAAAGTGAAGTTGCTTCAAAATAGTTGAATATTTTTGGTTACTTAAGAACCAATTCCAGTCTTCTGAAAGGATGGATAAAAAGCAGGGCAAGAGTAAAACAAGCAATAACTGGAAACAAATCAAAAGCAACAAGATCAATGAACAATGAAGAGAAAAAAAAAAAAAAATAAAAAAGGTTATCATGGCGAACCCTGTCAACAGCAGGTATACAGCATTTCAGTATTCCACCACCAACAGGCTGGAAAGAAGAAAGGGAACATTCACTTTCTTCAGTTATTACACTAGACTGACCAACTCAAAGAGACAATATCGTTTTTTTGGGTTTTTTAAATTAAATCTTCCACTAAAAAAAATCTCGGAATATTTTTGTACAATGGTAAATAAATTGAATTTATTGGATTAAAAAAAACTAACTACATTAAACAAATAACATGGAAATCTGTTAATAGGGTTAGGTTATTTATTAAAATTATAATTTGAAAACAAAGTGATTTTCAACTAAGAAAATTCAAACATTTCAAAAATCATTAATTTTCATAAAGAAGCATTGGCATTCTATGCTAAGTTGTAAATTTAATCAAAGATTCTAATGAAAGCTCCAAGAGTCAATGAGTTAAAATCAAATTTTTAAATTCATCAAAAGCTGGATTTAGTGTAGCCTAAGAAATATTACAAGCAAAAATAAATGCAAAAAGGGAAGAGGAATTATTTGATAAAATGTGACTCAATAAAGATGGCGGAGGGAGCATCAATAAAACAGTAAAAACAGTTTCTTATTGTTGACAAAAAGTGACGAATTTTGAAAATTATTTTGGTATGAGAAATTAATTATAAATAGTAAAAATTTTAAAATTAAAAAAATTTTTAGTCCCAAAGTAAAGTACCATGCAACTAATCTAAAACTTTATTTTGTTTTGGTAAATACTATATTAATGAGATTTTAAATTGAGACAAACAGAAGAAAATTATATTTGATGGGGGTTCCAAGAAGACTTTCACACTCTGCCTCTCATGAAAAAAAAAAAAAAAAAAAAAAAAAAAAAAGACAAAGAAATGAAAATCCTTGGTTTTATATGTACATTTGAGTTCTGTAAATTAATGTTTACCCAGGTATCCCAGATTACCAATATTTGTACCATGACTAAATGCAGAACACTGTAAATATTAAATTTAAAATGGTGGAGTCTTAAATGCCATCAAATATGGCATCATTTTGGATGGGATGGAAGCTTTCCACCTAGAGGGTTTTTATTAGTTCTTTTCTAAAGGCAGAGTATTGAATAAGGCTTCTAAAATCCTTCAAAAGTATCAAACTTTTTTCAACTTTTTAGACTTTCTATTTAAAAAGTTCATAAAAGCAAATTCAAAGTTATTTATAAACAGAACAAATTTACCTCAGTGTTTATAGGATTTTACTCTGAAAGATTTTCCAATTAAAATTCAATCAATCGACTATCAATTGCTGATCATAGTGAAAAGTAAAACAATCTATCAGAGATTTAGACATCATTTCAATTCAAAGATGGTAACATGTTATGAACAGAAAGGAATTATTTAGCAGCGAAATAAGAATTTGTGTCATTACATTTTTTTGGTTAAGTTCTATTTTATTTTAATCCACATTTCAAAGCAAAAAGATTAAAAATGTTCTGAAATTTTATATTCCCTAAATTTAAAATTAGTTTTATACTGAAAACATTAAATAAATAAATGCATTTTGGATTTTTTTTTTTCAGATATAAAACAAAGCCCAAAATCTTTAAAGTTTTAGTTTGGAAAAATTTGTAATTTGTTTAATTTGCATTGAAGATATGTAAAAAAGAAAAAAAAAAAAAATAAAAAAAATCTAATCAAATGGTGCAAAACTGCAGAAGAAAAACTGCATTGTAAATTATTTTATCAGATATTTTTATCTAAAATATTGGCTTACCTCTTTCACATGTTCCAGAAACCATTCTTTAGCAGAATTAGCATTTGTAATAGTTTCTTGAGTTGTGAACGTCTACAAAAGAAAAAAAATAAATGAAATATCTGTAAATTCTTTTTCTAGTTATTGAGGTTAGTT